>BMAW01098118.1:305255-448961 GCA_019974015.1 Nephila pilipes | reverse complement strand
GTCTGTAGTGAACAGTTGCAATATGTTCAATATATCAAATATATGTGAATATGACATTTTCTGATCCATCAATCATGTTAAGCAAAAACATTTTCTTCCTGTCATACTTTTCACTCCAGTTTTATAAAAATGCTTCCTGTAAACTTAATATCATTTCTTGATGCTTATGGCAAATAACAGTAGATTATTTGTCTTTACTGTTATAAACAAAGGAAAATTATTCAAAAATTGATCTTATATTTAGAATTGAAAAAATCATTAAGTTAAATGAGAAAAAGTGATAGCATATGCAAAAGTTTTTGATACAAATTTTGCTTAGATTAAATGACCAATCATGGTAAGTTAAATAGTCCAGGTCATTTATTTTCACAATTGATTCAATGGCTATAATGCTTTTTGTACAGTAAAACAACTTCCTTCAGTACCCATTTTATTGGTAAAAAAAATAAATTTTGTACATAAAACACATAAAGGAATTAATATCTAAATATGAGGAAATTATTATTAATTTTGATTTTTGATTGAAGTTGTTTTTGTATAAATAATATTTACATTTAATATATTCATCTCATGAGTACAATATGTGTTTACATGATTAATATATTAAGTGATGGATAAGCATTATGAAGAACAAATTTATTTAACTGTTATGGAAGGCATAGTGAATTTTTTAATGGAAACTCTAATTATAAATTATGATTAATTATTAATTTAAATGTCTTTAAACTCTATAAAAATTTTAAATCCTAAAATGCAAATTTTAAGATTATTTTTTAAATTTAAAATCAAGACTTCCTGTTTTAAATGGTCAATTATTCACATCTGAAAATTTCTTAAATGTACTTAATTTGTTTTTGAAGCTTGTTTAAAAAAAAGTTTTGGGGGAAGAAAATAATTTTTCATGACCAAAAGTTTAAATGAAGTCATTATTTGTTTTATTTTTAAGGGAGAGTTATAATGTTTCAGGATAGGTATAGTATTTTGTAGAGAATATGAAAAAAGAGGAGAGGGTTACTTCCTTTTTTTTAAAATGTGAAAAAATATTCTGATTCAGTACTGATTATCTTGCATATGACTATACTTAAACATGATTGTAAAAAAAAAAAAAAAATTGAATTATTTGTTCATCTTATTAAATGTTTGACTAATATGATCTAAAATAATTTCAGTGAACAAGATGCTAGACAACTTTAATTTATATTCAGTGAAATACAAAATGCATGTGTATTTTATGGCTTCAGATTAAAAATCTGTACATTACATTTATACTGATTCTCTTGTTTTGACGCACTTAGATTTAAATCTTCAGACATTAGAAATAACATTAAAGAAAGTTTCAATATTATACAAATAATAACAGAGATTAAAATATATATATAGATTCAAATGAAAATTTCGAGAAGGAGAAATATGATTGCCATACCCAAACATTTAAATTGAAGTTTTTACTAATTTGCTAATATTTGAAGTAATTTCAGATTTACATGTAACTCTAAAATCAGATTTTCTAGATGACAGAATTAATCAGAAATATATTTTTAGAAAATATTTTTCTGAAAATATATTTTGCTTTCATTTAAACATTCTGAATGTGATATAAAAGCAAATTATTTAGTTTGCAATCAATTATTTTTTTTTTAAATAAAATGTATTTAAAAGAAGCTCTATTTCTGGAGGGGAAAAAACCAGCCAATGTGTACAATAGAAATGTATTGTTAAAAAACATGTTTTATTTTGAAAATTTTAAATTTAATTTCTTTATACTTAAAGGTGTTTGTTTTTTAATTAGCCATTTATATGCTTTCTTAATACTTTTATTTAATCTACATCTATTAACATCACTCTTGTGACTTCATACATTTCATTTCAATTTTGTGACCAAGACTGTAAAAAATGCATTTGATAAAATTTTTAATAAAGACTACTTCTTGATCAAAATTACATTTTTTTTTTTTCATATTTATGATAAAAAAATAAAGAAAAATTCTCAATGAATTTTTTTAAATGTGGGATTTTTTTTTTCACTGTCACCCAGATAGAGATCAGTTTTATTCACCTGCTTATGCGATTATACTACAATGTCAAACATGTGTTTACTGATATTCTTCTGAGGTAATGGTGACTTTTCTTGTTTGTTCAGCTGTCTCTAGAATATCTGAACTATGTTTTGTAGTCGCCAGAAGAACAAGATCAGTAACAGACCTCATTTTTCTTTGTGAATGTAGAGTACATTGCATTGTGTTTGTTGTGATTTATTATCAGAATAATTCATTTTTACTGTGGTTGTTGATATTTAATTATATTATGTGGATTTGAAAGTAATTGTAAAATTTTAAATAAGTTAACACTTTAAAAGTTAGGAGTAGCCATTCTTATATATATATATCTTCTTGTTAATTTAGAAAAAACAATTACTGAAAATATTATGAAATAGTTTGCCTTATTCAATTTGTGAGTTATAATCTGTATGTAAATGAGTAGTATGTAGTTTTTAAAAATATGTTTGCATTCATTATGTATAACTTAAGGCAATAAAGGGAATTTTTTATTACGTAAGCAAGAGAAAAGCATTATATTTGTAAAATTTATTAGTAAATGAGACCAAAAGTTGCATCTAGAGATAATTAAATAAATTTACTATATTAATTAAAATAATTCTGATTTTTAGTTTTAAAACATGTAAGTGTGAGAAATTTTTTATTAAACAAATTCATCTGACATTTTTAAGATATTAAAGGAAGAAGTTTTGTAATGTATGATTTTAAAATAACTTGTCAAGTAATAAAAAAAGAAAAATATTTACATTGAAAAATTGGAATGCTGAATCATCATTTGAATGTCAGTTGCTTGAATATATAAATCAGATATATTTGTTTAGTTTCCATAATTAAATAATTCTTTTCTTAATCAAACAAAATGAATAATCTCTTATTTATCAGTTTGTTTTAAATTTTTAATTGCTGCACTGTGCTTTTTTTTTTTTTTTTTTTTTCAAATAAAATTTCTGTTGTGCCATTTTTTCAGATAATTAAATACATATGAAATTACTTTTTGAATATAAATGTGGCACATTTAAGACTTTTATGTTGATTTTTTTTTACTTGATTTCAATATTTATAGTTCCAATATTTAATATTTGAATTTTTATTATTTGCTAATATTTGTGATTTTGTTATTTTCATACATAATATATAAATTTTACATTAAACATTCTTCTTCATAATGGTTACAACATTTAATTTGTAAAATAATAATTAAAATCTTTTTTTTTAATTATTGCATATTGTAAATTATAATTTTTATGTATAATCTTAAATATGAATGTAAGTTTTTTCTTTTATTGGAATCAATGTAATAAGTTTTAATTTTTTAAAATTTATTTATTTTATTTTATCTGTATTAGAAATGCTTGCAATCATTTTATCATTAGTAACATATATTATTATTTTTTTTTTTGTGAATGTAGAACACATAGTATTATGTTTATGCTGTTTTTTTTTAAAAAAATTAGAATCATCTCCATTTTTGTTATGTTCATTGATATTTAATTATATCATGTGGATTTGAAGATAAATATTAGTTTTTAAATATACTTAGAACTATTAAAGCTATGAGTAATCACTGTTTTTTGTCTTCATATTAATAAATAAAAATATTATTTAGTTGAACTAAAACATTTCTTTAGCACCAGTTATTTTAATGCTAGAAATTTCAGATAAAATATGCTTTATTTTATATTAATTTGAACTAGTGTAATTATGTTTTATTTTATACATTAATATATATATATATATATATATATATATATATATATATATATGTGTGTATAAGATGCCCTGAAACTGTTTATTATTTCATGCTTGCTGAGCTATGACATGAACTCATACTGTAAATTGTTTCATAGTTTTTTTTATTTTTTATGTTTGGCTTCCACAGTAATCCTTTGAAGCCATATGACTGATTTCTAGACACAATTCAGTCATAACATTTTTTTTCTTTTTGTATTATATCACATGTTTCTGTTAAGTTTTTAATGTCTTATCTTCTGTTAGTTATCCTTTTGGTGTTTACTGCTATAAAGGAAAATATTACTCACTTGTGCTTTTAGTTACACAATTTGAAAAAGGTGTAAGACTAAAGGCACTAGTTTTTCCTCCTCTTATCATCATGAGTTATTTGCCTGTCAAACTAAATCCACTTAATTTAGATGTTAAAGAGCCAGCATGGAAAAGCCTAATTCAAAAGCTTGACATGGTTTCTTATCATTGCAGCATGCCTGTGCTAGAAAATGTGCAAGTTTCATTGCATGAAGTGCTTGAAGTTCGAGGACAACCTCTAGAAGAATGGGAATTATGGGGTATTCTCTTTCAAACTACCCAGGCAGTACAGGATATTTTCCTGCGAGGTAAGGTTTAATTTGTGATATTTTTGAGTTATTTTTTTGTCATTATTTGCATGAGTTATTTCCTCTGTATTTTCATCTCTTTGTACAAATATTTTGTAATTAAAAAATACTTTATAAAAATAATGTATTTTATTTTAATGATGAAGTTTTTTTTAAATGTAAATTTCTAAAGGAATTATATTGGGATTAATATATTAATTTTTATTTTCTTATTTTATTTATTAAGTACAATGTATTCGTTTTCCTAAAATGCAATATAAATTAACAGTTGATCCCATCATAAATTATATAAAGTTATATGAAATAATTTACACTCAATTTTTAAAGAAATGATTGACACTTTTTTGTTAGAAAAATCCTAATTACGAAAGAAAGTCCTGAAAAGAAAAAAAAGTTGTATTCTGCATCAGAGCACCAATTGTGGCAGCATATTTATTTCATATCATGAGCATTTATTTAATACCAATTTAAATGGGCTAAAAGAGTAAACAATGCAGCATATTTTAGTGCCATTATTTATATTTAGTGCCAATTGGAATACTGTTGGCTCTTTATTAAGAGAAAAGAGCTAAAATCATTCCAAATTATTGAGTTTAGTGTTGTATTTCAGCTCATAAGAATAATACAATTTTGAAGTTTAACCAATTAAAAGTAATGATATCTGATGCATATTTTAGTTTTCAATATATATATATATACATACATACACACACATAAAAAATGCTTAAATTTTAAGTTCATGGGAACACTTTTTGTTCCTTGCTCTTGAGTGTAAATCATTGGTACTAATTACATTTTCATTTGTAATAATTTAATTTATTCTATTAAAATTGTTTTTATAAAATTTGATTAAGCTAGTTAAGAAATTGACAAGTTTTAGTAAATTTCAATTGTAAAAGGTTAAAAGAAAGGCATATGATGAAATTATTATTTAGAGGGAATGTAATAGATTTCTCTGTGTTGTTTTGTATTTAAAGTAATCTTACAATTCAGAGCTGTTAAAGTGAAAACACTTAAGTTCAAAATATTCTTTCATTGGTATTTTTGTTTAAAGAAATGCAAATTAGTGCTGATTTAAATTTGTTGCATCTTCTGATTTCAATAATGTTTTATTTAAAAGCAAATTGTGTGTGTATTTTTAATTTTAATTTGTATAGGTTGATTTTTAATCACGGAAATTATTAGTATATCAGTATATGAAATCACTTACACTATTAAAATTTAAAAATGACTTTTATGTCTATTGTAGGTCAAGCATGCAAAGATGGAGAACCTCAACACTTAGTGACTCCACACAACTTGCTTTTTACAGCAAGAGGACGTGTGGTTTTAAATGCATGTTTTCCTGACAAAATTAAGGAAACACCATACTGGTGTGAAGAGTTAAAAGAAGAAAATTTCCAATCTCAAAGTAGCATTTTAGATAAAGTGAGTCATGGGAAAGAAAACTAAAAGGAATTTGATTAAATCAGCTGAGTAATATAATCAAATGTAAAGCAATATCACAATAATGTATTTAGTAAATATATTGTATTAAATGCAAGAATTGATAAGGAAAAAAAATGTTTAATCTGTTGTGATATATTTTTTTTCTAATCATAATACATTTTTAATACAACAATTTAAAAACACTTTTAGAAATATTTGTTAAATGTTATGGTATTTTAGTCATTTTTTCCATACTTGCAGATATATGTGTTCACAATTGGCCAAACTCTTTTATGTGCTGCCCATTTTGGGGAAAATGAGCAAAATAAGGTATTTATATTTAATTTGAAGTATTTTTTATGAGTATTTTAAGTTCTTTGCAATAATTTGCTTTATTTATGTGATTATAATATGCATATTGCTTTAATTATGTGATTATTATATGCATATTACTTTATTTATGTCATTATAATATGCATTATAAAGTAATTTGCATGTTTTTCTTAAAAATAAATAACCAAAGAATAGTAAACATTTTAAATTGCAAATCGAAAATATTCAAAAGATTAAAATATTTCAACTTGATTTTTAAGGAGTTTCAAAGTTAATTTTGTAACTCTTAAAGGTGTATCCCTACATTTTTGTATTGTTTTATAAACTTTTATCAGCAAATATGTGAAATTAGGTTAAACGAATCTTGTCAGTTCTTGGTTATTGTTATGGGGAGTTTGGCTTGTTTTATTACTTGATGGTGTTTTGATATTCTCTTCTATGTTTATTTATTTATATATATATATTTTAAGTGTTTCCTTTTTAGTGGCTAAATTTTGTTAAACATTTTTTTTTTCCTTTTTTTTTTCAGAAAAAGTTATCACCATTAATTAAAACAGTCTTTCAAGCAATGTGCCAGAATGATATTGATTTACGAATGGTTTTGTCTGATATTGATCAGGTATGTGTATGTGCCTTATATATATATATATACACTCACACACACATGTATATGAGGTGAAGATATTAAATAATCAGACTGACGCTTTTACAGAAGCACAAACATTAGCGACCAACAACTATTTAGCATAAAATCTTCTCCTTAAAATGCAATGTCTTTTGCTTCTGTAAAAAAATCCGTATAGCTGTAGCCTTCATTCATATTAGAGTTTTTTTGGGTGGTTTTTTGTTTGTTTGTTTTGTTTCGCTGGAAAAATGATAAGTATAACAATCAAGCAAAAATTTTATAAGCATTGTGAAATTTTGCATGAAACTTATAATTTATTGAAAGAAGTTTATGGCAATGATTGTTTATTGCATGCACATGGTTTTTATTTGTCTAAGCATTTTCAAGATGACCAAGAAGACATGGAAGATGATTCATGCCTGAATCACCTTTCCATGTCAAAAATGGATGACAATATTGATTTTTTTAATATTGTTATTTTTCAGTAACTTGGTTTGATCTGTCTGTCAGTAAAGTATTCATATGATTACTGAAACTGTAGGAATTAATAAAGAACCCATACGGCAAGTTTTAATAGCAATTTTAACTTGCAAAAAGTGTGCACCATAATAGGTGCCTGAAATTCTCATGTTCGAACAGCAAGAAGCTTGCAAAAGTGTTTGCTATAAACCTTTGAATTCCATTGAAAATGACCCAAATTTATTAGGAAGGATAATAAGATGTAACAAATCATGGTTTTTACTTCTGATATTGAAACAAAGCGCCAACCCGTGCACATGAGGAGCCCATCTTCACCAAGAGCCAAAATAAAGCTCAAATGAATAAATCAAAATTCAAAGCAATGATGATTGTTTTTTCCGATATTCAAAGAATTGTGTACCTTCTCTGGATTCCTGAAGATCAAACTATTAATCAACATCACTACCTTCATGTTCTTGCAGAATTCTATGAAAGAATAAGAAAAAAAATCAACCCGAGTTGTGGGAGGACAAAGCATAGGTTCTCCTCTTTGACATTATCTGCCATGAGGTTTCTAGCCAAGTACAGTATCCCAATGTTAGACCATCCACCTTATTCATGGAATCTTGTGCCATACAACTTCTATTTGTTTCTAAGGTAAAATCTGTATTAAAAGGAACAAGGTTTGAATTTGTTGAAGCTGTGAAAGCAATAGGAGCATGCGTCCTGAAGGAACTGATAGAAGAAATACTGTCCAAATGTTTCGATCTCCCCTTGTTCCAACACTATTTTGAACTTGGGGATATTCACATGGAGCGTTGTAAGGACAAAGTGTATATTGAATGTGATAATATATATATATATGACTATTTTTCTTTATTACTATCCATTTCAGTATTAGTGTTTGTACAGGTATGATTTGTTAAGTTTAAATAAAAATAATTTGAAGCTTATTCTAAATAATAATATATAATATTTAAAAAGTATATGTTAAATTTTATATTAGTACAAAAAATATGTATTTAGCAATGTTCATTCTTATAAGTTTTTTAGGGTACACTTTGGTTGTTTTCTGGATTCAAAGCTATTATCATAGTGTTTAAATATATTTGAATAGCTTTTTATGGAATGATTAAAAACATTTTTCATTGCAAATAAGCCAAAGTTATTAGTCATTAGAATAATTAGCCATTATTTAATTTCCAAGTTTCGTTTGTAGTCTGAATTAAGTCTTACTCGACATTGATATATGCCTTTTTTATTATAGATGTTCAATTACATAGTTAATTTTTTCTTTTACCTATAAAAGTACGGAAAAAAAATGTTGAATTAAAGACTAATTTCTGCTGAAATGGTGTGACATTTACAAATTTTATTAATGAACCAAAATAATACATACAAAACAAAATACAGAACAGATTTTTGAATTTATGCTCAATTAAGTTAAGAACTGACTTCATTCAATTTTATATCTAATAATCTTTTTTTTTTTTTTTTTTTTTTTTTTTTTTAAGTGAAATATTGATCTAGGAACTTCAAAAAAATGTTTTAATATATATATATATATATTATTGAGGAAAATTATGACATTTTATAAAAAGTTAAATTTTATTTATAAATTGCTTTCCTTTTCATTTGGATTAAAATATCATTAAAATACTGCACTGTATAACTGTTGAAAATCAATTGTGTAATCAAAGTTTGCTTTTAAATTAGGTTTGTAGTTTACATGCTGAAAAATACATGAGTGGTCTAACATTTACTAAAGCTGCTATGAAGTTACATCAAGAAGTTTTAGGAAGTTTACCTGAAGTAAGGAAAAAATATCTTCATACTTTTTGTGATTCATTTTTAATTTATTTAATATGTCCTACAATCTGTCATAAATGTTTTCAAAAGGCATAGAAAACATGTATTTTAAATGATTAAATTCAATTTATTTTTATTCTTAATTATGGTAAAAACTTTTTGAAATGTAAAAAATGCTATTGGTAATGCAAAATAATAAGATTTACTGTCTAGTCATATTTTTTTGGACTTAATTATGTAGAAATAATTTTCCTTTTACATTAAATAAAAATCGTAACAATATAAGGTTTACGAATGAGTTTTTTTTTTTTTTTAAATGTCATACCAAATTATTACTGTTTATCATCAACAGGGATAATCCTGATATATATATTAAAACATATAATATTGATTCATTTAAATGGAAATAATCTAAATTCTAGTTTATTTTCATGGTTTCTATGGTTTAAACGATTTAAATGCTGGCTTTTTAATTAACAAAATTTAATTATAAATCCTCATTATATTTTGAATGTATGTGTTGGAATATTTTAAACAGTCCTTGAGACATATACTTATTATTAATTCATAATTCCCCTCCCCTCATATTTATTCATAATTATTGCTCATTCTGTATGTTTGTGTAGTATCTATTTTTATATGTGTTTGTATGTATGTATATATATATGGCTTATATTAGTCTTTGTAAATGTTTAGGTTTTCAATTGTATTGAAATCAAGCAGTAAAATAATATTTATGAGTAATATTTATTGGAATTTTAAGAACAGTTAATTTTATAAATAGGTATTTTATTTAAATATTTATTTATTTTTATTCTTTTCTCTCCCTTTATATATTAAAACGTGATTTTTTTTCATCTATATTGCTTTACTAAATGTAAATTCATTTTTTTTAAAAAATCTTATTGTGTAGTGGTAAAGTTTATATTATCTTCTCAAATTTGTCTTTTCTTAAATATTGTAATAATGATTATTACTTTTTATTATTTAACTTTCTGGTTAAAAAGTAAATGATGTTTCCATTTAATTAATTTTTTAATATTTTCTCTTAGAATGAGATTCTATCTCAAGTTGATCAAGACTTTATGAAAGACAATGATTTAGAAGATTTAAAAGGTACATGGAATGATCTTACTCTTAAAAATTGTAAAATTAATATTCCTGTTAATTATTTTTACATATTTTATTTTCTAGCTCACATTTATTGAAAATTTTGTTCAGAAATTTCTCATTTATTTTTTCAACAGATTTTGAGTGTGAAAATACAGATTACACAACTAAATATTTATCATATGGTCAAAGACTTGGATACCACCCAGAGTTTTCTTCAAATACTAAATTACAAACTAAAAAAAAGCAGACACCAAAGGATCGTTGGAAACTGGCATATAAGAAAATATTAGTTGAAATACGTAGGTCAAAGAAAACTTCTCGTAGCAAAGAAGAAGTTCTGTCAGCTTGGAAAGCTCATAAAGCTCACCAGTCAATATTTCGAGTCTATGAAGAACTGACTGAGAGAAGAAAAATGTTAGAATTGTTACGACTAAGTATTAATATTGGCCCTGTTGCTCCTGCTGATATGGATAAAAATCCACTTCTGATTACTGGTAAGAGGAGTTTAGTAATCAGTACGTAAAATTTTATTTTATATTTATTTCGATGGGAAAATTACTAACTTTGCACTTAATTTATTTGCATTTTGTGTACTATTTTGTACAAGAAAACTTCCTTGTAATTTATTTACTGTTAAATGCTAAAAGATAGTACTCTTTCCTTTCTTAAATTAAGAGACCTATTAAATTGAGGGAAGATTAATAGTGAAAAAAATTACACAAATCTGTCTTCAAAAATTATTGACTTATCTTAAAGATATTTGCTTGTGCATACTAAACTGAAATAAAACTTAATATAAGAGATAATCACAAAATAGTTAAACCTAATTTACCTTTGAAATCAACATAAATAATGAGATAATCTGGAAACTAAAATTACTAAAGAGGGAAAAGGAAATTCAAACTAAACTGAAAGTAAAAGGTTAGCATATTTATAGTATTGTGCAGTATATTAATCTATTCACTTGTACTAAACTTTCTTGATTTAAAAGTAATTTAAATTGTGAGCATTGTTATTATTAGGATCTTATTAAACATATTATAATTAGATTATTGCTTGCAATTGTTAACATAAACTGTCAATGAGTTGTCCATTCAATTCATAAAAAAATGTTTCTGTGAATATCTCTGTTCAAAATTGTGTTAAAATGTTTGTTTTTACAGGATTGAAACCAAAAACAATAGCCGAATTAGTATTATTATTACAAAGACCAAAGCAAGCAACAATTTGTTCTAAGTCATTTCCTGAAGAACCAGGGCCAGAAAGTGATCTGTAAGTTACATTCTTAATCTCTGCAGATCATCTACAGAATTTTTTTTTAAAAAAATTATGATTTTGCTTAAAATTTCTTTTGTATTTTTCTTGAAAAAATTGTCCCCGAACTTTGATTTCTAATAAAAATGAATAATATTCAAAATATTTTAATTTTTTAAAAATTTGTTTGTCTGGTTATATTTATTAATCTTATGATATTAAAAGTTTTATTTAATTTATATATATTCATTAGCAAAATATTTCCATTTAAATATATTTTAATATTTTGAAGATTCTGTATCTCTCTTTAACATGTCTGCTGTGTTTTGAGCTATTGGAAAAAAAATTATTCAACTATTTAATGAAAATTTTGATACAAAAGTGGTTAAAGCATCTTATTCTTAAGTAATATTTGTTGGGCTATTAATTACATGTGAAAATAAAGATTCTAATTGTAAATATTTTGTGAAATCCTACTTTAAAATTTCTTATTGAAATATATTTGTTGAAATATTCTGTCATGAATTTCCAGTTGTATCTTTTCTACAATTTAACATGATTAAGTGCTATTGTGTATAAAGTAAGTTTTTCATCGAACTATTGTTTCTTTTGTATTTACTTTTTTTGTATTTTTTTTTCCAGGTCAATTACAAGTAGTTCATCATGTTCATCTCCTGACATTGACATTTATCACAAACCCTTATATAATATTGACAGAATTTCTTTAAATGAGCCTCTTATGGAAAATAATTCTGCACTTCAAGTAAATATAATTGCTTTTCTGTATTTTAAAACTTTTTGTTTATTGTGTAGAAAACTCTTGTTTTTTTTAACTATATTTTTAATTCTAATTAAATAAAACATTAGTAAAACTATTTATGGGTTTATTATGTTCTCATGTGATAAATAATATAACACAATTCCTAATAAAATGTGTACATCTTGTGTAAAATTAAGATGTATTTAATCCTCATTTAGTGCCAAAATAATTTATTAGTATTTTTTTTTTAAAAAAATTATCAAAATTAAATTCTTTACAATTTTCATTATAGTGAAGAATAAAAGCAAGAAATTAATATTGAGTATAAATAATAAGGTATTAAATTTTAACATTCTCTATGTTCATGTTTTAAAATTTAATTTTAAATGCAATTGCAAAACAAAAAAAAAAAGTATTAAGTTATGGAGATATTTCTGTTTTAATTATTATTTCTTATTTAAAAAAAATGTGAGTTTAACTTTTGATTTAAAATACAAGGAAAATAATAATTTAAGCAGAAAATTGAAAAACGTTTTTATTCAGTTTTCGTGTTAAACTCATGTAGACTAGGACTGAGTTTTTAGAAACAGATTCTAACATAGGGAATTTTTCTTTTAATTTCTTCTTTATTATGAAAGGGTTGCTATTATCAGATCAGATGTATATGCCTGTTTTGTTCATACATTGAAGTATAGGTTCCCTACTCTTTTTTGGCTTACTGCCCCTTCTCGAAAAAAATTACTCATCAGCCTTTCCTTGAAAAGAAATTGTTCATAGCTCCCATTTTTTAGGGGAAAAAAATCCTTACTCATGTACTTGAATTCAATAATGTAGTAGTGGGAGTTTTCAGATCTGTAATTAATATTTAAAAATACTTCCAAGACTCTGAAAAAGGTAATTTTGCATAAACATTACTTTTTTCTCCTTTCTAATGCATTTTATTTCATGTTTTTAAAAGCAATAATTTAGGTTTGAGAAGAAAAATAGGAAATTTCATATTATAAACATTATGCTCATACATTTGTGGTGGCATGTCAAAAGAACCTTAATCTTGTGACTGATCCAGACTTGTAATATAAGCTTTGTTGATTGTACCAGAACATACACACGTGGCCGCTGTAGTCTAGTGCGAACTCGTAGATGGTGCTTTTCGTTGAGTCGGGGGTTTGAACCTTTTGCCACTAAAGACCTGCTTTGTAGCCAGGACTGATACACATTAAATCTGTTGAGGCTCAAATTCCTCCCAGTGGTGTGGTGTGGAAGTTAAAAGAGGGGAGTTCTAGCTCAGGTGTCGTCCTCATCACTTGACCAAGATTCATAATTATGAGGTCAGTCACCCTCATGTTACTTCTAGTGCGATGTTAATAAAACTAAACCACATATGCACATTGTAATGCACTATGTATGAGGTGGTGTGGGGGGAGGGTTCTTGATTAAAAATTTGGTACCTAAAAATACCTACCTTTGGTACCCAAATAAATTTATTATCTGAATGATCTGTATAGCTTATTTGTTGACAACAACATGAGGGCTATTAGCGATGGACCTCATTATTTTGAATCTCGATCAAGTAATTAGTATGACACCTGAACTTGTACCCCTTCTCATAACTTCCACACCAATATGAGGACTATGAGCCTTGACAGATTTAACATGTATCAGCTCCAGCTACATTGCTGGTCTTTAGTGGCATCAAGGCTCAAACCCATGACTTCATGAAAACCACCAGCTTTGGTCTGTAACCGTAACCCCTAGGATACCGCAGCCACATTAATGGGTTTAGAAATGTTGGAATAAATTTTTTTAAAATTATTAAGGCTAATGATGATTATAACTATAATGAAAAAATTACAGTTTAGCATTTTTCATTTTTTTAAAACCATCCTTTTTTGAGGACTGAAAGATTTATAAATGTATGCCATTTTTAACTTTCAAATAACATTCATTCTAATTTTTAAAGATGGATACAGAAGGCTGGAAGATGATGGTTAGGGGAGTGTCATTATATTACATTAAAAAAAGCATTAATTGTTCTGTAACATTTTTGTATTAACTTTAAAGTTTTTGTTTTGCTGTATGTATTAAAAATTAGTTAGCTTCAACTTTTAGCAGATATTTGTGTATTAAACTGTAGTATTTTTCTTTATATTTCTATCTTTTTAACTTACAAGTATTTTCAGTTTGTTTTATTATAATTTTCTGACTTTAGATTTTTGTTCAGTTTTTAACAGGACCTGAATTTATCATTAATAAGTTAAAACCTCGATTCAGAATTTCTCCGTTTTGTAGTGATAAGGTAAGACTTTTTCTGACATTTTCAAATTCATGTGTGATTATTTATGTAAATTTTTAATTTTATTATTCTTTTACTTGCAAAAAAAAATTTTTTTTTTTGTTAATGCAGTAAGTTGATTTGATTTTTAAATCAATAAATTCTATGCATTTCAAAGATGAGTTTATAGTTTGTTGTTCAGAAATCCTTTCACTTCTGAAGAGCTTTACAAATTTTCTGTAATAAATTGTTTATTGTAGTCATTATAATTTAATATTTTGTTTATAGCATTTTATGTGCAAAATGTATTGGTTTTTGCCAAACATAAACTTTTTATTAAATAAACAATTTTTTATAGGATTTTCATAACTCTGCTTTTACTGTCATTGTTAATTTATTGAATGGAAATTCACTGGATATCGATTGTGTACCATCTGTGACTGGAAAACAATTATACCAAGCTGTTGCTAATCATCTAAAGTTAAGGGAACGATATCTGTTTGGATTAGCATATACATATGGTAAAAAAAAGTTTAATAAATTAGAAGTTTCTTTCTCAATTTTACTTATCTTTTTATTTTAAATAGTTATTCAGTAAGAAATTGTTGTTTCTCTCTCCCTCTCTTTTATCTTTTATTATGCATGTTTATTAAAATATAGTATTTGTTGTGAAACATAAATAAGTATATATATATATATATATATATAGGTTTTTTAATCTCTAGTTGATGTATTGGCAATAAAAGTAGTATATAGTTATTCTCATTATCATTAAAATTCATCCTAATTATTTTGATTTTTTTTTTGTTAAAATTGTTAGTTATATATTATTCTAAATAAATAGCTAGTGTTGTTACTTCAGTAACAGAAATTATGAGATTTTTCGTCTACACATTCCTATGATTTACCAAACTGTTAAAAAAAATTGGAATATTTGATTTTTATTGTATATTCCTTTTTTCACTGGTTATTTCTTAAAAACTGATGTAATCTTAAATGTTCCATACTTAATTTTAACTAATGATTCTATATTTTAAAAATCAATTTTTTTACTATTTTCATTTGAAGGTGAAGAACATGTTTTTATTGAGAGAAAACAACGCATGTTTGATTTGTTGCATTCCTGTGCAGCAGTTACCAGAAATAAGATTCAGATGCATTTCCGAGTGAAATTTTACCTAAACGATATTCATTTGATGAGGTAAAAAAAGTTTTTATAAATATTTTATCTATTCATATTTAATTCCTTTTTTTTATATTCCAAAAATATGCATTATAAATTAACACAAAGAAGCATTTGTATTGTACAATAATATACGTACATTCTCAATGTTCGACTTTCTTTAATCATTTTTTTTTTGTCAAAGATGAAACAGACAGTCAGTAATCTAAATATTTTCCAAAAGAATATAACCTGAATTGAGTTTATGTACTTTGAAAAAAGAAAAAAAAAATTGAAGTTCCTAAAATATCTTAAATAATCACCTTTCTTGATATATTTTTGAAATTGAATGTTAAATATTTATATTGTGTATTAATTCTTTGATTCTTTTTGATATAAAAAGATTTTATTAGTTTAAGATATTGTTCATTTACAATTTAATTGGTAATATTTTAAAAATGGTATTTTTTAAAAAAATCTTAACTTCTTGATTAATATTTTCTCCTAAAAGTTTTGATTTTATTAATGCAAGCAAAAATGTACTTCACTTGTTTTTTAAAAATCATATGTTTTATTTATTTAAATATAATTTTCAATCTTTAATTTAACAGAAATTCAATGCTTAATTAATTTTTTTAAATAGTTAATCTATGATTGTATTAAAATTCTTATAATAATGAATGTGGGATTATAGCATAAAATTTTTAAAATATATTTCAATATTCATGATATGATTCTGCATCTTAAAATACAAAATAGAAGAGCTTCATAAATTGAAAATTTTTGTTTATTGTATGATATTATTAATACTATTATATATATATATATATATACATACACACACATTTTCAAGACATTTCTTTCTTATCAACAGAACTCCAAGTTTAAGGCACCTCTATTATCTGCAGCTAAGAAATGATTTTTTGGAGGGAAATTACTGCTGTGATAATAATATTGCCTTAACAATTGGAGGATTTGCATTGCAAGCTGAATTTGGAGACTATGATTCTTCTGTATATGGCAAAGAATATTTCTTATTAGAACATTATTTACCATTTTATACCATTGATAAATTAAATAGAAGTGTTGCGAAAGCAAAATTACATGATAATCATGTCAAGCTTGAAGGTATATCAAAAGAATTGGCTGAACTGAAATTTATACAGGTAATTTATTTTCATTGGTTTTAATACATAGTGTTTGTATTATTAAATATATTCTGCTATTAATATTGTATGATAAAATTTAATTTGCTGGAGCTGAGGTTTTAACATATTTAACATGGAATTATTTTGATCTGCTTACAATAGATTTAGATATTTGTTGTGTTGACATATGAAGAAGTACCTTTATCTTCTCAAAAATCACCACTGCTCATGAATTTTTGTAATTTTTTATATAAAGCTAAAACTGCAATTTTTAGTAAAACTAGTTCTGCAAATATATCTTATAATTTAGATAACCCTATTGCAATTCATAATATGCTGCTTAGTCTTTAGAACTGAACATGCATACTTTATGCATAAATAATAAAAAAAAAAGTTTGAAATTTATCTGTAAAGATTACTTATAGCTCATTCATTTTAAGTTAAGATGGGTGAGCTATAAGTATTAAAGGTAATTATGAAAACTGAGTAAAATTTAATATTTTACTTAACATTCAAATAAAATTCAAATCACCTTTACTTTTTCTGCTTAAATATTACTTTTGATTGCTTCTTCTTCTTTTTTTTTTTTTTTTTTTTTTTTACAGTACTTAGGAATTTTTGCTTTGTGCCAGTATGCATTTTTTTTTTAAAAGAAAACCAGATTTTTTTCTTTTAAGATTTTAGTTGAGTTCCTAATTTCCTTGTAAAGATTTATAATTTTTACTATTCTTTCTCTTTTTAAGGCTTTAATGAAGTTGCCAGAATATGGATGCCATTTTTACAGAGTTTTTCAAGTATGTCATTAAACTGAAATCAATGATAAAATATAAAACAATTTATGGAAACTTTTAGTGTAGTTTCTTTTGATGGAATGATATTTTTAAACTATCATGTATTATATATTTTTAAAATATCATTTCATGTCTTTATTTCTTTTGCCTATTAGGATAAGCGTAATTTCTCATCTGCTGTTTGGCTTAGTATTAAATCTACAGGCATTGAAGTGTTTGAAAATGTATCAGGGAAAAAAAGTATTTGCCAAGTTTACCCATGGCAGAATATCAAACGGATCTCTTATTGTAAAAAATATTTTTCTTTATCTCCAAGAACTGAAAGTTACTCAGGGAAACATGTTGTTTATCGATTTTATACCTCAGTGGCTGGAAGGTGAGTTTAATCAAATCAAATTGACAATTATACATATAGTAAAACTATCCATGAAATTGACCAAATTTTCATAATTTTGATGTGAGTCACATTATATTCAATGAAATACAGATCAATATATATAAATCATTTTAGAAAGTTAGATTTTGGCCATATTTGAAGCAATATTCGTTTCTAAATATTAAAATATTGATATAATTTAGTATTTATAACAACTAACTTATCAAGACCATTTTATAGGAAAAATATATAGTGAATTTGGCTCTATAATTATTTTATCTCATTCTTGTAACATTGTAAATTATTTCCCAAAGTTTTGTAATTGTTAGATTAACTGTAGTATTATACTTCTATTACAAGTTGAAAAGTTCCTAATGTGAATGACTAATATATATTTCATAAATCTTGCAGACTAAAAAATATGTATAGTCTTAAAGTAAAAGCAAAAATTAAAACATTACTTATCTCATAGTCCACATTGAAAATAATTAGACTAAATCTAATGATATAATTAAGTTATTTGTCATAAAAAATGTCTTGTTTATTGAATAGTATGATCAGTGATGAGAGGACCTGTTTCTTCTGTGGTAATAAGATATTGATCAATTTTGATCCTTCTCATTTTTTGGAAGAATTATGGAATCAGTAAATGATATTGTGTTCATAATTTTCTTGTGCTTTGATTGTGTATAACTATTGTATTCTCTAAAGCTGTATAAAATAAGTAAAATATCCATATGAATCAGTAAAATGGGCCAGTGACAGATCTTAACTGCAAAACTGGGCATGCTCTTTAAAACGGACTGGAGGAAAATGATAAATGTATGTGTTTTTACAACTTATTTAAATTTTTAGATTTTGAAAATTTAATGAAATTTTATTGAAAAAAATAAAGTGTTAAAAATTCCAGTGCAGATTCATCATTTTTTAAAAATAAAAGCTTCACTCAACAATATTGAGAAATGTGTGCTTTTTGTTTTAAATATGGAATTCAATAAGCCATATTGATTCTTATATATTAAAGAATTTTGAACAATTGTAAAGGAAATAAAATATTAGATTCCCTTAAATATATACAATTACTATATAAAAAGAAAATTTTAATAATGCTTTTATGCAAATTCTATAAATTAATTATCAAAAAAATCAGTGATACCTGCAGGATATGGCTATAATTAGCAAAATTTAATTATGGACAGTACAATATGTTAGTATATATAGCTATCATAAGCAGAATGTAATAAGTAATAAAAGACAATAATGCAAGTAGATGGAAGAGAATCAGTTGCAAATCACTTCTCTTTTTCCATCCAAAGGAAATTGATTCTAATCTAGAAGAATAACCTAGGAGTAGTAATCGCGTCATAGAGAATGATGATTAATGCCAGAGTAATTAATATATTTTATATTTCTCAATGCAAAAATTTAGTTGTTGCTTTTGATAAGTGAGAATGACTTTGATGCATGTACAGAATTCCATTCAAAAGTAAGTATATATATTTTTTTACTGCAGTCAAGTATTGGAATCACTGTTTCAATATTAACCTTTGGCTGATGATCAAAAATACAAAAACTGTACTGATTTTATTGACTAATTTATTCTAGGTAATTGAACAATCTATAAAAACAAATTTTATTTGAATGTGTATGAAAGTTTATGTATAGATGAGAGAGATGTAGATTTGACTCTTTATAACTACAATTTATTCAGAAATTTAATGTACACATCAATGCTCTAGATGTGATATTGCATTTGTGCAATAATGCCAAAGTTTTTGGAGAGAGAAAAACTGGATGGTAGGATACATGTTAATATGTGTGCATATTACAATACTGAATAAAGTGTAGTTACAAGGAATTACATTTTCACCATTGACATACATGTAGATATATTATACTGATTTTTTATGATTCATTTTTTTTAAAAAAAATTGCAGAAGCCAGTATCTTTTCACAATATCGATGGCTTATCATAAATTCTTCCTCAAGCTGAGAACTGTATCTAAAGCATCTGAGATATTTATTGAAGGTAAATATTTTTTTAATTTTTTTTTTTCCCAAAGTGTAAAATTCGGATCATATGACAATTTTTTTTAATACCTCAATAAGAGAATCAGTTATATAAATGTACTTTAATAACTAAATTTTTTAGTATTTAGTTGCTTACTCATTATAAGTTTGTTTATTCCATAAAATGATTAAGTAAAATATAAGGGATTCTGAGAATTTCCAAAATGTCATACTTTCCAATATTAATAATCTCCATAAGTATAAAAAAACAAAAGTGTTTTAATATTTTGATATACTTAATTTATTAAATTTAATATTTTAGATTTAGATGAAGAATACCTGTATTTCTGTGACAAGTTAGGTATGGAGAAGGAAATTGGTTGTGACTTATATGACACCAAAGGCAAATTCCAATTGAAAACCAAAACGTTGCGACATAGAAGCAGGTATACTTATTGTTATAATTTCTTATGTGGTTTTATATCGATCAGATGGAAGATTAATTACAGAGAGAGAGAGATAAAATTCTGTGTTGCGCATAAAAATTATGTAACTATATTAAACTTGATTTATAATTGAGGAAAACTTATGTAGAAAATATAGATAAATTGTTACTTTTACATGAAGTAAGTTTCAAATATATAGTTTAAAAGAAAAAGTTACAAATGTTCAAACTTGTACAAAAATGTGATATTTAATTCCCTTTCTCTGATCCTCATAATAAGTTCACATTGTTTCACAAGCACAATGACAGTTAGCACCAACATAATTTAGAGCCTTGTATTGAATTTTTAAAGGGAAGAGTAGTTAATAGTGATTAACATTTTTTTAAAAAAAGTTTTAAGTGTGATAAATAATAACATTAGCTATATCTATGCTGTATGAGTTTTTGAATTATGAATAATTCCATAAATTTTTTTTAAAAATATATATGCTGTTTCCTTCTCTAATTTTGAAATAGAATTTTGTTTTATGCATCTTCAAATCCCTCTCCCCCTTTTTTTTTCGCTCAATATTTAATACTGTGAGAATTTTATAACTATCTTCAGTAAAATTTCCACAACTGTGTTTTTTAATTAGTGCTTATTACATGTACATACCAAATAATTTTATTTTATTTTTGTAGTTCACAAAATGATTTGGAGTTTCTGAATGATCCCTATGTTATGGATAATTCCTATTCAAGAAAAATTTATGTATTAGAACATGAGGAAAATTCAAAGAAGGTATTGCAAAAACATCCATCATCAAATCTTATTATCAGATCTTCTTCTGCACCTAATCCATTAAAAAAAAATAGACGAGATTATATTGGAGTAAATATTTCGCCTAATGGTAAGTGATATAAAATTTAATAAAAGAAACACTTGTATGTATGTTTGAACTTTATAAAATTTCAAAATTGAATAAATAAATAAAAATAAAAAATTCTAATTAAAAAAAAATAATTTCTGCCATTATTTCAAGAAATACAACAGTTCTGAATTTGGCTTGGACTGTTGTCATTGGTAATGAGATATAAAAAAAAATTATATGCTTGATTATTTCTTTGCTTTTTATTTCCTATACTTTGGTTATTATTACTGATTGAGATTATGTTTTGATTATAAGATGCAGCTTGAATGCTATGTAAATTCAACAAATCATATTTAATTCTTAAAACTCTTTTTAAATATTCAAATTTATGAATAATTTAAAATGTGGAGATATATTAATGAAACTTTTAAAATCTTATAATTAAATAAATTGATTTCTGTAGATACAATATTTATTTAAAATTTCTCTTTTGACCCTGCTATGTCAAATCATAATCTTTTTTTAAAAAAATACTTCTTTAAATTTGTATATTTTAGATTCAGTAAAATGAATAAGAGATTTAATTAATAAAGGTTTATTTTCTGTTTGAAAAATAAATTTTTCAAATTTTTGGTATTTTACTCTTAACCAAATTAGAAAATATGTTTAAAAAGATAGCAAGGATATTAAAGAATTTGTATTTTTATATTGTGTTTGCACTTAAATTTTTTTTTTTTTTTTAGTAAAATATAGTAAGTGGTGATAAAAATATAGAAATAATAAACCATTGCTAACCAAATAAAAAATTTAATATTATTGATAGTTTACTATATCCAAATCTGTCGTAATATTGAAAATTTTCTAAATTTGATGGTAGTTTTATTGAAAACAATCATTATATTAACATACAATTTACAGGATTTATATTTCAGAATCCCAATACGTATATGTCAAATTACCTTTGAAAAACTAAAAAAAAAGTCAGAGGAAGGGAAATTTCAGTTCACTTTAAGTGGATTATTATTTTTTCAGGAGCTCACTATAAGTGTTTAAAATAACATTAACTAAATAGGAATTCATTTGGGAGCAGTAAATTTTTTTTTATTTTAACAGAGTTTTACTATATTTTGGGTCCACTTCAGTGAGATTTGACTGTATAAAGCCTTTAAAGATTTGATTGAATCCAAGAATATCATATAAAATGGCTGATTGTAATGATAATAATAATAAAAAGAATTATTTTTTATTAAACTTGTTTTTGTTTTATGAGTAGTAAAGTAAAAATTTCAGTGTTAATTTGAGCAGCAATGATATTCAAATTTGAATTATATTATGCTACCCCCCCTTTTTTTTCCAAGATTTTATAATACACTTCTTTAAACATTGCCATTAATGCTGTAGATAATATTTTTATATGTATAACTAAGAAAAAGTTTACTAAGACTGTAACAAGTGTTTATCATCGCTAAATGTTGAGAAGTTTTGGATTATAAAACTAATATATGCTTGCGTAATTGCATACTGTTTGAAAATTATTTTGAATACTAAAATATTTTATTTTCAAATTCTTCTTACTTTTCATAAGTTTGCTAATGTTACATATATTTATAAGTATCTAATGAAAAGAATAAATGCACTATCCACATTGCTTCCATAAATTTATGAGAAAAGAATGTTTATATTCAAAAGAAATATTTATCTAAATATTAATATAAATAATTAAATTTATAAAATATTTAAAAAATTATTTGTACTACGTAAAAGTAAAAATACTCCTGGATCTTATGTAAAAGTATTGAAATTTCTTCTTTTTAATGCAGATGTTTCCAAATTATGGCTCCTGAGCACCACTTGTTTATTTTGATCTTGTAACAGTTTATTTTGATTACATTATAAAATTTACACACAATGCAAGGAAATCATACAAACCAATTAAGAAACACAATAACTGACATGCTTAGTGAAACTGAATATTTTAACTGTAATTAATATTATGAGATTAATCCTAAAAACTTACAGTAAGAGTCATATGTTTCATAGCAGGTTTTCATGGCCATTGTTTAATGATTGGGAGGAGCGGGAGTCATTATCTATCATTGGCTGTGAAAAGTTGTGAAAAATGTTGAGTAGAAAATTTTACATTGTCAAATGTTTGAGACACTCATTTATCCTTAGAGGACCCATTTTTTACAGCCTCATAATTCAGAAGTTTTCAAGCATAATTTTAAAAAATTTAGGCTAGTCTCCATTTGAGAAATTATGTATGTGGGAGGGGGGGGCACATCTCTAAGGAGAAAATTGTTTTTAACTAATTTAATTGATATAATTAATTATGTTAACTAACTCTGTCAATTAATCATTAACATCAAAATTTAGCTTCTTTTGAATTGCAGAGGATGAAAGCAAGATCGCAGAATTTGAAAGATATAAATAAATATCATCCAATAGTCCTTGCTCTCCAGGAAACAAATTTAACAAATAAAAGTGTAATAAATATTCAACAATATAGCACCTTCAGAAAGGATATTACTCGGAAAGTAAGTGAGGGTGTTGCTCTGTTAACTTCCCACACTTTCCCTGTCTCTCAAATAGATTTGCAAATACCTCTTCAAGCCTCTGCTGTAAGAATTCATGTAAAAACATTAATTACAGTTTGCACTTTATACCTGCCTCCAAATGCTCAAATTACACCATTCACATAAATAACTTCATCAACCAACTACCAATGCCTTTCAAAATAATCTAGTTTCTAACTGGACACAGTACTCTTTAGGTCAATACAGGAAACAACCCAAGAGAAATTCAAATTGAAAAGATAATTTCTGATAATAACCTGTTCCTATTAAATAGTAACCAAGTGACTTTTTTAATTTCTAATATATTTCATTCAATAGACTTGGCAATTTATTCCTCTTCCATTTTACCTTACTGGGTTTTCAAAACTGACCCATACCTTTACAATAGTGATCAGTTTCTAATCATATTTTATCGTGCTACTCCAATCCAAACAAACTGTATTTCATGTAATAGATATGTTTATGACACTGCTAACTGGCCACTTTGTATCTCCCTTGCAAATATTACCGAAGAAACAATAAATTCTCATATCATTGATGAGGTTACAGAGAAATAACAAAAATAATCATTCAAAGTACTAATGTATCCAAAAAATAGCTTCTGACTAACCAAGAAAGTCATGTAAACATTGGTGGAATGAGGATTGTCAAATAATTTGTGAATAGTAATGGAGGTCATGGAATGTTTAAAAAAGATATCGTACACAACTAAATTTTATATCATTCTAACAAGATAAAGCACTTTTTTAGAAAAATATAATGAAAGGCCAGAAGGAATCCTGGATAAAATATAAACAGTAAAATTACTTGTAAACAGTTGCGGGACAGAGTCAAGTGTATTTCTGGAGCTCTTGCAAATAGACAAATTCCTATTTTGGAATACAGGAATCAAACCATTCCATCTCCAAAAGAAATTGCAAATGTAATAGTCTATCTCTGTCTCATACTTCCAGTTCTGATTACTATGTGGATAATTTTAAAACTAAACACAGCACATGAAAAAAAGAAAATCAATTTTATGACCAGACACAATTTGCCTTACAAGAATGATTTTATTTTCTCTGAACTGGAAAATGCTTTTTCTCTTCACATAAATCATCCCCAGGACAATATCACCTATCAACCCATAAAACATTTATCATATAACTCATTAATCAACCTTTTAGGGTTTTATAACATGGTCTGGAAATAATGTATATTTTCTCTTTCATGGAAACGCACTTTCTTCATTCCAGTTTTAAAACCTGGGAAAGATCCTACAAATTCAACAAATTACCAACCCATAACCCTCATGAACTGTTTATGTAAAGTTTTAGAAAAGTACTAAATGCCAGGCTGATGTACATTTTAGAAAAAAATGTTATTTTTTTTTTCTTTCCAAAACTGCTTCCAATGACACAAATCTACTGTTGAGTCCCTTTGGAAACTCGAATAATCGGATAAGGGATGCATTCATACAGAATAAGCATCTTGTTTCTGTATTTTTTGATATTGAAAAAGTTTGTATATTTATGCTTTATATAAATACATATATAACGGTGTTCAACATGTCATAGTAAATACCAATTACTCTTGAAATTATTATACCCTTCTTCGCACAGATTTAAAAAATATATCAATCCAGCTTAAAGTATAAATTTTTTTTTTTCAGGATCAACTTTCAATTAATATTTTAAGTGAACCATAAGACATTATTGAAATTGGTCTGTTCTGTTCTTTTTTATTCTTTTTTTTTTTTTTTAAAGGGGTAGGCACCAATCTTTCATTCCATATTCCTTTTGCTTACAGTTTCATTTGTATCGTTAGATTGCCAAATGAAACGATTAATTTTTTATTTTTTTTTAAATTTCTAAACTTATATTTTTCAATGCTATTTTAAAAATATGCCGAACTTTGGTTACATCTCTCTGAGGATGGGAGAATTGCAATTTTTCAACATTTCGTTCAAAAGTTACCCTGCAAAAGCATACAAAAATATTGTTACAACATTATGAAAAAAGCTCTTAAAAGTATGGAAAAAAATTATTAAAAAATATAATTAATTTTAAAAAAAAAGAAAAGTTTTTAACTTTATTGATATTGATGGTGTAAATGGGGGTTTGGGGAATAAAAAAATTCAATAATAGAATTGTTTTTTTCGGTGGGAATATGCCCACAGCACTTTCCAAATTTCAGCGAACTCACAGACAAACATTCACATTTATATATAAGATCGTTAGCTGAAAATACGTAACAAAGATATCGGTCTTTTTTAATTCCATGTGGCGTACAACATACGTAGTACTTCTAATAATAGTTGGAGAAATCTTTAGCTTCTATTGCAAGTAAGTATTTTCTAAACTATTGATTTCGATAGGGAAAATTCAAGTTTTGTGTAATGTTGTGATTGTATGTTTGTAAAACATTTAGGTGTTTGGTAGCAAAATGTAAGCTTTATGACTCTTAATTTAATATCGGGGTGAACTGGACAATTGTCAGTAATAATTTAGTGTAACAAAAGAAAAGGTTATTCGCCAAAACGTCTAATTCCGAAGAATGAAAATCTTCTGTGTACAGCAGTTTTTGTTTCATATTGATAGAAAAAAATGTATGAAATTACTCAGTATTTTGTTGGGACCACAGAATTATTTCGTACTAACCAATTTTTCTTGTCATGCCTTTTCATTTTAAAAGTGTTTCATAGTATATTCGAAAATTCCATAATTTTTTTTTATCCAAGAGTTTGAATGTTGTAAATTAAAGAACTCGATTTCGATCGATCAGAAAACATTTTCATTTTCATAGAAATCACTATCAAACGGGGTTTTTTAAGTCCTTGTATGCCGTAGTGTGGAAGTTTGGAAATTAAACGACTACTTGAGGATCTGTCATATGTTTTTTATAAACTAAAAGTAGCTTAAAATTATTTTTTTCAATAATTGAAATTCATATATATATATATGAATTTCAATTATCAAAAAAAAAAAAAAGATTATATATATATATTTTTATAAACCAACTAAACAATTTTAATTTTTTTTTTTTTTTTTAAAATAATTTTAATTTTTTTTTTTTTTTTTTTTTTTTTTTTTTTTTTTTTTTTTTTTTTTTGCTAAGGAGAATTTCAGTTTATAATTCAGTTCTTAAACTTAGTTGATATTAGCTGTGTAAAAAATAAAACTTAAGAAAAAAACAATTTTTCGAAAATTTAAATACATTGATTGTTGTAGTATGTTCAATAAAATGGAAGTGGCTCTTCGTTTTTAACAGTATATTTGGCTATTTGAAATAAATATGTTGTTTCAGCTAACTGCCAATTTATTTCGATCCTAACTTTTCAAATATTCATGGCTTCAATGTTCTACCTTGTGTCTTGAAAATAGACGACGATATAGGAGAAAAAAATTACGTAACTGGTTGAGGTCCGAATGTTGTTTGTGGAAAATTCCATCTATTTTAATAATTCTGTAGATATAATCTTTTTTGCCACCCAAGGGGCTATAGTTTTAGTTAACCCAAAAATGTCGTACTTGACCACTTTTCAAAAATTTATCTTGTTTTTACGTATATTTTTTATGTCTGCTTTCAACAGTAACGAACTTAATTTTCAAAAATCCCTCATAATAGATCTCTCCTGAATTTTTTATTAGATTGAGATAAAATATATGTAATATATATCTTGCTTTCACCACTCATGAACTAAGTTTTCAAAAATATGTCGTAATAAATTTCTCCCCATTTTTTTATTGGATTGAAGTTAAACAAATATAAAAATTAAGTATTTATTATATTTATACTTATTATTTCAGTTTTTATATTTATACTTATCGACTTATGTATTACCTTAAATCAATGTAAACTGGAATCGAAGATATGATTGAAAATAAATAACATTATTCAGAGTTTCAAGAAAGCTGTGAGGCAGCCGTATTTTTAGCCACCTAAGGGGTGTTGTTTTAGGTGGATCACTTTTGGCGTACCAGATCACTTTTCAATTTTTTTTTTATCATTTGCTTCAATTTTAATTACATTTAGCTTAAATATATTCAATTTAATAACGTATCGTTTCATTTAATTTTAATATCGGAAAAATTTACTATTGTCCATTTCTCGATATTTTATCGTTTACTTTAATTCTTATATTTAATTGAGTAATTTAATAATTATTATTTAAAGAAAACGCATCTTGGATGGCTAAATCTGTTCTTTGCAAAATTTTACATGGAACTTTTAAAATTCTTATATATAGGTTTAAACACCAAATGGATAATGACAGGGATTTACAATCGTAGACCTATCGTAAATTAGAGCAAGAAGCAGTGGATTAGACTGAAAAACTCATTTGGATTGTGTGGTATTTTTATTATATTTTTTACTATTGAAATAAAGGATCAAATTCTTAGTTAAAAAATTGCTTGAGCACCCAAGGTGCTTTGTTAATTTTTAAAAATATGCGGATTTCTCTAGAGATATTTTGCTTGATAAATTAATTACATTCGAAACATTTAAAAAGCTCTTGTAATTATTGGTAACTTAATTGAATTTACGGTTCTCATAATTACGATTACCCTACCCCCTGCCCCACATAGTTTACACGGAAGGCTTTGTTTTTAAAAATTAAATCGTTTATGTTTTATAACTTGCAAATTAAGTTAAAAGGTAGATAAAAAAAATAAATAAGATTAGAATGTTTTCTGTTTTATCATTCTCGGAGAAAATGAGTAAGAAACGTTGATAACATGTGATAACCTTTGATTTATGTGATGGTGAAACGCCTCTCAACAAGTAAATATTATCTATTAAAAATTGCTCAGCTCAATCTGGATAATAAGATACTAAACCTTCTCTTCTTGCCTAAAATCATGTTGGAACTTAGATAAAGAAGAAAAATATATATATTTTTTTAAAGATGGATTATGGCCAGTTAATTAAGGTGAATGGTAAGAATAAATTGGTTTAAACTTTCTGTTAAAAATAATACTTTTTTATGATTAATTGTCTTACTTTTAATGATATTTATGAATGTGTATATTGCATTGTGTGCAACTTATGCTATTTGTAGTTTATCTATTGTGAATATAAAATTCATTATCTTTGCTTTCAGACTTTATATTCTCTAAAAGTATGCAGTTATTTCTGCAAATGATTTAAGCATTTTTTAAAAATTAAAGTATCTCATTATATGGTCAAACAATCGAAAAGTAATTTTTACAGTATTCTATAATTTTGAAAGTAGTTTCTTGTTCTACGATCAACAATCTAAAAGTAATTTGCACAATAACCTTGATTTTGAAATCACAGCAAAAATTATTTTTAAAATGGAAAATATCATTTGCTATTTTTTTCTGCTATCTCTAATGTTCTATTTATGCAGACGATTTTTTATGCGGAAAAAAATCTTTTTATGAAGCTTTAAAATATGTGGTGTGTTATTCTAATTTATTGTTTTAAATTCTATGTTTAGTGTAGGTATTCGAATGTTACCCAGCCTTATCTGTCAGACATCATAATAATATCATTTAAGCTATATATTTTTATTATTTTTGAGCGTTAAAAAATATCTATTATTATAATCTACTATGTAATAACGTTGTGCATTGCAATTATGAAAGGAAACTGACTCATTTAACTTCAACGATTATAGGTATCTAATTAACTTAATACAATGCGACACCAATAACAAAACAGTAAAGCAAAAAAAAAAAAAAAGAAGAAGAAGAAGAATATTAAGATTCTAATCGAAGTTTTTATGAGCTTATCAGAGGAGAGGTTGAATTAATCTTATTGCTATTTGACGAGTCATTGGACAAGTTTTCTTCATTAGTCTGAGGCATCTGAAATTTACAGAGGTTAAATGATTCTTGTCTAAACGGCCGATTATTTTGTCACCTGGATTCATTGAAGCTTAAAAGGGTTATATGTATACAATTGGGTAAGTTGAAATAATGAGTTTCGATTTTGCTCTTCGTTGAATGTGTTATTTTGTATTTTATAAAACTGAAGAAATCGGTATGGAATTTTTGCACATTTATTTTAAAAACTGCAATTTTCGTATTTTTGATGTAGAAAAGTTTTCATAATCGTAATCGACTACGAAAAATATCCAGGACTGAATCATTAAGAAGCAGTTTTTAAGTGTAAATTCAAAAAAAAAAAATTCAGTTTTGCACTTATTTTTATCATTTTGCTGTAAGATTACTAAATCACAAAATTAAGTAACACAACTTGAAAGTAATGCGGCAGATCGTAAATTATTATTATTATATTATTATTTTTACTTATTTTTTTAATTCCAATTTGTTATGTGGAATTTTAGTGACTTTTGTTTGTATTACTCGATATTACTTTGATTCATATTATGTCATGTTTTTTAATGGCAGTATTGTTGAATTTTTGGTGACATTTTGAACGAAAATTCAAATATTATTTTACTTTGTTCGATATTGTAAAAATTTATGGATCACCGAAATATTTACTGTTATCGAATGGTTTATGGATTACCGAAATGTATAGCTGTTGGTAATTTTTGTTCAGTCCGGCTAATGTTCATGCCATAATTTTGTTTCACGACAGATTTATTTTTAATCGTTAAGACTTCTAAATTATTTTGTTTTTCAGAAATATACTCTTTGTTTAAAATCCGAATTCGAATTTTATTTTTCTATACTTATATAAAATTGCAGTATTTAACATTCGAATTTACTTGTAAGAATTTGAATAATATATAGGTTAAATTTATGAATTTTACTGATATAGATTACTAAATATTAAACAACTGATTTTAAATAATTTTATTATAATAACGATAGAAAAAAAAAAGTCTGGTAGATAATAATAGGCTTTAGAGAAAGGATAGGAGAGGTCGATTTCAAATATTTTATTGTTTTTCCATCTATTTTTTTTTTATATTTTAACAATTGTTCCTTAAAGCGGAACTTGAAAGATGTGTTTAGTCAGGCTATAAATAAATTAAACAATCGATGTCATTTGAAGCAAATGAATTTAATTTTTTTGTTGTTACACGCTTTTATGTTCTCCGCCCTAACTAGCTTGGTACCTATGGAAATGTTTTGATTCTTTGTTCCATTCACAAAGGGATACGGAATCATTCTACTTTTTTCTAAGAATAAATAACGATTGCCCGATCCATAGCTTTCATTGAAAGTCTAAGTTGATCGGCGAGAAAAAAGTAAAGAAATATAACTCCTTTTTAAAGAACAAAAATTGTTCCTGAACAAGAACAGCATATAGCCTTTTGTATAAAAAGATCCAGAGGAAAACTGTGCTTCAGAATGCCAAAAAGAGAAGATAAGGATAGAGGTTAAGACAGTGGTTCGCTTAAGAAGTGATGGCTCAACGCGATAATGTAGAAACATTCTTTAGATTGACGCATGCTATTGTATCGCCTTTTCATACATGATTATAGAATACCTTACCTCTGAGACCTACAGATGTAGAGATTTTAAGTTTAAAAGAGAGAACAAATCACGCAGGTCGTGTAGAAAGAATTGTTGCTGTCTAAAAATATTTTCTAATGGCTTAATTGGATTTATAACCCTGCCTCTTCCGCGTTCGAATTCTTTCTAATATTTCTTTTCGATCGGAGGTTCAACCCGAACCCCCTATTGCGAAGTTTACTTGAAAACGGGATAAGTTACGACGGAGAGATTAAGGGCAATCCGTTATGTCTATCAATATTAAATTAAGCTGTTTGGTTTTCTTCAAGTCTCTGCGTGAATGCTTCCTGTTTGATTTCATTTAAATATTTTAAGGAGATCGTTGGCTCTTGGTACTAATGACTAACGATATCTTAGTGCGAAGGATTTTCTTTTTTCAATTTGCCGAAGAATAATTAGATGTAACTTTTCTTTTTTTGCGATCGTTAATGAAGTCCTATTTTGAAATTCTTAGATGTTACTGCTGAAGAACTTAAGAGAAATTTTGTGTTTTATTGTGAGCGTGTAAATATACACAGTATAGTGAAAGTAGTTTTTTATTGGAAACATTCGAGTTTCATAATTTGTGAAAGGAGATTAGACATTTTTTTCTCAAAATAATAATGACAGTGCAGGGGCGGAGAACATTCTACGTTTTAAGCTACCAAATGACATCATTTGAAGTTATTCAGTTTTTGCCGAAGAAATCCTTTCATTTTCAAGAATTGTTATTTTCATTTTTTTTTTTTTTTTTTTTTCCCCATCAAATTTCTTTTCGATTGGGGAACTACATTTAAACAAAAGTAAATAGTAAACATCTATTTTGTGAAAGTCTATACTGTACGCGAAATCTTATATTTAGACACAGTTGCCTATGTAATCGTTCTAATCTGATTTTGTTAAACATGAATCTGCCACTTTGCTTTTATATTTCTGTCATTGAAGGTTGATACGAATTAAAAAAAATTTCGAAATAGTTATGAACGTAGACAGATCTTTGAGAAATAATGTGCATTTTCGATTCATTTGATAAAAGCCTCTTGCTAGCTTTGAAATAGCTTAATACGACCTTCCATCTTGAAAAGGCTCTCTCACACTTGCTATAGACTTTAAATTATAAGTATCAATTATTCTTAATAAAATTAACTAATGAAGTATAAGCAAGCAATAATGATTTTTAATTAAAAGTATCAGTGCTCGATTTAAATAATTCTTTATCTAATGTATTTTATTGTTTTTATTTTAAATAACTTCTCTATCCTTAAGGCCTTTTGGAATGATATATGATAATATGAAATAAAAGAATAAAGAACATAAAAATACGTGTTAGCTCGTTATCTTCAATCATTTTTTGATTCATTTAAAAGTTGTTATCTTCAATTAGTACGTGGGATAATGTTATGTGTTTGTTTTCCTTATTGTTTACTAGCACCCCCCCCTTTTTTTTTGGTGCCATAAATAAAAACTACTTTTCGATCTTTTCACTATTTATTTTCATCGATAAACTTAATAAAAAAAAATTACAATTCTGCAGCTTATTTTCATTTAAAAAATTTGAATTGCACAAGACAAATTCCTAGAAACATCTATTTGCCGCAGACCTAGAGCTATCGATCGCGAAGAACAGCAAAACAATGGACTCCGGGAAAGCTAGCGTCTTTCTAGCCCATCTGGTCTGTCTGAAAAACAAAAATAAATTTAACTTCTTTATATATTGGTATACCACGTGGGTTTGACATACGAGGGGCAGCTAGATCCACCCACGAGATTATTATGACTCATATGTATATATTCTTGAAGAAATTTCAGTTATTCTTAAAGCATTTGTATATATAACGCTTTTGCTTTGATTATATCGTGTATTTATTAAATGTACTTTCATATCAACTGGAGAAGAAACTACCTTTTAAAAAAATCTGCAATAATTTTTTAAAAAAATCATTGTTCTCTTCAGACACAACTGAATGCGTTAACTAGCATTTTAAAGAAAGCTTTTTATTTCCTGATCACCTGCGTAATATCTTTTAATATTTTTGTTCGAGTAATATTTGTATGAGTAATTTTAACTTATCTTAATTCTTAGTTTGTGTAATTTTCTACTTTGATTCTTCACTGTATAAGTAATTTAAACTTACTTTAGTTAGCGCTGTGACTTTAATTCTTAACTGTTCATTCCTATTCTGAGACATGCATAAATATTAGTTATTTGCATGCTTCTAAAAGTTAACATGCGACTGTAAAATCAACAAAAATGGATAAGTAAAACTTTGATTAACACTAAATTGTACATGAAGATAGCAAATGTGTTTATGCATGAAAGGAAACAAGAATATGTACGAAGATAGGGGGAATTTTCTCGTTATACGATACACTACATTTAGGACATTAAAAAATGTTAAATGCCAAAATAAATGAATAAAATTACAAGCTTTTCATTACATTAATTAGATATGTGACCATCTCAGACTTTCATACAAACGATACACTGATCGTTGTGCTGCACGAGTAAATGAGATGACCAACTATTCGCAGATGCTAGCAATGACTATTCCTCCATCAGGGTAGTTTTCAACTCTTTGATATAGGCTGGAGGAGGTAAAAGTGCAAAGACAGCACGCACGAAGACATCTCAAAGATTTTCAAGGAAATTACGTTTGATGTAATACGACAATCTTTCAATAGGAGAAAATACCCTCGTTCTCCAGCTGCTCGTCAACGATGTTGATTTAATGTAAACGGGCGTTATCAGCCATAACAGGGAAATCGGAAACAACTGCGACTGCGTAGAGCTTCACAATACAGCCTTATGACTTCATCCTGAAACCGCATAGCCGTCTCAGAACAACCTCCAAAGATGTGCATTGCAGTGCGATATTCCATTAAAATTACAGTTCACGCCATGACCACTGCCACCTCTTTTTTTTTGGTCTGATTGAATTTGCCTTATTCATTCCGACCCCTTACAAGCTTTTCATATGGTTTTAGGAAAAAGCTGGACTCGTCCGTGAACAGGGCGTTGCACCAATGTGACTGTTATGGAGATCGCTTGTTTATTCTTCTTGGCTAGTATAGCAATTTACCGATCATCCGAGGCAGTGGTAACCCTTGGACGACCACATACACCTCTCCCGCAACTATTTCATTTTTTCTTTGTTGGAATTGTTTATGTAATAGAGAAACTACCGAATGTTCAACGCTAAAAGAAAAGAAGAAAAAAAAAAAAGAATTTTTAATTGACTATTTTGCTTGAATGCTTCCAACTGCAAGCGTGCGCTCACTCTCCGCCATTCGTCATCTTTCAACCTCTGAACCACAAATATCGTCAAAAATAATCTTACGAAACATACAAGAATTTCGTATCAGATTTAAGTGCGCTTCCTCAAACCCTTCGATATACATGCTCATCAAGGATTGCCTAATTTGTAAATTCGCATGCTCAAACAGTTATTCGTTATTGACTGCAACATACATTACTTGCACTTACACACATATACTGCCTTCTACATTAACTCTCAAAAATTCGTATACGCTTTCGAAAATTGAAGTTTCGTTGCGCGTTCGACTTTTGTAAACCAGAGTACATGAATATTAGAATTGATTTGCATTCCTTCTGAAAAAACGTACATGTTGTGCAATATTATTGTTTTATATCGTACTGAAAAAGTTCATTTTGTGAATAGAAATTCATTTTATAAATGATATACTCAACTTGGAAAGCTCGAAACTTTTGTATATTAATGCTAGAAATTTTTTAACGATCGGTATAGGAATTTTCAAAGCTCAGTCTTTACCATCATAATTTTTGTTTCCTTCAAATTCGGATACCTAATAGTTTGAATCTATTTGTATTTTAATATTTTTTTTTAAATATTTGAGTTATAAAATATATTTGCTCTTCATAGTAACTTATGCAAATGAGACAGTTTTTTTAATGTTATTTTTCGATATATATAATATATATATAGAAATATATATATGTGTGTATGTATGTGTGTATATATATATATATATATATGTGTGTGTGTATGTATATATATATATGTGTGTATGCATATATATATATATATAATGCACTCGCTATTATTAAAATACAGAAATTTAGAAAAAACCTGTTTTTTAAACTGACATGAAAAAAAAAAGTTAATCATGTTTCTACTGCATTTTGATTCAAATATTTAAAATATAAATATGTATAATAAAATGAATTATATAAAATTTAAGTAAACATTAATTTTTTTTTTCCTCAGATGATTCAAGATTACAATTTAATCGATAGGAAGTAGTTATTTGCCAGTAAATTATAAACACGAAGCATAAAAAAAAAAACAATTTTAATATTAAAAATTATTGAAGACGTTATTAGACTTTCATTTATTACTATACTGAAAGAGGAAAAATAATTCCAAATTTAAAATCTGTGCTTAACAAGTGGAATTTTTAAAGTCGTAAAAACTCAAACTGTGTACAAAAGAAAAAACTAGAATTTAACTGTCAAATGCAGGATCATGGATGTATTTTTTCTTAGACCCTCACCCCTAGTGATTTCTTTTACTCGATATATTCTCAACGAATATCATGCGAAGCGATCAGAATTTTGGAAAACGAACGAACATCCAAAAATAAAACACCGGTTGTTCTGAATTAATTTGGGAGCCTATATTTATGCCGCTGTTCCACTTCGAGCGTGACCAACCAAATGGCGAGGGTGGTTGCTCTGATGAAGATTAACCGACAGGTGAAAGTTGTCCTTGGTCTTCCCCTACCCCTCCTTTCCTTTTCTGTCGCGTGTGATGCGCTTTCCATGTATTATCTCTACGTCGCATTCCGGCGATTTTTCTTCGATGCGGTGAGAATTTCATGCTTGAGTTCGTCTCCTTTCCTGTGCGGGTTTTGTGGATAGATGTCCAGTATGAGGATTATCGTTCTGAGTTGATAAGTGTGTGTTGAGTGTCTCTCGTATAAACATGCTTAAGTTTTGCCAAAGTTATAATGCGCAGAATCGTGAAACAGGTAAGATCGAATATTTTTTTAAAAAAAATGGCTTTAAGCAGTATTTGTGAGGTGAAAACTAGTTATTGCGTGTAATAATTCCTCGCGATTTCGATTCTTGTTTTCACCCATGTTTACAGTTTTTCTCCTTTCGTTGGTTTCTTCCGTTACACATATCTGGATTATGTGTGCTTGTATTTTCGATGCCTGTGTTTTTATATGTTTTATTATTATTTGTTATCGTTTTTGAGAATTTTTTAAATGTATATTATAGAAAAATCAAAAGAATATCCTTTTCTTATCTTGATCATAATTTTTTAAATATTTATCAAATTTAAACAACTCTTAAATCTTCTGTAAGTAAATGTTAAGAGAAAATATTTTCTTTTTGAATACTTTTAATAAGAAATGCTGACATATTTTAATAAGAAAATTTGTATATCAGTGATTTTATTTTGGTTTAAACAATCACTTCATTTTACTGTTTCTTAATCCAACTATTTATCTGAATACATTTAAAAAAACCCGAAATATTAAATACGGTTTTGTTATATAGATCAGCTGATGTTTTTTATTCAATATTGTTATCTTTTTTTTTTTTTTATATTACAAAATTACAAACTGTTAGTTTAATCAAAACAGTTAAATATCTAAAAGAACGGTTAGATTTATCTTTGTTAAGGAGCAGTTAATATCAGAATAATGTAAACACTGTAGAAATTTTTTTACCGTATTTTGCATGCTATATCTTCAATTTGTAGGAGGTTAATATAATTGTTAGTTGAACGAAACGACGTAAAAGGTAATTCTTGTTACTTCTTTTATTCCCTCTTATATGAGAATATCTACAGTTTTTAAACTTATTCATAACTGTATTGGGAAAAATTAAAATCTTGAAAAAATTTTGAAGTATAATTTCCCAATTGTTAAAATTTAGTTCATAGAAACGTGTTTTGCTTTTCTAGATTTCCAGTTTTATTCTTTCTAGGGGACCGTAATTTTTTGTGGGAAATATTAATTTGTACATTTACTAAATACACAATTTTTAGATTAATTATTTGTTATTGATGTGAATTTCTTTGTGTCTTATCGCCAAACTACACACACACACATTCACTACTTGATTAATAGAAATTGATTACTTGTTTTAACCAAGAAAGGTGAAGAAATTAAATTGCTAAATATGTTTTTCGTCTATATGAATTTACTTTAATATTTGAAATAAATTGCAGATATCTTTCTATTCATTAGAAACACTTATTTTCAAGCTTCAAATTAGTCTTAATACGAGTATCTCTTTGCAGTAAAACAAAACCGTTTAAAAAGCGAAGGAACTCTTAGTCTTTAATAAAAATGATTGCGTCAGAAAGCAATATCTTGGCGAAAAGTCTGGTTATAATATCACTTGTTGAACAAGATTGAACTGGAAAAAAAATGTCGAGTTTTTCTCAGTTTATTCAGATGTTCAATACGGAAGAACAGAGTATTAAAGATGGTTTATTGTCATTTTATTTTATTACTGACTTCTTTTATAGTAAAATAATTAATTTTCTACAATCTAGAAATATATTATCTGAGTGGTATTTCTATATCTTTTTTATTGATAGTTTTTCTGATAACAATATGTCTTGTGATTGTTCAAAGTAAGAATATTGAAAATTGGGGAGAGGGAAATGCTATTTATTCATTTATATACTTAAAAATGAGAAAAGTAGCTTTTAATTTTTAATATAATAAAATATATGACACTTGAGCATTTTTGTATATCATGTTAATTATTTGTGAAAAATGAAGTGATATGTCAAAATATAGGTTTATATTTATTCATGATATAATTAAGAATGAGTTATATTAAAACGATTATATGATAGCATCTAGCGGCCGCAGTTTTAGATTCTTAAGAATTGTTTAGCAATTTCTTGAGCTTCCAAGTATAAATTTACTGAATCTTAAACATCAGAATCAACTGTAATTTTCTACTTTCTTCTGGAACATCGGCATTTTAAGTATTTGTGAAAGTATCCAAATCTTTTTCAGTATTGCGGACAATTAATAATTTAATGTTCTTAATTAAATTGAGTTTGGTTATTGGGAATATTAGTGTTTTTGCTGTTAATTTAAAAGCTATTTAAAATATTTTATAGATAATTTTTAGCATGTTTTCTTCTCATTATTATTTAAAAAAAAAAAAAAGTCCTGATATTGATGGGTTACGTTGTATTTCCGTTTTAACAGCCGTTTTAAATTACAAAAGTTATTTCTAAAAACATTCGTTTGAAATTTTGTTATTTGTTTATAGTTGTGATAATTATATAACTGTTTTTCACTGTCATATAATCGCATATGATTTTATTAATCGTACCTGGAGGTGCTGGAGAATTCAAAATGAATAAGTAAAATGAATGAACTGAATAAATTATAATTATGTTTCCAAATGAATTATTAAATGTTTAGAAATATTCAGCCTACGTTTGTATTTAATTGAACTATGTACAATATATGAGAAATTAACTGTTCTGTTTTCCCTCTCGAATATGTTTATAAAATGATCTAGAAATACAAAACATTACCAAAATAAATTTTCTCACTTTTCAAGACGTCGCATATCCTATTATTTTTCTATTTATAATTTTTTTTTATGCTTTTTATCTTTGCAGCTGGGAGTCTGCATTTAACTGACATATGCGTGATCGCTCTTTCCTTATATAGTGGAAATGTGTAATTTTTCTTACCCTAATAAAAATAAATCAAACCATATGATACCGGAAGTGATTTCTGTACAAATCGCAATCGCAAGATAGTTCCGAGAAATGAATCATTTTGTCACCAGATTTAATCGCTGTATCAAAATCGCGGAAATCAGACCAAAGAGGGTATTCGCTGAACTATTCAAAAAAAAAAAAGTGCTCTACATTGTTGTGCCATGTATTTGCGTCTGTTTGAGCGGCTTACTTTCATTTTTAGAAATTGTTTATTTTTGACTTTCCGGTGACTGAAAATTTTGTTTTGCTGTTATTTGATTGGTATAAAAACAAAGAAAAGATTTTAAAAAAATTAACTTTTATATCATTTAGCCTTTTACGATACATTCTATCAAGATTAATATATCATGAATAAACAGGTAAAAGAATTATCAGTATAAAAAATAAAGAAAACTTTCAAAAATTCTATTTTATGCTAATGCTGAAAAGAACTTAGCAAAAAACTACCTAAAAGTAAAATTATAATAAATTGAAACATAATAAAGTAAACAAATTGAAAGTGGTAAAATGGCAAATAATAGAGAACTGAGAACTTGGAAAAAAAGTAGTTCTAAAGTTAGTTAATGCTGTCACAGGCTTTAGACTGTGTAATGAGTGGTTAATTAAATTATCTTAAATGATCTTTAGGAGTTTGTCGTAATTTCTATTCACATTGTAATATAATATGATGTTACAGATGTACTATTGTGTTGCAAATATATTAAATTCCTTGAAATCATTTAAATTTTTTTTTTTTTTTTTTTTAAATAGGCGAAAATAAAATGACAACACAATGTCGGTATTTTGACAGCTCCTTTAGTATTTTTTAGCCTGCTGATTGAAAAGAATATTCTGTAAAAAGAATTTATAACGATATTTTTATTATACTTTATGGCGTTTTGTAATGATTTTTATGAAAATGTTGTTATCTAATGCCCATGGAAAAATGTAGAAGTAGTTCGTAATAAATTTTTGCCCTCTACACTAAAGAAAAATAAAAAAGAAAAAAGTACGATTTATTTAAAGTATAATTCCTTATAATTCATGATTTATGACAACAGCAATTCTTTCTAAATATGGTTCTTCTTAGAAAAGAGAGGGAAAGTACTTTCTTGATTTATATCGATGTTTTAAATTTAAAATGCAGATTATGATAATGAAAATTTGGACTTTCTGGACAACATTCGTGGACTAAAGCTTACACATTTTTTTAAAAATAATATGGCGATTGATAACATTTGTTTCCGCGTTGAATTGAAAGTTACATTATAAAACTATTTTGTAGATTTGGAACTCATCATCAAAATTCTATAAGTTAAACTATTGAGTGTAAAGGAAATTTTTTTTTATAAGAATGCAATTAAAAAAAAGAGCAAGTGACATCTTATGCAGTTCCAATGATTTATTTATTTAAAACAGCAGCATTCAAATAATTTTATATTAATTATTTCAATAATTAAGAAATAAATGGTACAGTCCTAGCAAAAATAATATCAATTAAAAAATTTTTTTTTAAAAAAAACGGAGCTTTATCTCATGAAAATATTTTATTTATAAACAGTGAATTAAATTTCAGTTGTTTTAAGACTCATGAAAAACTTCACTGAGGGCTTAATTTATTGATATAATTTTAATTGTTTGTGTTGGAAAATCTTTTAAATTTATTGGAGGACTTATAATCAAATTTAAAGTTAGCATTTTTTGATTACTACCGCAAAAAATTTGAAAAATACGTATCGTCTTCTGAAGGTATTTCTTTTTAATTTAAAAGACATTTTGAAATCAATATTTAAACCAAAATTAGCCATCCGTAATTTAATTCTGTTAACAGTCAAATTTAATATTCAAACAAATGAAAACCGATATAAATTTAAAGGAGAAAGATAAGAATGATAGCAGTGAATTTAATTAAGTAATCAAAATAAATATTCACGAATAAAATAATATGTAAGTAAAAAAATTATAAACAATTTTTCTAAAAGTAAAATAAAGAAGTGTAACAAAACTTTAAAATGGTTAGCGAGTGATGTATTATTGGAATTTTATGGGCTATTTTATTGATTGTTAAAATTAAATGTAGTGGAATTTAAGTCACACACACATACGAAAGAATGTTTGGAGAATAGAACACAGTAATAAAATCTGCATAGAAAGGGAAAGATTAGTAAAATTCTGACTAATGCAGCAAAGTATAAAAAATTTAACTCTTAAAGATCCCGTCTAACTGCCATTTTGAATTTGTGATTGCAATATTAATCGTACGGGTTAAAAAGTATGAAGGGTTATATCTTTTTACTCTTTTTCCCCTCTTGGCATTTTCAAAAATTATTTTTGTACCAGTTTTTAACCATTCCATTTTGGATTTCTAGTTCCTTAAAAAAATATGTTACAATACCGCTTAAACTCAGATGAAAAATGTAGTTAGATAAAATATTTTTCGAATTGTTTTATTGCAATCAAGTGAACTTAATTATCAAGAAAATAATGCCATAGAATAAACATAACGTTCACAGATTCTAAGTGGCTGGTAGATGGTAGTCTTAAGCCCTAAACAGTACAAAAGTTATTCTCGAATTAATATTGATATATTTTTCAGCCTATTAAAAGAAACGAAGGCTATTTAATTAGTTGTTTTATTTTTTAACAATCTTATTTAATACAATTATTTTCTCCCCCCCCCCCTTGTTATACTCGTCTCAATTGCTTTTTTTTTTCTGGTACGAGTACGAGACTTTCGTAGCTAAACACATTTTGGCACATTTTTCTTTAATTGTAAGGATAATATAGCATGCTGTTGTGATGAACATTTTAATTAATAGACCACGACGATTTAAACTACTATTAAGCAAGCTTATTAGGATTTATTTTTCTTTCCGTAACATCGTGTAAAATGTATCCTGTCTGAGAATAAACATGTCACTATTCATTTCCTTGATCATTTTCTGTTGTGGAATTATAACAATATAAACCCAAGAATTTACTTTTCCTTGTTAGTCTAATTGATACAATTATGACGACAATTTATTTCATGATTTTTCTACAAATATGGAGTAAAATGCTAATTAAATACACATGAAATTGTTATATACCTGTAAATCTTTTTTATTTCCATTGTTATAGTTTATTTTTTAAGGTTAAATAACGAAAGGTATGAAAATTCTGAAGTATTATTCACAAAGATGCATATAAAATAAACTTAACTGTGTGTGTGATCTTTTTAAATTTTTTCTTTAAACCATGTGGAATATAATTGTTCAATTAATATATTAAGAAAAACTAAAAAGTACCGTATATTTTTAAATCTCCAATTAGGAGATGTCTGAAAAATTAAGCTCTAAAAGCAGTAACAGATTTGTAATTGTATTCAATAACTCATATAAAAAAAACTAATCTTGAAAACAAGTAAAAAGCAAAGTGTCTTGTAAGAACTTGGAGATTTTTATTCTGTGATATATATGTATAATGATGTAACATTTCTTCTTAGTAAAATTTTATGTTTATTATTATTGCTGAAATCTCATCGCATTTATATATTGAGAAATTTTTCTATCCATTACTTTTTATTTTTTAAGACATTGAAAATTTCTGCGAAATATTTTTCTAAGCAAAAAAATCCTTAGAAGATGTAGAAACCGTAGATTTGACTGATTATTGATGCAATGACGAAATTAATGGATTTCGAAGTGTGTGAATTATACGCAATTTATATCTCATTAATTTCGACAAATATCATTTAAACTTTTTTTGGTATGCGTCAATCGAAAAATAATTTCGCAACAAATAATTAATGTAATAAAAAAAATTTTCGGTTTTTTTTCGAAATGAAATAAGTTTTCGCGATCATATTTGTTTTATTCTTGACATTGCGTAGTAAGAAAATGAGATGCGAATTTCTGTTGATTGTTACCGTCGAGTTATTGAAATTCTAACGATTCTCTTATATGTAATAGTATTTCAATGATTATATTCTTTCCAGCATTTAATGCTCTGTACTTGTATGAACATGTCATTCATACCATTACTAAACATTAGCTGCAAAGCTTTGATGACTTCTCACTGTTTTCTTAATCTTAACCTTCAAAAGCTGAATAATAACCTTGATCTGCTTTAAGCAGCTTTTTCTGACGCCAGAGTCACTCAGACGATATTGACGCATGTGCAATGACAGACAAATCCCCAAATTTATGCGGCTGATTCACCTGCCCTAAACATCAGATCACGACTTCTTGCTCGTTTACTAAAATATCAACGATTCTGACAAATTCAGCATATCATAAGATACGGAATTTATATCCAGTTCTCTTATACGTCTATCTGTCACTTTGGAATGCCGTATCAACCTGATGGGGGGATGGTTAGAAAAATCGCTTTGTGAGAAAGTTTTTCTTTTTTTACTTGGTGCTCCCCCTTTTTTATTTATTAGGCCTCACTCCACTTGATGGATTGAAATGCCCTGGATCTTACAGTTATTACTTGTGACATTTTGATCTTCGTGCATTTTTTTTCGGAGGGGGGTTACTTTTTTATGATACAGTTTTTGAGGAATCTTCTTTCCTATGTTTCGATGTGCAGCAGTGTAAAACAATATATCTTTGTTTTAGCTTCGAAACTCTAAAATGTTTTAGACTGTAAACATTATACTTTAGTATTAATTCTGTTTGATTGATCATTTTATGAGTTTCAGTCTCTTCAAAAATCAAGTTTTGTGAAGAAAAATTAAAACGAATGGGAACAAATATCAATATTGTTCAATTTTGTTTTGTAAATATTTTTGGCCATATATAATTTTTATTCTATTGCATAAAACTGTAATGTTGAACATATCTATTTGACTTAATAGAATAAAAAAATATTTTGTCCAAAAAATATTTTCGAAGGTCAAGGTCGCTCCTTCGAAAGTCATAGACTAAGCTAACATGAATACTGACAAAGTATTTTCAGAATAAACTGATGCATTTTACATGAGCATTATTTTAATTCACTATCACCTTGCATATTTTCTCCAGCGCTTCTTATAGTCCTTAATATAAAATGAGCGTGATAAGTCTGCTAGTGACTGTTGCTCAAAATTACTCGCACTGTTATTAATAGCTAATTATTTATATGTAGTTGGACATTAATTAAACGAAAATATATTAACTATATAGAATAGTTTTCGAAATGTAGTTCCAGTTTTTTTTTAAATATAAAATATGATTTTGGATTTGTAGTAGATGCTATTTACTACTTTGAATTCCGAGAAGAATTTGGTCTTTTCTTTAGATTTTATCAAATTCTTGTATTTTCACCTGGGTAATTTTTTTAAAAGTAATTCTGATTTTAGGAACAGCAAAATGTGATGTTTTAAAGTTTTTTTTTTTTAAATATTTTTAATGAAAATTAAATCTTGAATAACAATCATGTTGCCAACCAAATGGGACAAACATTTCCTTTAAAAGTGAAGTGACAATATTGCTTTTAATTTTTTTTTTTTTTTTTTTTTTTTTTACACTTTGGTATAAAACAATTGACCCTCAACACAAAATTGAAAATATGGAAGTATTTCATGTTTTCAAGTTCTGTGTCACATTTCATCACAGTAGAAGTAAAAGAATTTTCTCTTGAGATTAAAATTTAGCAATTTTTTTTTTCTTACTGTCTATGCATTTACTTTCCAGCTAAATTAGAAACACTAAATTTGGTGCCAAAAAGGTAAAGCAGAATAAGATAAATTCTTGAACTAACTTTTTACATATAATGTTCTGAATAAATATGAATTATCTCTTAATACAAATCTTGGCAAATTACCATTTTCCATCACATACGAAATGAGGTCATTTTCCTCTATCTGAGAGAAAGGAAGACCTTCTAGTACCGAGCGAAGCACCGTTTTAGCTCTTTTTGACACGTCTTTGAAGTAAAATTTCCGGAACAAATCCTTGAAGCCGCGGACAAGAAAAATAATCAAAAGGTGCAATTTCTGGAATGAATATAGGCAGTGACGTACCCAGAAATTAATTTTAGGGGTTGCATATCGTCATTACCTTGAAAGAAGCAATTTTGTAGTTTTGAATTACCACTTGGTAAAAAAAAATAATACTTTGTATCCTCCTATTTAAAACTGTTCAAGTATTGATATAATTTTAGCAAGTATTAAAAATTACAAAAATGAAGATTGTTTAAGAAAAATAATTAAGGTACCATAAAAATAAAATTTGGATATTTTGGAGGTATATTTTCAATAGAGATGCATCCCCCCCCCTGCTCTATTTGTTTGCGAACACTGAACGAGAGGCACTCTTTCAGACAGCAAAGACTTTTTTTTATCCTTTACTCGGGAATCAATTTAATTGAAGTCCTTCTTTCTCTTCGTGATAAAAAAAAAATTTAAGCATGAGGAGAAAAAATTATTGTTTTAAAATTTCAAATATCCATATAATAGTATAATAAAAGAATTATCCTGAAAAATTTCAATTCCGAGAAAAAAGTCTTGGGGGTGCATTTATCCTTTTGCATCCCCCCCCCCAAGGTACGCTATTGGGCTGCAGTACCCTAAGGTCATAGACGCGAAATCCAGCGGTGTTTCCTTCAAGTCCTGACACTTGTGAAGACACACCTGTAACGGTGCTGATGCACGTTAAATCTGTCAAAACTCTCGAGTTCTACCGTTTGCTTGATGTGGAAATTTGGAGCGGGAGGAGCTAACTTAGGTGTCGTCCTTGTCATGTAACCGAGACTCAAAATTCTGAGTTAATTCATTTTGCTTAGCTAGATATATTGATAATTTTATATTTTTTCAAATAGTTTAAGTTGTTACAAATTAATTAAAGCTATTACAAATTAATAATATTCTTGAAACTGAATACGTAGATATTTGTTTAAAATTTGTTGATAATAAAGTTTATAGTAATTTTTATGATGAGATAAAACTTCAATTTTATTGTACTCAAGATTCCTTTCTGGAACAATAACCTTAGTATATCGATTTTTAGAAATTTATATAATTGCATTTTGCTTAACAAAAAAAAAAAGTTAAGTTAATAATTCTTAAAATATTCATGAAAATTTAAATAAATTTCACAAAATATTTAACCAGGCTAATTTTTCTATAAATTTCCTTTAAAAATATTTAGAATATAATAATTATAAAATATAATTAATTACTTTCGTCGAGGATATAGAAAATTAATTAAAAAAATTCTTAGTTTTTAATCTTTAATTATTTTTATGATTTTTTTAAAACTGTTTTAGTTTTTTAATAATAAAGTTTATAATTTTTGTTTATTTAATATTATATGTTATTAACGTTTTTCTGTAATAATATTTTTTTCTTTTGCATTTTTAACTCTAATTTTAGAATAAAGTGTGAGTTACCATTTCTCCGATCTTATTTCTTTTAATCTGGAATATTATTAACAAAGAAGACGAATTTTTATCGTTTTCCCCATGGTAGACGATTTTTTTAGAAACATTTAAATAAAATCTTATTTTTATCTTTTTAATTCATGAAGTTTCATCTTTTATTGTTTTGCTGTTATAATTCTTTTTTTTTATTATTAAATTCAAAATTGTACTTTTTTTCCCCTCGTTTTCTTTGGTCATTTGAATTTTGTTTTTTTACTGATTTTAAAAGTAAATGCTTAATGGGAAAGTTTGGTCTTTTATTCTGGAAAAACCATGCATCACAACCTGAAGCTTGAGAAAGTATTAATCAACTTTATGTCCTCCCCCCCCCATTTTTTTCAGTTTTCTATTCTTCCCCTATTTTTCATTTTCTATTGATTTGCATTATTTTCTTTCAATTTATTATATTTTTAATGTCTGTTTATGTATGCATTTGTTCTGAAATAATCTCTAACGTGTAATTTTTTTTCTGTATTTAATGTTTTCTTTATATATTTTTTAAAACATTTCTTTAGTTTGTATTGTTTTTACACTAATGATCCCAGATTTTTTAAATGATATATTTAATAGTTTACTGGTGATTTATATTTCTTTTTTTATATATAATTTATCTTTTCTTATAATTCTTATAGTTGTCAATTTAATAACTCATTTAATTTACTTTCTTCAGGAAATTTCCGTAGTACGTTATATTTTCTTTTATAGTTAAACTTACATTTTTATTTTTATTCATTTTTTTTTGTCTAGAATGTTTTATTTATATATTTATGTGGATTGGTGTATATATTTTTAGTCATTGGTGCAATAATGATTTCTTTCGTTTTGTATTATTTTTTAATTATTGAGATTATTTCCTAACTTCTTCATAATTATATTGTTTATATATTAATCTAAATTTAATGGACAAATTAACAGGAACATTAAAAAAGGAGTTATAGTTGTAATGAAAACACCATTTCTGAATAAAATATGTTTATTCTTTCTGAGAGAGAGGGAATAAATAACAGAGAGATGATAACAAGGGGATAATGTTAGAGACGTGGCTTCGCCGTCTTGGCTACAGCAGGAGAGAGATAATTTTTCCTTGCTTCGAATTGATATGAAGGGATTTCTTTTGATTATGTGGTTTTGATTGAAAGGATTTTTCAGGGACCTTGTTTGGAGACGGACAGTCTTGTTGGGGTTATCCCTACAGGTCTGCGAGCATGGGAAAAGTTGATTTAGCAGATTTTACGAACGCGTGATAGTATAAATTAAAGGATAGATTGGAATTGTATCAGAAAAATAAGAATGAACTCTTTACTGTGAGTTAAAGAATGGGAAAAATTAGAAAATTAAATTATTTTTAAGTGAATCATTACACACACACACATTGCATAAAAAAAAAGTGGGAGGGAGATATGTTCATGAATTTTTAGAGACCTTTTAATGCTTATACGTATAAATTTGTTTTTAAAAATGAAAAATATGAACACAAATTAACAATATTCGTTGTAAAAAAAAAAAAACATAAACTCAGATTAACTGTTCCTTACACATAAAAAACGTCAAAAACGTAAATAAATTAAAAATATTCTGTACAAGTAAAAACAAACACCCGTTTACTCGTGAGTCCGCTTAGTTCGTGGTTTTGTAATAGTTCTTTTTTTTTTATGAGTTTCAGATTAATCGTTTTTTATATGACGTTGGGACTTCTTGTCCAGAGAAGACATTAATATCTTTTTTCTCTTTTTATATAAAAAATGGGATAAATATGCCAGGAATTCCAATTTTCAATAGCAAACGTATTACGAATAAGAGAAAATGGGACAACACTCCTAAATACGAGCAGAAAGGCACAGGGGTAGAGTCGAAATCTTTTTATGAAACTGAACTGAAAGAAATAAACCAACCCGCAAAAGAGATGCATTGTGGGTAGGAACCTTAAAAAGCGTCTAAAAATAGATGAGTAGAGACATGAATCCAAAAAGAAGGTGTTAAGGATTGAAACTGTCGTTAACTTTAGAAGAAACGTGGTAATGAAGCAAAGGCTAAAAAGAAATTAACAACAATCTAAATGAGCAGGGGGAACTTCCGATATCCCGAAAAAATCCGATACGTCAAAGACAGAGTTTTGAAACGAGACGGCGATGGTAAAACAGATCGCTATCTAAGTTTTAATAAAGAAGCGGCAAAATAACGAGAATAAGATACAAAAGCAACAAAAAGAGTGCTGGAAGTTCGCGCTCTAAATGTGTTTGGTAAAAGGGGGGGGGAGGCGATGAAGGACCGTAAGTCTCCTGATCGTAAAGTGCAGGCGGTAACTTTTGTCTCTAAAGAAAGAAGATAAAAATCTGACTAGGCCGACATGAACAAAAGGTTGTCCTTGAAAATCATCCTTTGAAAGCTTAGGGCAAAGAGAAGGTTGACCACTTCAATATTTTTTATTTACATCTTTGGATTTGAATGCTTACATTGGATATGAATCATCATTTCTCAGAAAGTGAGGTATTCCATTTTAGATTTTTGTGTGTTATAGATTTTTTTCAACTTCTCGCGGACAATGAGATTAACTGTATACTCAACCATTTATCATTGGTCAAATTTTAAGAATTATGAAGATTTATTTTTTTTTGTTGAAATGATTTCAATAATAATTAAGAATTATATCGAAAGAGTATAACCACATTGGGCAGAAAATTCATATCGATGTTGGAATGTTTTATTATTGCTCAGTTTTTATTAATAATGTAACTCGTGATTCACAATTCGCGGTTTAGTAATCATGGACCCTGACTATATATACATATGTACACACACACACATATATATATATATACATTAGTGCTACGTATCATGATACTCAACATAAATTTTATTATCCTAGCTCTTTTACATTTGATGGTTTGTTGAATGTGTCTATTACGGAATGGAAGAAACGTTTACTGTTGTTCAGTTATTGTTTTTCCCGTTGACATTTTCTTCGAATAGATATGCATCCAAAGTTGATGCGAATTCGAATACAATGGGGTGTGATTTATTCGTGGAAAAGGAATGCCGCTGCATAAGAAAAAGGACATTTTGGTAGTTTCAAGGTCATATGTGACCCAGTTGGGTATCTTTTCAAATTGCCAACCCTTGATAAGGAACGATTTTTTTTAAAAACGCATCGAAAAAAAAAAAACCATAATTACTCTTATTGCATGATATATCAATTTTTTTTTTCATATATACTTCTAAGCAAGAATATATTTAGATTTAAATTAATTTTATTTCAAATACTGTTTAAAGAATGTTTTTATTGAATTAAATTTATGATAAAAAACATATTTTCAGTGTATTTTAGGTCAAGCCTTCAAATGTAACAATGCCCAATGTGAAGTTAGCTCAAATTTATAATGAAAATGGATTTTAAAAGAAAAGTACTTCCTTTCATTTGAAACATAAATTACTAGCTTATGTGCTTGTGTATTAATCATTTTTAGCTTGCCATCTTTGTTTTTATTTTTCATTATGGTCGGTGATGTGATTGAAGCACTTGTGTACAAGTTTTTTCTTTACCCAATTTTTTCTCAAGAAATTGTTTTAAAAGGTAGAGTATATTTTTCAATTGTTTATTTATAAAGGAAGTGTAATTTTTTGTTGTTGAAAAAAACATGCTTAAAAATTCTATTAATTTATATATCGATTTGAACAATACATTACATTAAAAAAAGTCCTGTTCTATACATTTCTCGTTTATCACCTTTGATATATGAGTAAAATTAAGTGATCCAAAAATATTTTTAAAAATATTGAAATGAAATTATTGATATTATTTCGCAATTAGGTAGAGTAATTTTAAATACTTATGGTTTTGTAATGCTTGGCAAAATGAAATGAAAATTTTTCTTTTTATCATACTTAAACGTTTCTTTTAATTACACTTGATTAAACGAATCGATTTAGCAAATTTAAAAGTGTTTTCCCGTCTTAACAAGTTTAATATTTATTTATTTGATTTTTTTTCTAATGAATATGAATTCAAAGGTATAAATGGATTCCTAGAAACGAGTCTTCAGAATCAATATCGCTAGCTTGCGGATTATAATGTATTGCATCAGCATTTTATTTTTATCTGTAGTTCTTATCAAACGAATTTGTAGGGATTCAAGGGGAGCGAATGCTGATGCAATCAGTAAATGCCCCAGGTTAAATCTAAACATTCTTGGAAGGAAAAAACGATTATTGATCAATAAAATTAACAGCAAACTCTTTAGGGAAAAAAAAAAAAAGACAAAAGATTATATTGAAAACATTCACCCTTGATAATGTCAAGTAAGTTATCAATCTTGTCTTCTTTATTTCTCTTATGTCCTCTTGAGCTCCTTTGAATTTCATTATCCTTTGTAAAAGCTGTATCGAGGAAATATTATAACTGTAGTTCAGAAATGTATGGAAAGTTAGCGCGCGAAAAATTGAACACGAGCAAAAAATTTCAGTTCTTAACGTGAAATAAAGTATCAATTTCAAAATTTTGTTTCTAGAATGCACCTCTCCCCTTCTCATTCCCTCTCTTGTTTCCATCATGAGATTGTTTTTACGAATGATTTAAAATTTTTTTTTAATTTGAGTGTGATTTCTATAGTTGGTTGCTCCCCCTCCTAATCAAATGAATTTCTTATTATTTCATTTTACCACGTGACATAATGCGATTCTTTTCTGAATCATTTTGTAAAAAATTAATTACTTGTGTGATGGTGTTGTGTAATCTTGCATGTATTTTTCCTTTTAAAAAAGTTCAAATGACTCTTAAATAATGTTTAAAATAGAACTTTTTTAAAGATAATTATTTCTAGTTTCCTTTGTATATTTCTGAGAAAAATTAGAAATGTAACTACTTTTAATTATACTTATAATTAATTTAAGAAGTTTAAGAACGAGAGTTTTGTACAAAATTGCATTTTTCTAATGAATAAATTAATTACAAATATAATTTTGAAACTCTCGTATATAAAGTGATGGCACGAATCGATTGTAATAAATGGTCATTTTAAAGAAATTTTGATTTCAGTAATAAAAGTTATTCAATGCTAAAAGCGTATTTTTCATGGGCGAAGGGAACCTTTTGTGAAAGGAAACATATTTTTAATGCTGTGAGGGGTAAGAAATGTCTACTTTTTGGTTTAAAATGTATAAATTTTAACTTTTTTTATGACTAATTTTGATAATGGTACACTCTGGAACATAAATGCTGAAACTTTTTCTTATAAAATAGCATTTTAAAGCCTTGTTGGAGTGTATCTTACCTATGAAAAAAATTTAAAGTTTTAAATAATAATTTTTATAGAAGAAGCCTTCATATTATATTTATTAAATCGAAGTTTCGTTTTCGGATCTTTCTTTCAGATTTCTAAGTGTTTTTAAGATTTGTTTTAAATAGATACTTATCTTACAATGTTATTTTTTAGTGCACCTTCTATTTTTAATTTGCATTGGGGGGGGGGAATAGAAATCCGACTGATTTTCTTCTTTCAACACTCATAAAATTTTAATGAAATAATATTTAATCATCTGAAGAAAAATAATTAGTGAAAGTCCAAGTTGGTTTTAAAAAGTAACGTTCCGATTCTTGGAATGATAATTTCTTGTTTCTTCTTAGAAAACGAACTAATTTGCGAAAGCCATTTTAATAGGCGTAAAAACAAAAGAAAATTAGGGGTAGGAAGCAACAACCCTGACCTTGCTTTCTAATTGTAGAGCTAAAACTAAACTACTCTCGTTTTGCACCATTGCTCAAATAGGTGTTGGCCTTATCCTTAAAGGAAATTCGTTAGTGAACATTCATGTCGCTGAGACTTTACTATCTCACTCTTTTACTTAACACGGTTAAACGATCCTTCCACAATTTGTTAATTAAAAGTGATGCATTCGGTCAGTGGGTCGCTTCTAACCTATTTTATATTTTTAATCCGCCCTGATCATTATTGGACGCTCTTTTGTTACTAGGCTATTGTGTTCCGTTATCCATAGATTCCTTTGTAGGCTGAAGATGTTTTCTTTTCAGTACAATAAAGACTGGACCCTCGACTGGCGATAAGATTAATGGTTGTGTAGGTTGTGCATATTAAATAGTCTCTAGTATGAAAGACTGTCCTATTAATACAGTTGTTTATGTTTCTGTAACCATCTATGGTGACCGTCAGTTAGTTTTCAATTTGTACCAACTTCTATATAAAGTTGAAAACAATATATTTCTGAAACTGATTCATCCATAACTTATGCATCTTCAGAAAGATTTCCTTACTTTGTCGAGATGGCATCTGTTATGTAACTAAATTTTCTGTAATACTCATGTATTATTATTATTTTTTTTTTTATGATCCTTTTTGTGAGCATATCGCTATCTTTAGTATATGTTACAGGTAAAGTAAAAAAAAAATCCAGTTAGTATTAACAATAATTGGCTGTTATTGATACTACACATATCTTTTGGTGAATGTGATAAAAATGCTTAATAATCCATTTACTAATGAAGTTGGGTCATTATAATTAATTAAGCTTTATTTCTAGAGTAGAACGCAAACTCTAAGGTAATTTTATATGCGATATGAAGCACATGAAATATTACGTACACTAACAGTTTTATTAAATCTTTAGAGAACCACTGCACCCGATCGCTACCATTGAAGGACGCCTTTTGAAACGGCCTTGTCTTGTAGTAAGCTGTAGTGAATCGGAAGATTAATTTCTTATTATATCAAACAAATTAAATACATCAAACAATCATGGCAAAAAATAAATAATTAAAAAATTGATCATGCATAATTACTTTATTGAAAGTTACGTGAATGGTGGTTGAGTCGTCAAAGACGCGACCGATGGCCGAATTTGGCTCCATGACCCATGGCCGATTTTGTTTCAGTCGAATCTTGGCTTCAAGTCCTGTTACCACTAAAATCCCATCCAAGTCCCTGTCGGGATCTAAGTTCTCATATTCAGATAAAGTTGAAGTTCGAAGAATGGGATGCCAGCTCAGGTCTTGTCCTCATCAGTTGACCAGGATTCAAAATTACGAGGTTCTCACCAATAGCCCCCGTGCTGCTTCTAAATGCGACAATAAAATAATCCATCCTCGATTGTTACTTTGATTATTATAAATATTAACTTTAAAAACTTTGTTCTCTCCCTTTAAATTCTTGTTGTTTTTCGCTTGAGCATTAAGATTTTTTTTTTTATACCTAGTCGAATTTATTTTTTTATTTAATTTCCATTTGAAATATTTCTATCAAAATATCCGTGAAATTAATCTTTGAAAATCAAACAGCTGAAAAATATTCGAAAATAATTTTAGAGGCTCTTAAGTCCTGGAAATGTATAGAACTTGATTTAATCTGAATTTTGAGAAAATAACTTTCTTAAGGTTTCCTGATTGAGCCACTTTTATTTTGTCCTTTTTTTTAAATAGCTTATAAAATATTTTCCTTTATATGCAGATAATCTTATTATATTTAATTGTTTAATCATTTCTGTGTGTGTTTTCTTCGGATATACTGAAAAATTATCCTTCCTTTATCTCTTTTTATATATCCTCTTAAAAGGAAGGGCAATATGTATTCATCATTCCTTAAACTACTGCATTTTATGTAATTGTATCTCTTACCTTAGTAATTTTTTTTTATTTATATAAAATCTTCAAGACTGATAATCCTATACTGTGATTTTAGTGATAATTATTTGTTGATTGTTTCTCTATTTGTTTGAATTTTTCTTATTCAAAAATAAATGTTTTAAGTATCTAATCACCTACAACATGAATATGTTTTTCTGTTCTGTTTTTCGTGCAAATGATAGCGAGTGTTAAATTAATCAATTATGCAATTTCTAGTGTATATTATATTTAAAATACAGTGTAGTTTTCTATTACCCGCTCCCTTTCTTTTGAAGAGTCCGTGTAACTTAATTGCAAAGCTGGGGCTTCAACTCAATTCTTTCTCGACTTTTGTGTTTAATATTGCGAAATGTAACACATTAAATTTAATCAACTTTTAAGCCTTTTCCTCGTATGGAGGTGGAGATCTGGAGAGTGAGATACCAGTTCCGATGTCATTTTCATCAAACCGTGGTCTAAAATGGTGAGTCTCTTTGCAATTAATTAGTCCCCGTACAAACTGTACTGTGATGAAGCACAGCTAGTTCTTTTTTAAAATTATTTTTCCTGAAATTGTTTTGACTTGATTTTTGTAAGGAATAACTAATATGGTGAGAGGGAGAGAGGCTGTAAATGTAACCTCGTGCTGTGAATTTTTTAAAAATGATCAAATTATTTGCTGATTCGCATACATTTAATATACCGTTAAGGGAACGTGGTAAGTGAAATTCTACCAAAAATTTAATTTTTACTTTTTTGTGTCATTAAATAGCTTAAGATTTTCTCTTTCCAACAATATATCATTTTTGTTTATTAAAGGAAAACTAATAGAAGTGTTGGATTTTTTCATTCTTTCTTAGAGCATTTCGCAACTTTTGACCGTTTAAAGAGCTGACAAATGTAAGCAAATTTCTCTCGTGACGTGGCACCTCATTTAATGCTTTACATGTATTATCTCTGTTTAACTTATCTAATTTTCTTTCGATTAAAGAATTGGCAACAAGAAAGTTAGTTACAACTGTTTTTAACTATTTATGCTGTTCTTTCTATGATTTTTAAATGTTCAGGATAATCACCTTTGTTGCTCTATATTCCATAAAAGCTATCAACTATTTTGAAATATTTTTCATGTATCTTGTCTTGTACACTTCGATTACACTATATTTTCTTTAACGAGTACTATTTTACAAGTAAAAAAATAGTTAACGTATTTAGAATATATTTAACAGTATATTCAAAAAACGTAGAAATGTTGGAAAGTCCACCATCAGTGATATTGAGACTGTTATTGAATCAAATGATAATTCTGAGTATTGTAAGTGCGATTTTAAGCGATTCTTTCCTTCAGTATAATGAATGTAGTGAAAATATAGATTTTAGATATGAAATTATATGCTAACTTGATTTGATGCTCGTTTTGGATAAATTTGCTGGTTGCAAAAACTGTGACGGAAACGTATCTGTGCGAGTTAAAAGGCGAATAGATCTTGCATCAGAATTACAGATCTTTTGGAAATGTTGGATTCCTTCAAAAAATGCAGCAGGCTATTTGGGCTGAATATTTTCATTTGTTGTCGAATAATGAAATCCAAATCTTGAACTCTGTCCAGTTGGATCCGAAAGCTGATGTAGGTTTCATCGTGCCAAAGCAAAAGGCAAAACGTATGACCACACAAACTATGCACATATTTCTCTACTGATTATGGAAGTCATAAATCTACATTTAAAGATTTAACAAATCCAGAGTTTCTGAGAAAATGCCTTTTTGATAAAACACAGAATCCCCTCTAATGAATCTGTGAACAGTATCATCCGGACTCGTGTACCAAAAACTGTATTTGTGACCTTTGAAATTTTAAAATTTGATGCATTTGATGTTGTTTCTTAGTATAGTGTAGGAAATATAACAAAGTGCCATATTCTACACTGGATTGAAATTCATCCAAGTCATCATTGTGCAAAAAGTAATGAAAAATTAAATAAAGAATGCATTATCTATAGAGAATGGGAACTATCAAACAAATAAGCAAAAAATGCCTGAAAAAGAAATAAAAAAGCAAAAAGGAAATTTGAAGATTCTTTTGAGACAGAAGATGATAATACTTTATACAAAGCAACATTTTCTAAAATTTAACTTCTTAATCAGCTGTAAAAGTATCAATTAAATGTTTAAATGTTATTTTCTCAAAACATAGATTTTTCAGGCTCATGTTCTTCTGTTTCAATACTTATGAAACTTAAGAATTCAATTTTTAATGACGTTTACATTATGTTATATTACACACTTTAACATAGGGGCCTGATGATTTTTTTGATAATTATTTATTTTAGGCGGTGACATTGTTCCAAAATTAGTATTTTAAGTGTGATTATGAATAAATAATTAATAATGTTTCTATTTTACTTACAAAACAATGGTGTGTTAAAGTATGTAGAACACATTCTAACTTCCATGAAAATTTCATAACTCCATCTTGCACCGTTCTTGAGAAAAAGGTACATAAATTTGGCGAATTTAACATGAGAGATAGAACTTTCCTGATCTCCTTAAATGTTTTTTATTTGCATTAGATCGAATATTTCGTTAGTTTCAATTCATTCGAACATTTTACTATATCCTCTTCTAAAGTAATATTTCATTTAGAAATTTTTTTATAATTGATACCTCTTTTAATGATGCCCTCGAACTTTAATTATTTCTGTTAATTCTTTTTCTTCTGCGTATTTAAATAGATGCCCTTTAAAAAAAAAAGAATTCGTTTAGTTATTGGGGGGGGGGGAATTAAGACATTTTCTAGACGATTTTCAACGAAGCAGAATTCAAAAACCTAATTTTAGTTTTTTTTGTAAAGAAAGGGAAAGAAGTTGAACCATTTACATATAGCTAATTTGCAGCATAGAGGAAACACACACGCACATGTAGCTTTTGGTAAATGTTTTTTACTGTTTATTTTTAGAATGTTGTGAATTTTAACTCTTGCAATTTGTTAGCCATTGCTTATCCATGATGAATATCTTATAATACGTCCCATAGCGTCAACCATCTTATGTAAGTAGGTATAAAATATTGAACTGAATCTTTATGAGAGGAAAAAATAGCCAATAGAAATTTAACCATTCAGCTTTCAATGGGAAAGAAGTATCGAGTAGATATATTAATATTTTTTTTTAATGACTAGAGTTTTGAATTATTATTATCTATATTGTGTCAAAACTCTTCTTTTAAAATATCTGCATTTATTTTCCAGTTAAAGTATTTAAATTGGTTTTCCTCAACATAATTCTGAAACATTAACTATTCTTCTGAAAAGTCGAATGAATTATCATTTTCACAAAAATATCTTGTATGCTTATATATCTTCCTTAATTTATCTCATTATTCTTCATATATTTAAAATGATGAAAATACTTTAATTTAAGGAAACTTAAGCAAATATTTAAAGTATTTATGTGCCGTATTATTGGATATGTCGATTTTGAAATTAAATCATTGGGATAATGGACTAGGATCTGTTGTGAAAAGCAGCTATTATTTGTAAAAAATAGTTTCCCTCGAAATCTCTTAGCCAAGAGAAAGGATAATTACTTTAGAATTCAAATTTTCTTGAAATTCTCTGGGTGGTTATTTAACAAGGCTTTTAAAATGTGTTTTTCCTCGTCAACCAGTTTTAATCTGTATACACTAAAATTACTTCCTTGAAAGAAAAAAAAATCATTTGAAAAGATATTACGCGTTATTTTCCAACCTTCGCCATTTTCCTTTTAAGGTTTAAGTTGAGAGCCACATCCATAAGGTCGTATTACTGTCACTTTAACTAAACTGTCAAAAGTAAGATTCGAAGAAGTGGAACATGGACGAAAGTCAATTGTCATTGATGCGTGTTTGAGGTCAATCGGTAGAGTTACATCTACTGTCGAGTCAAAAGGTTATTTCGTATTATCGAAGAGATGAATGACTGCTTTTATTGACTAGGATTGCTAAGTGCGGAGAAGCCATAATTGTGTCACAGATAAGCTGCAACTGATTGCTAAGGCAGTTTCACTGGTTACTACTTTTCTTTTCGTTTGTTAAAGTGAATTATATGTATTTTCTTTGGGTAAGACATGTCATTTCTTATGACGATGTGTGTTAAAAGTAGTCACTTGTGTTTTGTTGTGTTGAAAGAATTCATATATCATGACTGTCTAGAGCTTCCACCGTATGGCGTAATCTTTTCTTTAGAATATATTTTAAGAGTGTTGTTACTTCACTTTAGACAGGTTAAATTAATTAATAGAGTTAATTTTAAGAATAACCTAACTTATTGTTTTAATTTCGTTCTTTCTACCCCTTCCATAATTATCTTTAGTGTTCATTCTAAGCAAGGCTCTCTCAGCTTGCTTTTGGGATTTAAAGTTGATATTTATGTGTCTTTAATTTATGTATTCACAAATGTTAATCTTTTAAAATGGATTGGTAGAAATATTTTTCGTAATTTTTACAGAATAAAAAAGTTCTCTGTCTCTTTAAAAAATTTCATTCGTAATCAAAGTCGTATCCTTTAAGGCTCTCTTCTACCCGCCATTTTGATTTCATCAGCTTAATGTTAATCCTATGGAATTTCGACTTGAATTCTCACATCTTTACTATTTTATCTATTTGAATGCAATAAAGTGCATCTGAAAAAGAAAAAAAAAAAAAATGCTACTGTGGAATTACTTTTTCCCTCCGATTTTTAAAAATCCGATTTTTTTTAATGTTTGGGCATGCAAAAGGCTTAATTCCTTTGACAAGCCTTAAAATTTTGTGATATTCTTATTTAATGCTAAATCACGTGTGAAACAAAAAATTATGCATGGAATAAATTCTACGTGTTGTAAGCAATCGTTAAAACATTTGCGAACAATCTTAAGAATTTGCAATAACAGATTTATATCACGTTTCCCTGTGGGAAAACATATTTTTATTGATTAATTCCCATTTCGTCTATTAAATAATGCGTAGTTACTGTATATTATTTTTTTAATTATTATTATAACGCTTATATGTGTCTTCTAATTTCTCAAAACGTGATTATAACTCAATCTTTCTCTGACTACTTTTCCATTCTACTAAAATCTCTTTGCTTTTCTTCGCCAAAATTCGAATATACCGCATGTTAGAAAGAACAATACTTTTGACTTACTACTGGTAGGAATACCTTCGATTTGTTTGCATTAAATCCACCTGTCAAGAAAGGAGCCGTTACTGTATTGTTATTTGCCGTATATTTCCCAGTAAAACAACATGCTTAGTGCAGGGCACGTGTTGTTGGAAGTTCATTGACAGCAGCCCTTTACCTGGAGAGATTCTCTTAACACACGAACCGAAAGAACCAATTCTCACGAGCCACTTTCTTCCATAACCTTTAATCCTTCTTGCATTCCGCGTTGTTTAGTTTCTTTTTAACTGTCTCTGGCATTTGTATTCCTTCCGCATATTAGAATGAATACATAATGGACTAGTGGTTTCGTTTAAGTGATGTATTGATGAACTCATTTTCGATGATTTTAAGATGTTTTAAATTTACAAAACTAGCATAATATTCAAAAAAGTACTGCTTTTTTTTTAATGTTAAGAGTGCTGTTACTGAATATCTTAAATTTTTGCTTTGCGAAATCAGAGTTACCTTCACAACACGAAATTAACGTGATCTTTTGTTAGAATTCTGCATGATATATAAGTATTTCATTGTCAGCTATTTTGAACAAAAATTAATTTATAAACTAAAAAATTCTGTATAAAGGAAACAATGATGAAATATAAATATATTCAACGTTAAAACATATGCCGAATCTAAACGTTTAAACATCCTGCTGAACATCTTTTTTTATAATTTATAAACGTGAAGGTTATGTTAGTAGGAATTCATCTATCTGTTTCATTTATATATACTTGTACATTTTGTTCAATCTCAGTAAAGTCCGTTATGGATATCAATTTGAAGATAAGAAATGCATGTTAAAACTGATTTCCATAAAATTTATATTGTGTCATTGTGTACTATTTCTTTTATTATTATTTCCTTTGATAATATGTTCGTTGAAGCATATTAAACACACTTTCACAATTTAATACGATTTGTATGCTCTCTCAGTATAAATCTTGTCAATTCAATTTCATACAAGAACAAAAGTTTTAAAAGCGAGGATCGTCAAATTGTTAGATATTCTTAGATTATTTGTGAAGATCAGTTTCTCTGATTTCCCACTCCTTTTTTTCTTTTTCTGGAAATCCAAGGAATATGACCGTCATTCAATCCCGGGAATGACCCGTGTGGTGACCGGGGATGACAGAATAGTCTCACTGTAGCTCATGCATGTCGTAAGAGGCGACTAAAATGGGTACCCAGCGTCTTGGGGTATAGCCGGGCACCCTGCCCCTGGGGATTATATCAGGGGACCTCAGGGACTTGCCTTCTTCAGGTAAGTACGGGCATCATGACCCCGAGGCACCTTAGTGATCTTTTTCTTTCCCATGGGGTTTACTGTCTTTGGTAAACACGGGTGACGCACTCCCGAGATACCCTAGCAATCCTTCTCTATTTTCGACCCTCTTTCTTGTCAACCATTTTTACCTTTTTTTCAACTTCACGTCTAGACCACAGTTTAATCTTGTTTGGCGCAGCATAGCCATATCTGGCTCTTGCGCCAATAAACTTTACATTCACTCACTCAATCCCGGGAATGCGTCAAAATTTGAAGGGGGAAAAAAAATCTAGAAATTAATTTTTTTATAGTTAATATCAATAATGATTACACAAAATAAGGGAATTCATTTATTCAAAAAGTTATAACCCTTTATATATTGTGCTACAAAATACGAATAAAATATATCAATTCATTTTTAAATTATGGCTTTAAAAAAACATTAGCGATTTGCTTTTATCTATCAACCTAGTTCTGAGCTGTATTATGAGCAACCCTGCTGTAGAAAATGTCCTCTCAACTTTAGCTGATGTTGAAGGCATTGTTTTCAAAACATCGCCATTTTTATAATATTTGATGATCGATTTTACTGTTGAGTCAAATAATTGCAATTCATATTTCACTATCTTGCTCTAGCTAGAACGTCTGCGATTGAACAATTTAGGACTTTTGTCTCTGAAAGGAATGCATTTTTAACGTGAAAGATTTCCCTTCCAAAATTTTCTTACTCTCTTCTGAGTTCGAAGTGTTGGATAGTGATTCCTCTTCACCCGCAAAAAAACCTTGTCACAACTATTTTAGCTCTTTGGGTGAAGAAGTTTTTTTTCCTTCTTTTTACAAACGTGAAAGATTGATAGTAACTGCATTATCATCATACTTTCTACCAATATTTAGGCATTGCATTAATCCAATTAAACTAACATTGTGTCTCATATTAATTCTTTGGACCAAAAAGATTTCATATTCTTAGCAAATTCCGAGTTTTGTTGATTCAACTCTCTAATAATGAAAGCAAATACTCCTTCAGCAGTTAGCAAAATCGCGTTTCGATTGCATAGTTTTTTTAAGCTAACTTTTATTGGCTTTCAAGCCTGCTACAATTGCAATCAGTCTCAAATTTTACATCAATCAAAATTTGTTGTTCTTTAATATCGATTAATGTTTTTGAAATTTCTGATTGTGTCTTTACAATTTTTAAGCATTGCCAACTAACTATTTCAGCGTCTTTTGGTATCCAAGCAAACCATCTTTTCACAGTCTCTGGTTGAACATAGTTTTGTGAAAGATAATTCTTGAGAAAAGATTTTCTGAATAAATTTACAATACCCCTTGCCTTTTTTATTGTTTCATTTATATTAGTCATAGAATTTTGTTCTGTTTAAGCAATGTGAAACATACATCTGTTGCTATGTCGCTTTCAAATTCTAAATCTAAGGTTTTGTCTAAATCTTGAATTAGCTTGTTACCTTCAATACTTTTTCTTCTTCATGTGATATTGTGTTTTCTTCCAAATCCATTATTTTCTTATAAAGGACATCACACACAACCAAGTGTATGTCGTGTGCATAGCATGGGTGATACTCATAACTTTATGTAACTGATTTTTTGTTTTGTTTTGGGAATTACTATTATTTTGTAACAAAAATATAATTAAGTATAATTTTTTCCCCTGTGGGCCTAAAAATATTTCTTATTTTTTAATAATCCATTCTTATGCGTAGTTCATAATCAGTTTGAAGAAGGGAACAAATCTACGGTTATTAATATCGTAATTTTTCATCAAGGACAGTTCGACCAACCTGTGCAAGGTACTGGAATAGCGAATCAATGTAAAGAATCTCATAAGAGTGTGGTTAAGAAATATGGTTTAAACGAAAGGGGAAATTTATTTTATTTCCCCCAAAAAACAGTTATTGGGTTCATTCCCTTCTCCAAACTACTGATTCGATTAAAAAATTTTTAGCTTATGATGAAAGCAAGTCTTCGAGGGAAAAACAGAATTAAAAATATTGAGTTTAATGAACAGATTAAATATTAAATTTAATTACAGATATTAAAAATATAAGTAATTGTTCCCATGAATACAAAAAGTTTGAAAATCTTATGATTTCCCAGGTTACCTGGAAAGAAACACTTTTGAAGATGGACAATTCATATCGTGATTTCGTACGATTGTCTTCATTTAGTGCCAAAAAACGGGCCCAAATTTGAAATATGTTTCCAAATAGAAAAATGCTCTAATGGTAAAGTTATTATCTATTTAGCGTGAAAGTAGAGAAGAGTTGCATATTAAAATATGGTATTTCTAAAAGTTAATAAAGTCATGTGACTTTAATATTTGCTAATTTCTTTTTGAACAATTCGAGTTTGATCCAATTATTAACATAATGCGAAGACAGCCTCGAGTTACTTTAAAAAATTTGAATCCTAGTTTGTGTACTTAATCCTTTGACCACACTTAGTTGAAACTGGTATAAATAAAATCCACCCGTAACAAGTTATATAGATCGTTTGAAATGAAAGAAACTAAGGTTTTGCTTTCTATGTAATAATGGATTATGCATTCTTTGAACTGTTGTTAGTATAGAATATATATCCCTTTTATGGCCTAGGAATCGAACTGTGTTACGAAGAATACTTGTTACTAAAATTATATTTGAATTCTATATAATTGGGAAAATAATATGTGTGTCTTTTTAAGATTCTACTCAACTACGAGTCCTATTTTTTATGCTAAAAACCTTTCTTACTAATAAGATCAATTTCTGAGGATGTGATAAAACTCTATTTATTTTTAAATTGATGTGCATATTTTAAAATATTTTTTTCTGATGTCTGTTTTATTTATAAACCGAAACTCAATTCCAAGAAAAGTAAATCATGATTTACTTATTAACCTGCGGTTATGTTTTTATCTATGTACTATCAAAAAATGTAAGACATTCTTTGAATTTTTTTCCCTACTTTTGCTTTGTCTTCGTTTATTTATTATTTCTCAAAAACAACTTACTTCAAAGTCTAACCATGCGTTAAAATATCTTGTCAGAAGGAAATCTTATCGCTCAAATTATATATTTGACTGGATGATATATGGTTATTTATTATACGTTGTAGTAATGGGAAATATTTTATATTTTATGGCTTTGCATGCCAAAGAAAGACAGAGAATACAGTACATTTAAAAACTTTGTCTTGCTGAAGTGTTGTTGTAGATTTTAAAACTAAGTTTTGTTTTTATTCATAGGTATTCTGCTTTATTTGTGTAGCTGCTTTTTAAATTCATTTTGAGTTAGTATATGAATGCTGTATTTTCAAATCATGGAAATATTTCTTAAAAATTATCTTGTAGGACCATTATTTATTTTTCACAAGTCTTTCCACAAGATATTAAAGCCAATAATTTGAAAAGAAAAATAAACTTTTTACTCTTACAATGGGAATAATCTTTATAAATGATACCTCTCATCCTTAATCATTGTCACCGTTATAGTAGGTATCGATATAGATCAGAGAAATAATTTTTGACGAGCAAAAGTATGAAAACTTTTATTATGTTGCAATTACAAATAATTCATATTCAACTATTAAAGAAGGCATCTAGTGTGTGAAAAAATGAGGCCTGGAAGAAGAAAAACAATGCAATGAGTGTATTTATGGCATAAAATATTTTTAATAGCGACTTTTTAACTGAAAATGGTAAATTAATTAATAAATAGCAAATTTGTTTTAGTGACAAAGGTATTTTAATAAAATTTTTATCATGAGTATCGTCAGTAGTGCAGTGATAACTTTTTTCACATATTCTTTTTGTTGAAAAGAAATCATTTATTGTACACATTCTTTACCTCTTCCTTAATAATATAGATGTTAGCATTTATATATATTTTTTTATTCCGTGTTATCTCAAATGAAAGGCATCTTACTTCATTACATATTCATAAAATGTTTTAACGTCTATTAATTTATTCTGAAACCTCTCCTTAGGTCATTCGTTTTATTCAGGATGTAAAGATGAGCCGAAGGTGACATTGTTTAGATGCCTTTTCATTCAGCTTTTAAGGTCCACCCAATGTCAAGTTTGCGAGTGCGGTATGAATTAACGGGCGTTACGTGTTTTAAAGGGATTAAAAATCGTGTGTGAATTTAAAATCCCTTCTATTAAAATGAAGCGTGATTCATGTAGAGTATATTGAAGTTAGGAAATGTAATGAATTGGTTTTAATAAAATGCATTTATGAGCAACCTATTTAATATCGGGATTGGAAGTTTATTTGTTGATACTCGTGAATCTGAGTGACATGTCTTGACCAGGTCTCCGTAATCTACGCAACAATCGGAGATATCTTAGAAGAAATAAGCGAATGATTTAGGAATCGAACCCTCGATTCCTGCTATCCTTTTATTTCCAGTTAATATTTTTTGGTTCATTTGCATTATACTAGTGTTATCTGAAAGGGGCACTTATAACATCGATTAATGATAAGTACCTACTTTATTATCTTGCTTATGTAAGAGTATAAGACCTACTCTCTTTATATCTATAAAGCGCTTAGAGTGTACATTATTTTTTTTTTACGTCAATGATGGACTTTACTCTCATCGAATGTTGAGAATGAATTTTTTTTTTTGAGTATTCGTGGACATACTACCGTCGCAGCTTTTCTCTCTCTCCCTCCCTTACATCTTCTTTCGTAATCAAGTATTACAATTCGTCCTATCCAAGTCTGATTTTATGGGAATTCAAATGAGTACTAGCAACACTTAATTTGAAGGACTTCAGTAACCTTTCTCCCCTTCTCCCCCCCTTATTTTTCTTTTTGTCATGTGCTTTGTTTTAGAAATTTTGTTTTCATGGTTTCTTGTGTGTAGCGTACGCATTGATTTGTCTAAAATTTACGCATTATTTTGTTTTTCTAAATAAATAAATAAAATAATTATAAAAATGTTATTCATAACAAAGAAAAAAAGAATTCGTGGAGTCCAATCTAACAGAGTAACTAACTGGCTGGCGGCGTATCAATACCGATCTCCTGCATACCTAGCCATAATGGGTCCCGGGATCCTCTCATATGGAGATACTGCGAGGAAACGATTTTAATGATGGCTTTAAGGTCCGTTCTACCGGAAACGTCCTGGAGGTTGAGGGCCTTGGTTGCTAATGGCTAGACGATGGAAGCTCTTGTCCATTTCGTGAAATCCTTTTTAGCTACGGCCTTGAACCTGGCCACGTTATGGGGGATTGCCCATCGTCTAGCTTTGAAGAATTCTCTGGCGGTCATCTATTGGCACGAAAGTGTGAAACAACTTGGTTAGATGGGGGACTCCAACCGAACTGGAAGGAATCCATGCTTATTTAATAATTATGGCCACAAATATACGAATTTGCTCTCTGAGGCTGGGATAACAAGAACCGCAGGAACGGATCGTTCTTTCCCTACCAAGTAGACAATCAATGCATCTCATACTTTGTGCATTGAAAATAAAAAATACTTCTTTAAACAAAGAAAAAAAATATTTATTCATTGTCTGTATAACCAAATCCAAGAAGAAGGGGTACCTCAGGGGAGTGTTTTAAACGTTTACACTTTTCATTGTTCTTTAATAAAAAGATAGATATTTATTCTTTATCAATACAACCAAATCCAGAAATAAAGGTGCGTCAGGGGAGAGTTTTAAGCATTTACACTTTTCATTATGAAAATTAATATTTCAAATATCAAGCCATTTGTTATAGCTCTCATTTATGTTGACGACCTCCAAATTTCATGCGTTAGAAATAAGTTCCATTGAACGACAACTACAACAGAATAAATAAGATTACAAATTGGACAAATCAAAACAGTTTCTGCTTCTCTTTGACAAAAACAGCTTGTATGCATTTCTGAAAACAAAGAAAACTTCATCTTAATCCTGAAATATGTTGCAATTTTTTTTTTTAATTGATGTGAAAGAAATTAAATTTTTTGAGCTCATTTTTGACAAAAAATAAATAAATAAAAACTAACTATTCCTTTTCGTATTTTACAACTTCGCACATGTTGTGAATAGGCAATGGATATTTAAAGGTCTTATCAAATACTTCATGTGATTTTTATAACATTTGTTTAGTACAAATATACCTTGCACTCACTCATACGATCAAAATGGTTGTGGGATGTACGGTTCAGCCTGGAAATTAGTTTGAAATAAAATGAACACCTACATCATACTGCGCTACGATTTTGTTCTGGGGCGTTCCGAACATTTCTTATACAAATTTTATATACATGGATTGTTTTAAACCTTCATTAGACTTTTTACAAGTTCAGACAACTTTTTTCCTTTCAATACCACATCATCATCAAAGTTGTTATTTTTTTCATACAAAAATTATTTTTAAATTTGTGAAGTCGTGCGAAATGATTATCCATACCTCCATTTCATAGGAGAGTGCAAATATTAATAGAGGATTGTGGATTATCTAACATCTCTGTTATGAAAGCAAACGACGTTTTTTACCTTGGTACGAGCAAAGTTTTGATTTTAAAAATCTTTTAACATTTTTTTTTTAAAAAATCAGATATTGCACAAAACTTTTTTTATTCATCTTTTTAATGATTTTGCAGAACGATATCCTGATTTTAAACATATTTAACACTGACGATCCTCAGTCAGTTAATCATGTTGGTGCCTCAAATTTAATACACAATTCACTTCATGCCTTTCGACCTCATACTTCATGTTCTATCGTCATTGCTTAGATTTCAACCATTAATAAAGCGCCAGAAAGTATTTCAAGCCTACACAATGAAAATTTTACTGTCTTCACTGAATTCATGAGTGTATTGGAATCTTTAAATCATCTAAATCATTCTCACACCCATTGATTATTGATATACTAAAAAGATTCATAGCCTAGAATCTGAAAACATTCAACCTATTTTTTGTTGGATACTTTCCCTCAAGGGAAAACAAACAGTCGATATTGCTATTAAATCTACATCTGGAGAAATCTTTCCCACCATTCCATATTATATCATAAAATGCATTAAATCAGCTATTTATAATCACTGGCTATATCAATGGAATCTGGACAAAAATAATAAACTGATTCATGTGTGAAACCCATCATTTCTCATTGGCATTCATTATCATTGCGAAGACCAGACGTTATCTTAACACGTTTACAAATTGATCACACGAGACCTAACGCATAAACACCTCTTTCTGGGAGGAAATCCTCCTATGTGTAATCATTTTGTTTGTTTCCTGGCTGTGAGACACATCTTAACTGGGTGCTCTGCTTTTAACTCTATTCGATTTAAACATTTTAAATCTTATATACTCTCTTTAACTGACTTGTTTGAAGAAACTTTCCAACCAAATGTGTAGATTTCGTATTTGACACAGGTTTTACCCCATTTATATAATTTTATTTATCTACATTTGACTCTCTACCTCGAGTTTGAATTTTAAACTATTTCAACTATTAAAAAGATAAAATCTTCACCTTGAATTTGGCGCAATATCTCCCATAAAGATTCGGTGCTATAAACTCATACAATCAACCTGTGAATTCAAAGGGGCATGTTGCGGAAATCCCCATGTTAGTTTGCATCATTGACAGAAGATAATGTATATAATTTTCAAATCGAATATTTAGTCATTTTTGCTGGGGTAGAAGCAAATGCAAGTATCATCTTGTAGAATATATATAATTTTCAAATCAAATATTTAGTCATTTTTGTTGGAGTAGAGGCAAATGCAAGTATCATCTTGTAGAATTTGAATCTGAATGAAAGTTATCCATGTGTTTAAATGTTAAAAAATATATCCCTTACATTCAATAAAACTAAAGTAATTAAAGCATAGTTTTTTTTTATTTAAAACTTATGATAGCTGTATGGCACGTAACGATTTTAGCATTATTTTGTGTAGGAAATCTTCCCTCCATTTTTTCAGATTATAAAGGATATGCGTAAAAAGGAATCAAGATGCTTTGCAAGACTAAATTAATATACATCTCTGTATGGCTGTGAAAGGTACATTTAGACAGACATTTGATAACAATTATCTTATAATAGCCTATTATTAAATATTGATGTCATTCACCCATAATCTTTATTCGTGGTGAAACTTTTTCTTATCTAACCTTTAGCTAAAAAATATGTTGTCATATATTTTATTTATCTATATAATTCTCACCAATTGCAGTAGTTGTTGAAGTATGTTAGTAACTTCGCGAACTTTGTAGTGTAATTTGACACGTTAAACAAACTGGAAGTCCTAACATGATGTCTTGATGGGATTTAGAAAAGTGATATATTATCTCGTCTCTTCCTCATCATATTATTTATTTAACCATATTTCGAAATAGCGAGATATGCCGCCAGTAATTTATGTAACTCAATTTAATATTAAATGAAACCAAACTCAAAAATTATATCAGATTTAACTATGCGTTATAGTTTAGGGATGAAAACCGGTATTTTAACTTCTAAAACATGTACAAGTTGCTTATAGAACGTGTAAAGCTGTCTTTTCAGAGAAGAAAATAAATGAATATGTGTAACAACAATTTAGCATAATAGATTTTTGGTCTCATTAAGAAAATAAAAAAATTATCTCTCATCTTCTACACAACATACGCGTTTTGGAATATTAGCATAATTATATGTTTGAAGCAGAGACTTAAGTACCATCTCAGTTTTGTTTGATGCTTGTATTATAATGTACTACAAGTATCAAACAGATATCTGTTCTGGGAACTTGCAGTGACATTCATGTAGCGTCGTCGGACGTGTTTCACATGGTTGCATTTCCAACATTTTCATCAGCATTATTTTCGATTCAAGGTCAGCAGATGTTTTAAAGTCACGTGATTATTACTGATTGGCTGTCTTGATTAGAAATACAAATTTCTAACAATAGTTTCCCTTGTTGTGAAAAACCTTAAATGAAATTGCTGTTCCCCCCTCCCTTTTCTATGTTTACCATCATTTTTGAGGGAAAATGTGAATGAAAATTCATTTATTTCGCTTATTAGGCATTGAACGCTGCAGACAGTTTATATCCCCCCCTTTTTTTTTTGGCCGAGTTCGTTATTTTTAGAGCTAAATAATCATCATTACCATTTTAAACTAATTTTCCAGGTGACCCGCCCAACCCACATTTTTGAATTTAAAATTAGTTCTGTTAGTACAATTTTGTAATTCTTTGTTGTAATCTTTTAATACAAGATTGTTGTGAAATGATACTTTTGCACTTAATTTTGTGTGGGGGGGGGGAAGACTTCTTGTAGATATATTTTACAAGCATGATCACTAATTGTATAAAATCATGCATTTTTATGAGATATCTTAAAATCTCAATAATATATTCTCCAAAAATAAATTTTACCACCCATGTTTTATATTCAATTTGAATTCTCTTGTACATATCTAAAAATTCACCTCTTTCGAAATTTTTTGTTTAATTTATTTTATCACACAATTACTTGTTTTTAACTGTACATTTTGACTGCGGTAGCCTAGTAGTCAGGGTCGTGAATTCACGGCCGCCGTTGTTTCGTCGAATCGTTTGTTCAAGTCCTGAAGGCTCGTGGTGTTCCGCAACTGATGCGCGTTAAATCTGGCGAGGCTCTAAGTCCTCCCGTTGCCATGATGCGGAAGCCTAGAAGAGTGAGTTGCCAGCTTAGGTGTCGACATCGTTCATTGACTGTTATTTAAAATTGCGATGTCCATCTCCAATAACCCTCTTGTGGCTTCGAAGTGCGCCTTTAATGAAACAATCAAAACTTGATATTTCTGCTAAAATGTATCCATTTTCGTCAGTAAATATCATTTTAAAAAAATTGGTGCCTATATAATTGAATTAAATTCTCAATGATAAATTTATCTTAAATGCTGAATACAAACTCTCTATTTTAAATTTAATATTTTTTCAGTCTTAAAAGGAAAGTGGCTTTTTTCCTCTCGATATTTTAATTTTAAAAATATTTGTTGAATCCTAAAGACAAGTATTTTTATGGTTTGAATCGCAAGCCTCTTTCCTAGTGATTAGTTTTTCATTTCTGGAGAGAGTCTTATTTTGGTATTTTTACGGTAATGTGTTATTTCCTTCACTTTTAGCATTTTGCATTTTTTTTTGATGATACAGAATCGATCTTGTGATTTTATTGTAATACTAATCACAATAATAATCATAATTGATCAACTGATATGGAATTTGGATTTATAGTGGTTTTTTTTTTTTTTTTGTAAATTAACTTAATGTATTGCTTATTACTTTCCTTTTGTTTCAAATCTGCATGAAATCGTGTAATTAGGAGTTGTTTCTCTCCATTTTCCAATAGAACTCTTATTACGCTATTATTATTACTTACGCTCTCTTGCTTAAAAAGTAAATGAGCAAACATTGACTCGAACGTAAAATAATAACTTTTATAAACAAAGAATAAGTGGAACGATTAAAATGTTTGCCATAATAAGAAAGACACTCTTTCAAAGCTTGATCCGAAATGGACAGTAGCCGATCAAACGAAACCCTTAAGTAGAGAGCTTTTTTTTTTTCTTCATGTGTTTCGAATTCAAATACTTCTAATATTAGAGCTGAAGACGTAGAACGAGGATAATCAGCGCAATGGCGCGTTGAGTTTTAACATTGTCGTCGGTTTAATTTGCTTTTTTTTTTCTTTTTTTGTTCCTTTCTTTCTCATGCTGCTCTCTGCCGAAAACCTGTTCTCATCCAGGCCCAGAGCAGCAGAGTGTGACCTACTGTTTTCTCATTCAAAAGTGATCTTGTGTATGTTCCAGTGCCTACCAGCTCTCGATCTCTAACCCGCGCTCTTCTTTGCTCGATGAAAATTCGCTTGTGTTGTTTTGTGTCTGGACTGCATTTTGAAATATGTATGAGGATATTCTTCGGAGAGGTCCAAACAAAAACAGTGTGAGTTACGTTTTGTTTTTTGTGTAATGACAGATATCGCAGCTGACTATTTTTTTAGTAAATCGGTTCATTTTAAACTCGGTGTCAGTTGTTTTGGGTGAATTATCTATTTATTCCGCGTGGTCTTTTTAATTTTGCTGATCACATTTTAACTTAATTTTGGGTTTATTCTGTTTAAAATTCATTATTACATGTATAAGAATATAACATAAATTGAGTTTGAAATTCAAATTAATTTACTTGGTATTTGTTTTTTTACCCTCATATTTCTTTTGTTATTTACAGTTTTTGGATTTATGTAGTATTATTTTTAAATTTTATTCGTTGTTCTTCATTCGATAAATTTCATTTAAGCTGTCGAAAAATATAATAAATGCTTGCATTTAGAGAGTTGATTTGTTTGAGAGAGTTATTTTGATCATGTAACTTTTTGTACAACGATTATTTTTTGTGACATGTAGACAAATATTCGTATAATTATGTTTAAACTTCAATTTCTAGTTTGTAATTGCAAAAATATTCGATTATCATTAAGTGATTTCATTTAAATTATTTTGAATATATTTCCCCCAAATTTAAATAATTCGTGCGCAACATTGTTTGGATTCTAGAAATCAACAGTGATCGAATTTTTCATTTATATTCTGTTACTGTACATTAAGACCTTTAATTTTTTTTTTTTTCCTAATCTGGCATTGTTCTAGTCAAGCTGACAAGTTTTTCGTAGAACTAGTCTTTATCTAAAAATTTTTAGCTTCACCATTACACTTATGAATAAAATGGGAAAAGGTGTTGTTTCCGGTATATTTCAAGGTTAATTTCCCCCCTGTACTAATTAAAATATTATTCTAAAATAGAATAAGAACAAGTTAGTGACGCAGTTGCATAATGGGTTGGTTATCGGTGCCTGGTATTTCGATTATTCTGTTTCCTGTTTAATTCTTAAATTAATTTTTATCTTATGTCTCGACCATTATATTTATGAACGTTCAGACTCTCAAAATTCATTTCCATGACCCATTTCGTAAAAATAACTTTGTTTATTTAAAGAACAAATAAATGATGAAGTTGAATTGTCCGTGATCTAAATTTATGCGCATTAAATGTATTGTTTCGAACAAAATGTTCAAGGAGCAGAAAATCGGAAAAATGAATGGAATATAAAATAATTTGACTTGGATGATGTTCAAAATGTAAATAGAGCTAGCTACAGTGCTCGAAAATAATACGATGATTTTGATTACAGTTACACTGCAAACACAATTTTTTAAAAAATAAGTTTGCCTACATTTAAATCAAATTCCGTTGTTGCTGGAAATATAGCATGCACAATAATATTTAATCATCGCTGTGAAATTTCGTATTTAACTCTTTAAATAAAACTGTTAGTACTTTAAAATGTACAATGTATTGCCAGTTTCATATAATCAAATTCTCACACATTTTTGTTTCCTTTGATTTTATAGAATATATATATATATATATATATATATATTCTTGACATCTTTGCATGTAAAAAATTGCGCAATAAGGAGTGATTCAACTCATTTTCAGTGGCAAAAGTTTGCATAACACATTGTATTTTAACAATTTTTGTACATATTTTTCTTAATATATATATATATATATATATGTGTGTGTGTGTGTGTGTGTGTGTGTGTAATTTACGAAAATATGTATCGATACCTTATACTCTGTAGTTCCTTTGATGACACTAACTTTGACGTCATTTTGTTATTCGAACTATCTATGGTACAGTTGATTTATATGCAATTCAGTTAGTATTGTGTTGGAAGGAAATTGAACCGAAATAAACGTATCAAATAATAATTTATAAATTATAATGGCACTTCGAATTATTGGTTCTTGTCCGTTGTTCGTTTCTGAGTTCGTGGTTTTATATTTCATCTTATTAGATGTTCATTTCTTTCGAGAATTTGAAATTTGGAGAAGGATATGAAACGTATTTATACAATTACATATTGGAATAAATTAAATATTCGTGTTACCTGTCTTGCATAAAAATCATCTTTCATGAATTAAAAAGTTTCTTATGATTGATTCTGTAGTTTAGTTTTTGATAAGTTGTCATCAGTTGCTACTTTAACTCATGTAAGTGAGGAATGCCCTGTCCAACAATGGCAAAGTGTTTTATTACTACCTTTCTAAATAAATTAATGACATTCTTATAGAAAATAATAATTGCTTCAAAAGAATGGTTTCATTTGGATACCAATAGTTAATTTTACTAATTCGTCCCGTAATTTTTTTTATCTCTCATGTTTTAATTGCTTCCTTTCTGTTTTTGTCGTCATTCAAACTTATAAATGATTAATAAAGTATAAATCTTAATAAAAAATGACTAATAAACCTTTAAATAAATTTTACAACATTGTTGCTCATGATGGGTAATCTGAGGCACACTTCATTAGGAAACCATCGTAAATCTCATATACGAAAGAGATAGTATCTACTTTCGGAAGCAAAATATTGCCATAAAAAATTGTATACCTAAAAGTTCATTTATTTAGTAATTCCTAAGTCCTCTTACCACACAGTAATATCGATATGAGCCGTTTATTTTGAAAGTGACGGTGAGTCCTAAAAAAAATCCAAATATAAATGAAGTAAATACTACACAGTAAAATTTTAAGAAAGTTATTTTATTAAATAGTATTGCAGTATTAGCTCAGATAAAATGCTATGTTAAGCATCAATGAATGAAGGATGTCTGCGATTCATTCTGGATATACTACCGCAACATTCATTCTGGATATACTACCGCATCTAGGAAGACAAAGAAATTTTAATATTGAGGTGACACCAATGTATGAAAAAACAAGACTTATTGCAACTCTAAAACACAACAATTTAATGGAATTATAATTCGCACATGTCGTAATCCATCCCGCATACCCAATTAAAAAAAATGATGAATTATAAAGTACCAAAAATTAATATGAATGTAACTTTTCTTTAATAGTGAGTAAAAGTTGGATTATTTTTAAACTTTAAGATATAAAAAAAGTAAATGTATTTCTTTTTATTTCAAGAGAAAGCCCCCAACCCCCAATGTGGACTTACGCTTGTTGATGAATAGAAACGTTTTTTTTTTTCCCCGTTAATTTTGAAAGTAGCTTTAAGCCATTTTTAGCCCACCAAAACGTGTCATTTCTTATGTCATTATGGTTATTGGATAGATAAACTATACACCCTTAAAAACATACAAATTACTATGTAATCAGTTACTAATATTTTTAATTTGCCATGCAATGCAAACCATTAAATATCCGGATTTTAAACCTAACGGACTTCCGCCACTTCAAAATAACTGGCTGATTTCTTGTGTGAACTTTTCGATAATTTAATTATGTTAAAAGAGCACTAGTTTAAAATGATCGAATTATTGGTAATAAATCAACCGTGATGCGCAAAATGTTGATACTGACATTCAAACTGTGTTTCCTCTTTACGCTCCTGTTATGGGAAGTCGCATTTATGCAGGAAATCACGTTTCGCATGTGCTTCATCAGATGGCTGGCCACCACGCAACTAGTTTTATTGTATTAACATGTAGCACTCTTTCTGGTACTTAACTTCGAATGCAACCTTGTTTCCTGTTTACATCGCTGACTAATATTATTTATCTTATAAAGGATGCGTGCTTTATTATTCATTCACTTTCTTTCGTTTTAAATTAGAGGAAATTGTATTCTCGTAAATAAAGTTCTTCGACTTTTGCAAATATGCCCTTGGCCTTTCAAAAAATATTCATTGCGTTTTATAGTGATTTGCTTCATAATTATAGAGGTGGCCGCGGTAGCCTAGTGGTCATGGCTTCGGATTCATGACCGACGGTTTTCGTTCAGTCGCGGGTTCGATCCTTGACCGCTAAAGACCCGCCGTGTAGCCGGGGCTGATGCACGTTAAATCTGTCGGGGCCCAAAGTCCTCCGTTGGTGTGGTGTGGATGTTAGGAGAGGGGGGTACCAGCTCAGGTGTCGTCCTCGTCACTTGACCGTGGTTCAAAATTACGATGTCCGTCGCCACTAGCCCTCGTGTTGCTTTTAGGGCAACGTTAATAAAAACTAAACTAATCATAATTATAGAGAAATGGTAAATATTCTGAATTAAGAATAGATTATAAGATGCAATTTTTAAATACCATAAATTATGTATTAGAGAAATTAATACAACTGATATTGCGACCCATCTGTTTGGATATCAACTTTCAAAATTGGAAGTGAAATAAGATTGCAGGCATGATTCTGAAAGTTCTAATGTTCTTAGTTTGTGCTTGTTCATGAATTCTTATTTAAGAATAAAGATTAATCGCCCATTTTTAAATATAATTTTAAAAATGTTTTCTCAACTCGTATAGTCTTTATCTTTGCTAATTTAATTAGTAATCAAGTACCTCTATTCAAATGAGAAAAATTTCGTTTTATGAATATTGAAATGTATAAATAAAAATTATTCTTATTCTTATTTTTCATTTTAATCAAAATTCATTGTAAAGGGGTTATTTGTCATAAATTTTATGTTCAACTTGAGGTAAGAATGAAATGAGAAATATGTTTCTGTAGCATTGATTGCTTTAACATCTCTTATCAATTATCTGCTTATTTCGGTTTTGCTCAGTTATTTTGTTTAAAAAAAAATAGATGTCTTATAAAAATAAGGCATTAAATACTATTAGAGTAGAACTATCACTAATTTGAATGAAAGTGCTTCAAATTATTGATCAACATAGATTTCTGGCATTACTGAAAATCTTGTTCTTTAAAAAAAAAAAAAAAAAAAATCAAGAATAGATTATATTATAGTAAGCTCCTTATCCTTTTGATTTGTAATATCGTTTATTGTTAAAAGTGAAGTGAAGAAGAATTTCAAAATAAAATATAATTACCTATATTAAGATGTTAATTTTATAAATGAATTCAGATAGGTTCTAGAAGCCCCGGTTACTTTGTTAAGGTCGTGGGCTTGAGACTAAATTCAACCAGTGATTGTCGATTGCAAAGGTTTCTTTGTGATAGATCTGATTGAATATCCCCTAATCTTTATATGGCATTCGTATGAAAGTGTTTGATAGTGAGGAACCGGTACTAGATGATTGTCGTCGTCATTTGATCGTAATAAATCGAACGAGGTCTTTTGCCATTGTGCAACTCTGGTTCAACGTGAATTTTTTTTAAAAAAAATATTCTTTTGCTTTTGAATGGCTTTACTCCCTAAGTAAAATAACCATATTTACTTAAAAAGAATAAATATCGATTGTGTCTTGAATTTAATTAAACCTATCTATTTAAGTTTCTTGTTAATGCCTTTTCTTCCATATCGGCATCCCTTTTGCTGACCTATCTTTTTCCTACGCATGTATTTCCTTTCCATTTGAGAAGGTCATCGGCAATCGACCATGCATCGGCGATGGCTAAAATTCCCACGATGGACACATTCCGATGCGTCGCGTTATTCTGCCGGCATTCCAATTGCGGAATCAAGCGTGCTTTCCGTTAGATAATCGTAATCACAATGGGCGATAAAACGTCAGCTGCTTGGAGAAATGTGCATCTGGAGTCGAAATAACAATTTGGTTTATAACTTATGTTACAAAATGGGTATTAGTAAACAGCGAAAGAAGGCGGGAAATATAGACGAAAAATGCGATTCTATTGTTGCGACTATATGTTGGTAAACACTTAGAATTCCGTCAAGTGTTAGTATTTACTCATGCAGACTTCCAATTTCATGGTGATTAGATAAAAAGATGCGAGTTCTTAGAAATTCGAAAATATAGTGCCTTTGTTGTATCGAAGTAAGAATATGCTCTTTTAATATGCATTTAAATTTTAAAAAAGCTCGGGAGTTTCTTGTATCATATTGTTTTGTTTGTCTTTAATGGATTTTTACTTTTTGAAGTAAGAATATGTACATATAAATTTTTTTTAAAAAAAAATCGGAGATTTTCTTGTATTGTTTTTGTCTTTGACAGATTTTTAAATTCTGCAAGTGTTTTGCAATCGATTCTAAAACTCTTTTTCCCGTGATTCATCCTGCCTATTTAAGATTTTATTTTTGAAAGTCACTGTTCTTTGGCTGCTGCATTTTGCATTGAGATAGATTTCAATTGAATTTCAAAATTTTCAATCAGGAGTTTCGCAAATCGCATCAAAATTTACTTCCAAAGCAGTTGCATAACTCCTCGGGTGACTTGATGCGAAATTTTTGAGAAAAGAGAGCGTACTCAAGTATTGTCTTCGCCATCTGGTTATGATTTAAAACTTTACGATTCGTAGGTAATAGCACATTTTGCAGGACGTTAACCTAATTAAACTTAAATAAAACTCCTTGTAATAGTTCCTTAAACGTTTTAAAATGGGTTTCTTAACTTATTACTCACCCATACACAACGCGTACTTTTGTGTGTATAATACTATTCAAAATTGTTTGTTGCTTCAATGCTCCTATCTCATTTTTTTAAATCATTAATTTTTAATAAAATTTTTCTTGTACCATTATAAATAATTCATTGAATTGACTTTATACAATGAAATAATGTACGGTTAATAAAACTTTTTTTTCTGCCTGAGATGATTAGCAAGGAGCTTACAATGAAGTGTGTATGTGTGTGTGTGTGTATATATATATATATATGCACACATATACATATGTATATGAGGCCATGTGCCCTTTCCCCCAGTTTTAAAAATTAACTTAATTGGAGGTAATTATTTGTATCGTTGTGTAATTTTCAGTTGAACAATCCAAAGCATATTCTGTGCTTATTTAGCTTTATGTATAAATGTATAATTTCGATTTTTTTTTTTTTTTTTTTTTTTTTTTTTTTGGTAAAATTTTTATTCTTTTTTCTTCTATCCTCTTGTGACCTTCGTGTTCTCTCTTTTTCTACCTAGTGCATCTCTTTAGAAAATAAACGAAATAAACAATCTTGAATAGCGTTCGCCAACGTCTTCCGGGCAAGGCATGCAAAAAAAAAAAAAAAAAAAGTATCGATAAACGTTGAAATGCATAATTTGTTTACCACTGAGACATGAACTTTTAAATCTTAGCCTAATACGTTTGTTTGCCATCCGGCTTATCTTCTCCGAAGCACATTGATACCTCTAAATGCCGTAATGACAGCCCTTTCTGTTTTCAAATAATCTGAAGAGAGGACACTGGAATTGGCTATTGTTTTAGGGTAAGTGAATCATGGAAACTCATTTGTCAATGTAATATACAAAGAGAAAGAAATAAGGGTCTGGGCATTTTGATTTTAAGTCCTTCTCTTAAACTCTTTTCGACCTGACTTTTTTTTTCTTTTTTTGCTCAGGTCATTGCCTCAGCGAAATTAGATTCGAAACGAAGTTCCTGTGGGTTTGAATAGCTAATATATAGCTATAAGTATCTTAAACTTGGAAACTAATATTTGGAATGTTAAATTATTTGCTTGTTTTTACTGTGAATTTTGAAATTTAAGGCTAGTTATTCTGAGAGAAATAAACACATTTTTGTATGTTTATTATTATTTACTGAATAAGAAATAATTGAATGTTACATTCCTTATGATTTTGGGTTTTAAAAAACTTGTCGGCGAAAAATTAACGCTGGTCAGTTTCAAAAGATAATTTAAATCAAAGTTATTAAATTAAAGATTTGTTTAAATAATTGATATTATAAATTTCACAAATTTCGAAAGGGAAAAAAAATATTAAACTTTATTTTCAAAAAGCGATAAAATTCATGTCATACTAGTTTAAAATGTCAACTTCTTGGAGGAAAATTGATGTCATGGTAAATATATTAATGATGTAACCTCCTAAAATTTATCATGCATCAGTTACTAGATATGTATCATGATGAACTATAATTTTTAAATTGATTTACTTGTGTTTGAATTCAAAATTCCTTCCAATAAAAGGAAACGTGACTTGTGTAGTTTAGATTGAAATTACGAAATGTAATGAATAGAAAGGGTAAATTACATTTTTAAGCTGTGAAGAATTGAGTAATGGAAGAGTTCGAAGTTAGTTGATGACAGAGGTAGTAAATTGAAGTTATCAAAGAAGACATCTAGGTCAACCGCACGTAGCCTATGGAGCAGAAGGGGACGGAAAAGCCAAGATTCGCTCCCTCATCTACATGACAGTGGAGGAATCGAATCCGATTAAGTTAACAGGAAAGCTAAGAAATCGTTTCGAGAAGATAAGTACGAGTAAATTGTTCTTTTAGTAAATGTTAGTTCAGACGCTTTTAGACAATTTAACTACTGAGAAAGTAAAGAAGACGGTAAACATTAAATAGTAAATTGGTTATCGTTATAACTAGACTCTAGATTACTTCAGGCTATTGTTAGTGACTCGTTTAGTTAAGTTATGAATGAAGAAGGAAATACTAAGCGGGCATTACACCACAAAGGAACTGGGAGAAAATAAGAAGTAAAGAATGTTATCTGTGTTTGACAGTTACTTGCGACCCCATTTCTCTTACATTAAATATAGCCTCAGAAATATTTAACTGTCAAAAACGTAAGGTCACAAAATTCTTTTGATAGGATAGGAAGTCAAAGCTTTTTCAAATGATTTAAGGAAACGCTTTTTATTTGTAAAATATTTGCATGTGAGGATGTTAAAAATACAGGGTGTTTACGAAAGAATATCCCAACTTTGAAGAACTACAATTACAAATTAAAGAAGTTACAATCTTTTTAGACAAATTGTGGCGGCTCTATCCGCGATCTTTTTACTAACAGTCCTCTTGGGGAATTTTCAGTCCTTAACAATTATTTCTATTAGAAAGCTTCCTCCGAAGAAGAGAACGTGATCATGCAAATTAAGACTGATATATATATAGTATAAGCTTTCAAGAGGAGAGAAGGGAGATAGGATAGACTTCTAGCTGAGCAGTAAATAAATTGTTTTAGAAATGTCGAGTTTTCCTCACGACCAAGACCCTTACAAAATTAAATTAAAAATAACATATTAAAGTTAATAAAATTATAAATGTTCATTGTGACCACACTTACCAGACCGGAAACACGAACGATATCCGGTAATGCACAGTGTGGTGCAGAGCAGGTGATGATCTTGCTTTTAATCAGTGGCCTTCAAGAACCATAGGTTTAACTTCTGTTGGAGAACAATAATCCACCAATCAAAATAGGGGGAGCAATACTTTTCCCATTGTATTTATTTACTGTCTCTACCTGCCAATTATACATAAACAAATAATTACACGATTCACATAATATACAAGGGCTTTCAAACTGCCCCGCTTTATCGATCAGGAGAAATGACATCAAATCAAGGAATTAAAAATGCGAATAATTACAGATATTCAAACTGGCCATAATTATTATCGTTTTTAGTTACCACCGGATATGCTGGGGGGGGGAGATAAGTTCTATTTTCGGCATGATATTCTGCATGTTGCTGCTTGTGGTCATATTGGATATTTCCAATTTTATAAACTTGAAAGTGCCATTTTAGCCACCCAAGGGGATATTGTTTTAATTGGATCACTTTTGGCGTACCATATCACTATCGCGTTCTTCAATTTTAATTACATTTAGCTTAAATATATTCAATTTAAATTTATAGTTTGCTGTAATTTAAATATCGGAAAAATTTACTCTAGTGCATTTCTGGACATTTCATCTTTTACTTTAATTCTTATATTTAATTCAGTAATTTAATATTAATTATTTAAAAAAAAAGTGCACATTGATTAGTTAAATCTGTTCTTAGCAAAACTTTGCATAGAACTTTTACTAATTGTACTTTAGTTTTTGATAAATTGTTTTTTTATTTGATTTATCCAGATAGCTGTAACTTCTTTAGTTTTGTAATAATAATTCTTCAAAGTTAAAATATTATTTTGTAAATGTCCTTTAGATTACTTATCTTTTTTTGAGGATGATTGTTGCCTTAAACTGCATAATTTCCCACTCCTTCCCCTAATTCTTAAGCGGCATTAGCAATTGTACATCTATTACATTGATTGAACAGCAGATATTAAATTGCGATTTTTTTTTCAAAATTCTCTTCACTCTTTCGAATAAATAATATAGTTTGTAAATAAACCAATTAGGTTTCGAAAAATACGGGAAGCTACATTTTACATAATTGCAGGCAATGAAGCTTTTACTAGTTCCTTTGAATACCATATCGAACTTAACTCGTTACTACATGCCGCAAATAAGTTGAATGCCTTGGGCATATCTCAATTTTTTTTTTTTATTATTCTTTTTTAAAAAAAAATGGCTTCTTTTTTTCGACGGACAATAAATTTTGCTAAATCAGATCTCAAATTTTTTCCGTGTAGACAAGGTGCATCATTCGGGGGCATCAGACCGAAAATAATGGCCATGTAACATAATTTGCTGATGTTTCCTCTTCAAGATTTTGTCCCCTGAAGCTGTTTCACATGTCCTAACTTCAATGAGAGGATGAGAAAATACCACTTGATGTTCTTTATTTGGAAAATTGAAATACCGATACTTCGAGAACATTCTCAGTTGATTGGATGAAATATGCTATAGGCTTCTGGTGAGAGTAAAGATGTACCAAGGATATTTGGTTTGGCAAATTGAAAACCATTAATTCGTCCCGGTTTCCTTATTTCGTTCCACTATTTCTCTAGCATTTTTAATGAGATTTTTTTTTTTATTATTATTATTTACTGCACGGACGTTATTAACTATCATGAAATGATCCTAGTTCTTTTTGGAAATACTAGCTTTTTTCCTTCCTTCGTTTAAAAGTAAAATTAGCTATTTATAGATTTCTTCTGTGTGTTGAATAAAAATAGCGAGCAATTTTTACTAACTTTTTTGAAAAATTTAAAAAATGAAGGTCCAATGTTTCTTATAGTTATTTATGACTGTAAAAATATTCATTTTACAACCATTAAAACATTCAAGTACTTATGTATTATGTCCATGCTTTTAACGAAAAACAATTTCTGATGGCTGCGATTGCTTTAAATATTTTGTTCTTCACGTAAAACGATGTTTATCAAATGAGACCATAAATTATTGCATACCTGTAAATAAAGATCTGAAAATGTTATAGAATATAACTTTTCTTTTGTACGTTTTCGAAAATTGTTAATTTTTATGAGTTTTATTTAAAATTCATCAAGGTTTTTCGAAAAATTTTATTTTAAACACCAGGTTTTTTTTTTATACATAAGTTTAATGTTACTGCAATTCTTTATTTATTTTATTATGTAGATTCGAATAAAGTTGTTCTATGTTATGTGCATTATCATCATCGTAATATCTTCTTACCAGTCCGTTACTTGCGATTGCTTTATTATATCACTCCTACTCCCTCACGATATGAGTTAAAGTGCTTAGCACAGTCGCGCGGCACAAAGAAACATCTGCTTATAAAAAACTTTTTATTATCCTTCGCAGAAAAGCTTCAATAATCATTTACTCTATCGCATGTGCTTTCAGTTGGTCCCAAATAAATATCAGCTGTGGTAACAGATATGAACTTAGGTGCATTTACATACCATGGTTTAACCATTAGAAGGTTATTGCCACCGCTAATGATCAACTAGCAGAGATCTCCCAGACAGTTTGAACTGGCCGACAAGTTCGGGACGTTACATATAAATCATTCATTCTGTCCCTCCTCTTTCATCTAAGACTTGTATTGTCTGAGGATATTGAATTCAGAGCATATTTGGGGCCGTAACTTAATCGTCTAGTGTATTCGATGATTAAAATTTGGAAGGTGTGAGTGTTTTTAGCATATTTTCTTAGAATATTCATATAGTTATTTGTGTCGAAGTACATTTCCTTGCTATGCTTAAAATTACTCAAAAACCAACTTATAAATTATATTGTTTTGGATTTTTTCCCTCTGTTTTTGTGAATTTAGTGTAAATTTTGGAACGAAGACGACGAAATGTTTATGTAGAAATCAAGAATTTTGTATTGATAAAAAAATAAAGCTTTTAATATTTATGATTTACTCTTTAAAATATTCGTTTTTACAATCCTTAAAATACTCAAGTCTTTCACGATCTGCTGCTTCGCTGTAGCGTATTACAAGAAAATGTTATAATTATAAAAGCTTCTGAATTTCTATGAAACGGATGGTATCTCAAATATATTGTTAAAGAAAGAAATGTTACGTGGCTGTACTATTTTGGTTATATTCGTATAAAATGTTGAAAAGGAATTAATTCAAGACAATGTAAATGACCCTCCTTTCAAAGTTTCAACTGAATATTTGTAAAAAATTTATATCCCTAATATTGTATGAAGGTGCTTTGATCTCAGATTTCTGGTTCCTGGAGTCTTGGAGCAAGGATTCAGGATTATGTGCTCGAAACTCGATTATTTCGTGTTCAGTAATGGAAGTTGATGTTCTTCGAAATCAGTAAGGCCATTTGTTCTTAAATTTTGCCTTCACCAGTGTATCATTAGATTAAAATATTTAAATCTCTTAATTATTATCCTTTTTTTAAAAGTGGCAATAATTTATCAGAAGTAGGAGGGGATTTAAAATATATTTAATTAGGATTCTCAACTTATTCTTCCTGCAAGAATGTTTGTAATATTATGTTTTAATGTCTTTTGAACTCTTAATAATACTCCTTTGGAAAAAAATCATACTAATTAATATGCAACTTTTTTCAAATTTTGTTTATGTATAAAAAGATGGTGACCGAATGAAATCCTCATATTGTTATTATCTATTTTAAACTTATGTTTTTATCATCATTTTGTAGAATACGTAATAAAATAAAGATCCAAAAAAATGGGATCTGGTAAATTTCTCCTCGAAATTTTCTAAAAATGTAAGATTAAACTATCAAATAGTATTTTTGTATTTCAAAAATCGTAGCGTTTATGTAATTATAAATCTTAAATGTTTCAAGTTCCACTACATTTTTAGTTTAAAAGTACAATATTTGTTTCGTTAGAAAATATGAAGAATAATTCGATATAAAAACCAACGTTTTTAAAAACAACGTTTTTATATGGTGGCAAAGTTTATTAAAGAAAATTATTGAAATATTAGTTAAAACTGTTGGTTATTTTTAACTTTAAAATTTACTTAAAAAAGAGACATTTTTGAGTGTATTAAAAAATTCATAATACTCATAAAATTAAAACATGCATTTGAAAGTTTGTAAGTCATTCTATTAAAAAAATAATGGGAACCAGAATTCAGAAAAAATTATTGTGATAAGACATGGTGCCAAATATTGGAAACTTTCTTTCTTGCTCATGATTATTGACTAAAAGTCAGCAACCCTTACTATCTCGGAGATAGTAAAGGGAGATAGTATCTCCCCTTTGTGAGTACAATAGTTTTACGAGGCGTCATGTGGTGTGGGGAGTGCCCGGTGTTCCCAGAGGGGGAAAATTTTTTTTTTCCTCAATCCTAAAAGCGCCTAGAGGAAAGAATATTTTGACTTATTAAAATTATTGAAATATTAGTTAAAACTTGTCTCAAACGTCTAAATATTGCATTGTTAGGCGAGTACGAACGATTCCCGAAATTTCAAAGCTCTAGCTTGATGGGAAGTTGGTTAAATTAACGATCGAAAATTTGATGACACACACACACACACACACACACCAAGTGAAATTCAGAAAAACGTTGTAAAAAAAGTATTGGGAATTGATATACCTCTCAGTCATACGCCTTCAGCTATGTACCAATCGGCCACACCGCACACTCTACAATCATAATAATACGATTGACGATTTATATCATTATATTTGTAACGTTTGTTTCTTAATGAATACACACGTGCGTCGCTTATTTTTGCCATTTCCCCCCTATATTATTTATTCCAGAGTGCTTTTAGTATTGCCGCTTTTTTCCCAGAAGAAAAGAAAGCTTTTTCGTTTCATAAACGTTTCAACAAAAAATAAATTAAAAAAATCGTTGTCATTTTCCGGAAATGAAGTCGAAACTACTCATTTCGATTCGTGGCTACCGCACGAATTGGGAAGTAGGCGGCTTGGTTGGTGGAGAGGTGGCCCACTTTGATTAAATCTAGTTTCGTGGATTACGAGCGTATACACACCCTTTTCTTTTTCTGTCCGAATTCCACATACACTGAAAAAAAAGACAATGATATTTAATCTTTTCCTCCCGTTATTATATCACTTTATTATTTCCGTATTTATTCTATATCGTCTTTTTCCTGTTGAAAGTGTCATTTTTTTTAAAAAAAATATTAAGTAATTCTATTATCCGACGTTTTATGCGCATCAGAAATTGTTACATGAAAATATTCGAAAAACGACATATAACGTAGTCTGGACATCGTAGCCTCTTTAAGTTATTGATTTGTTAAGGTGACACAGCTGTATTCAATATATTTTTGTTATATTTTTCCTCTTTTTGTGTAGTAGGTTATTGAATTTCACTTAACAAAGTTATTGAAAACCTAATAATGTGTGCATTAAATGTGTTAAATTGAAAGATGAAAACTATTCATCTTTAAAATATATATTATTGTATTTTATTTGTTATATCTTTGTTCCAATAGAAGTATTATAAATCGTATTTTTTTAATTGTATAAAAAACGCCAAATTAAGTTTGAATTCAAGCATTCATTTCTTTTTTAATTTGTATATATAATTATAAATTTTAAGATTGTGTGTGTGTGTTTGAATGGAATAGAATATTCTGTTTTGTAAGTTATACGAAATTTAATTTAACATTCCGCATTGGGAAGTAAAAAATTTATTTCTCTTCGTTTTGACTTATTCAATAGATAGAAAATGGTTGGAAGTATAACACAATTGGTATTGTTATTCTTAAAAAATACATAATGTTTTTATACGTGTCTATTCTGCTCGATTTATTTATAAGTTCATATTTTACTGCATTTTAAAATAATTGAAAGAAGATTGCTGATTGAATACTTATTGATTAGTTTGTGTGCTGAGTGAAAAGGCTACTAGTTTAGATTTTATTTGCGAAAATGACAAACCTATATCTCATCCTTTTAGTGTCATAATTCCAAACATATCATTGTAAGAACTATTTTGAAATTAATAAAATAAACTATGTGTGTAACAAAGCTTCCTATCCGCCATCTTGCAGTGCTACGCAATGAACTTCTTTCTCCTGGCTTGATCTCTTGATTATGACTTAACTGCAATATGTAATCTAATCTTTCATTGCACAAGTAAATAGTAACGCGAAAGGTAAATTGAGTATAGAATGATGGCAAGTAAAAGAAGTGAAACTGGGCTCGCGAAGACATATATTTGTGTCAAGATACATTTTATTTGACCAATTCAATTTTTTAATATAATTGTTTCATTGCTTTCATTGTTCAATTGCATTTAAATGAAACACACACACACACATATATATATATACACACACACATCGAAAGTCTCTGCCTCAAACTTACTTCAGGAGCCCATTTGTTACATGCGTACATGCTGCGAAGATAGACTGTTTCTTTAAACACGATGTGGCCGCCGTAGCTTAGTGGTCATGGTCGCAAACTAACGGCCGGCGTTGTTATCGTCGAGTCGTGGGTTCGAGTCTTGATGCCTTTAAAGACTCGCCATGTTGCGGGGCTGATGCACGTTCAATCTGTCGAGGCTTTAGGCCCTCTTTGGCGTATTGTGGAAGTTTGGAGAGGGAGGTGCCTGCTCAGGTATCGTTCTCGTCGCTTGACCAAGGCTCAGAAGTGCTCGGTCCGTCGCATAGAGCCTTCATGTTCCTTCGAAGTACGACGTTAAAAATCAGTCTATTCTCCCAATATTACAGAACTGAATCCAAATTCTGAACATATTTGGTGGGGGGTCCCATTATTTATATACTTCATCTGATTATCACATGTATATCAGCTTATCATTCCGACTTTTACATATTGCTGTTAAAAATCTTATACATTGAAGCAAAAATATCCGCCATCAGTAATAAATCCACTTTCCAATCAGATAGCGAGCCCTCGTGCGTTCACTGAAAAATTTCCATTCAACTTTCTCTTGATATCGTGCAACCCCTTTGGCTAGTAGCTTAAGTGAACCTCATCTCTCCCTCAATGCCTTCAACGGCGTTCAAGTAATTATCTCAACTTTAATTTTCAGTATTTCTTGTCATAAAATCTTTTAATTTTTCAGTTTCTAATGTAACAAATTTTCTTCATTCTTTCTTCCAATTTTTAAAATAAGCATTTTTAAGGCAGTTCTGGGCAATCGAAGCCGAATCAGTGCTCACTAACCTGCTAGAGATACAGAGATTAAGAATCTCATTGGCTCCTACAAAATTGTCAACCTACATATTTTTCGCTTGAAAAGGTAAAGATAAAAGATCAATTTAGCTTTGCAGTATTGGAGAGTAAATATGGCAGTATATTTTATCCTAGAAAAATTATATGGCTTTTCCATACATGTATGAGTAATATAATGTGTTGCTATCTATATGATGATGAAATTCGAAAGTAAAATTAATGTTAGAGCATTTTTAATGCGAAAAATAGTGTACCGAATTTAAATCATATTCGTTAATATTGAGTGAAAACAACCGCAAAGAATATTTTGTTGTACAGATAATGTTTACAGTTTATTTTCGTTATTCCTCTTTTACTCCGTGTAAGTCATTCACTCTAAAGTTTAAGTGCACTACAGTTCGAAAACATTTATGTAGGCATTTTTTTTTTCCAAGAGAAGAAACGAGAGCTAATGGTAAGGAAACAAAAATGTGTGTTTTCTCTTCAATATACTAATCAATTCAGAATTTTTCCAGCACTTTACCTTTCATAGCTAACCAATGTCTGTCCATCAACAGCTTCTTCTTGAACATACCATAATCACAAAATGATGAGTTACTCTGTCTCGCCTGCTGATTGAGAGAACTGAAAAGGAAAAGTTTGGTGCCCCAAAAGTAACTACGCTCCTAAGGTATCATTGAACCTTGAGTGAATTCTTGCCTCAACTATTATTCTATTTGCGTGCGCCCTTTGCAAGAGCTTCTGCATTCGATGCAATTTGGACACGCTTCGTCAGTTCGCTTGGAGTGCAAGCCTTTTGTTTGCGTATTGGAAAATGTGTATTTCGAGTGCCTGGCTCTAATCCTCTTTGCTGGAGTAATACTCTCTGAAAACATCGTAGTATTTATGTTTGGCTGTAAGTGTTTGGTCGGTTCGACGAGAAAGAATCAAATCTTGTTTTGTTACGTTTCCTAACCTCGTCTGTTAAATGTGGCACATAGATCAACTGTTACCTATTTCAAACATTAACCTCCTAATCAATAAATGTTGCACTAATTGTTTCCCGTCTGAAAAGGTAATTAATTCTCATATGTTAAATTTTTAGTGCATACGATTTAAAGGCTGTTTGCTAAACTGTATTTGTTTAAACTTTATTTTGTGTTGTTAATACTCTAATTCCTAATCATTAGCGTAGCCGCGGTAGCCTAGTGGTCATGACTTCGGACTCGTTGCCTGTAGTTTTCGTTGAATAGCGGGTTCGTATTGAAGGTTTGTTTAGAGCACCGAACATCTCTATATCTGAGTTGAACCTGATAAAACTATTTCTATACCCTGGTAAAATGGATGCTGCTCAAATTTATAATACTAATGATAATAAATAAGTATTAAGTTAAATCATTTAGCTGTAATAATTGGGAGATAAGATTACATGAGCTTTGGTGAGTGAGCAGTGAGGTGGAGGTGGATGGGGCATGATAGCGCTTGTCCAATCAGGGAGCAGCTACTCAAGTACTGTGATTTTTCCTAACTTGGTTAGGAGAATTTGCTCCTTCCATCTAGTAGGGGAGAGGAAGCTTTCCTATTGGATGTTGGGATAGTGCGTTACGGGAATATAATATGCATTAGTCTAGGCTTGTTGGGGCTCTGTAGTTACGAAAATAATGATTGATGCCTTGATGCCACCAAAGACCCACCGTGTAGCTGGGGTTGATACACGTAAAGTCTGTCAGGGCTCAAAATCCTCCCGAAGGCGTGGTGTGGATGTTAGGAGAGGGGGTGTCAGCTCAGGTGTCGTCCTCGTCACTTGACCGTGGTTCAAAATTACTAGGCCCGTCGCCAATAGCCCTCGTGTTGCTTTTAGTGCGACGTTAATAAAAACTAAACTAAAACTAAATCCTAATCATTAGCTAACGGATGAAGGCGTTGTCATTTGAAGCATTGGTAACATATCACGACTTTATCTTATCTTTCTAACATGAGGTTAATATTCAGCAGCTAGTAAGAGGGGAATTCAAAAGTACTTGCGTTGAATGACAGATGGCGTTGCTTAGACAAGTCGGCATTACCATTATGGGCTGCCATTTGTTAAAAGACGCCAAAAGAATTGTAACACTGATTCATGTGTTAATTTTGATTTGAACTGCGTCGCGTTGTCACCGTCATGAGACTGAATTCATCATCATACACCGGAAATCAAATTTATCAAAACAATGGGTTGCTTCTAGTGAATCTACTCCAAATAATACAAAGACAGTCTCATCGGTCGGGAAAGTTATGGCGACGATTTTTTGGGATACGCAAAGGGCGATATTCTCATGGATTAAAGAGGAGGAAAAGGAAGCGATCACTACAGCGAGTTATCCCATTTTCCATTCCTAACACGGGTACTGTTAAAACCACTCATGTATATATTCTGACCGGAATATAATGGTTCAAATGATCTTTTTGCAATTATTTCTCATTTATTGTAATAGAATAGAAACCGCAAAACTTAACACTAGACACTCTTCAAGAATGTAAACCTTCTCTCATCTACTGTAACTTTATTTTGAATTTACCTATCAGTCCCGAAAATACGCTCCTCTTCGGTATTTTATTCTTATGTTTAATCCATGATTACTTTTAAATTATTTACTTCAAAAATTCGTATATTATTACTTAATATATCTGTGACTATTGTTAACATTATTCGACACCTGCGCCGTATCTCATATATCAATTAAAAACTACTTAACTCCAATTGAAGACACGCAAGAACGAAACAGATTCATTATCACTGTAGAATATCTAAAGTCGCTCTCTCTAGAATCTCAACCTAACTCTGAATCTAAATTTATAATTTAATTAAGAAATCTAATGTCTTACCAGTCCACTCGTTCTTAATTTTACTACTCTTTTCCACTTAGCTTAATACTTTTAGTGGAAACATCTTGAATCCATGAAACAGAAGAATTTCAATTTGAATAACGATTCTGTAACTGTAAGCCCTTATCGTTTATCTCCCTCTTTTCCCATTAATTGCATATCATTTATATATAATTCACTTCACTTCTATCTACATCTAATTTACATAATCACGTTTCATTTTGGTTGGGAAGATATTGTAATTTTATGCAACCAAATCAATACAATTCTCAGAAGTTATAGTGAAGAGGCGAATAACCTAACATCCCACATTTTCTCTTTAGAATTATCGATTTTCATTGGTTTCATTCATAATTTGCCTCTCATGTATCATAACTGGGTTTTCAAAAATGAATTTGATTTAAATACCGATTTCAGAGCCTTCTCCTAAATACTTTCTTCTCTAGCATATCGGGCGTAATTTCAAGATTTTACATTAAGAGTGACAAAAAATAAATTTTATCTTTAACTTGGAAAATGTTCTAAGAAGCGCAAAAGCTGTTCATTTTATTCAGATTTTCGGTTCACCCCGACCGTTTTACTGGTGTTTTTTTTTTTAAATCCAAATTAATCTCTTGATTATAAACTACATCTTATAGTAAAGAGGCTTCCTCTTTGTAAAAAGGGAGGGGGTGCATATTACTTAGATTTTAGACTAATAGTATAATATTTAATCACACGCATGGATAAAACTCATATTTACCGTACGGATTGGTTCGCAACCAACGAAATTGTCTGACACAAAACTCGTTATAAAAATTGTTTCTCGTATTTTTATTAGCTGCAGGTTAATTACTAGTATTTTTGATAGCTTTGACTAATCCAAATCTCTGAGTCAACGTATTGCTAATTATTCTGTTTCAATTTTCGTGTTACAGCAGAAACATTCTTAAGTGTATTGATTTAAGAAACCGAATAAAACTTTCGAAAGTTTATATGTAACTATACCGCATATTGTTCTACTTTGAATACCACGTGTGTATCGAATATTATATAATAAATTCAAATTTATATTTCTCTATATAATATTTTACTTATTGGATTTTCTTAACGCCATATGTGTATTGGAAAGTTTTAAAATCGGAAAAAATTTAGATACTATCCGGTTTTTAGAATTTCTATTGTATTCAATCCCATAAAATGTGTAATGATTTGTCTTGGCTGTACTCAAATGTCGTCCTCGTCACTTGATCGAGGTTCAAAATTTTGTGCTCCTTCCCCAATAGCCTTTGTCGTGTTGCTCTAATTAATAAGTAATTAATCGTCTGTATGTAAGCTTGCATTTGTGAAGTTTAATAAAATTTCTTTCATTTTGTACTAATTGAAAAACACATTACATTTAAAGTGTTATTTAATGCGTAACCCATCGATTGATGTGTCATCGTAATTTATATATAAATAGCAATAAAAAAAATGGCCAAAAAATAGAGTCAAATGATGCATTTAATATATATATATATATATATGATCACATGATTCTCAAAACGTTTAAATCTTGTTTTCCCTCAAAAGAATCGAACAGTTTCGATATTTTTGTGAATTTAATTTTAAAATTTTATGCATGAAATTAAATTTGTGATAAGTCCGAAAACGCTCCACGTTTGTCCAATAGTGTAATATCATTATTTATTTCAACGATAATTAAAAATAATTATTTATTTAGTAACGGATCGAAAAAAAAATTTCAATTTTAATAATTTTATGCATTTATTTTTATTTGTTTACTTGAAAAAAATCAAAAAGGTTTGTTTTGCTATCCTGAACCAGACCTTCTAACCACGATTTAAATATATTTGTAATTTTCGAGAAATTATGAATAATCTTTTACTTTTCTAGACTTTAAAGAGTTTTTCCTTACTTTGCATTCTTTTGTGACCTTCATTTGAAAAACCGAATGATAAAACGGGCTTATCAACGTCATGGACCATAATAAAGGAAAGTATTTAAATATAATTTAAAACGTAGATTGTTGTAATCTAACACACGCGAATATAACCTTGAATGCTCAAAGATTTATCAAAGGCTATAGCCTTGAAACGAGAATGAATTCACAAAGTAGTTTATAATAGTTATTAATTACCAGTGTGTAACAAATTTTTAATGCTTTTATGTTACTATATAAAGATACTTCGAATGCAACCATACGTGAATAAATAAAAATTTAAGATTTAGTTTTAAAGAGATATTTTTAATTTTCTTAGTTAAATTGTTTATTGTTTTTAGAAGGCATTATACTTTTAGTTTGCAATTGATACGATAAAATATTTTGATAAGTATGAGCTGTGCATTTTTTTTATAATTGAAACATTTATAGAAATTAATTAGAAGGCGTTTAAAATAGTGTTACTTTATTTTGTTGTTCTCAAATTTCCAGTGTTTTTGAACAATTTCTTGAAAGTCAGGACAACTAACTTATGGAAATGTATATTTAATAAAGATAGATGTATCCGTAAATTTTCGGATTTGCGTGTGAGAATATCTTGAAATGCCCAAAATGTAATTTAATTGTAATTATCTGCGTTATGGACTTTCTATAATCATAAAAACTGGAAAATTCACGAAACTCCTGAAAGTGAATTGTTTTCAAGAAACTCTCTCTTTATGCAATTGAACAAAAGCAGAAATAAAAATTTTATCGTTTTTTAGAGACATTTTCCTAATCATCTCTTTCGTTGAAAAATTATTTGTGGAATAAAATCCAATCTTTTGTTGAGATGTCTGATGCAATAATAATTGTAAAAGTAACTGAGATCCTCGTTACCAGTTATAAATTGAATTTTCTTTATTCTCGCATGTTTCGTGCACATGTATAAAATACGGGATTATTCAAAAATGAATAATCAGATTCCAAAATTCCATATTTTCAAAAATAAACAACACAAAAGGTACTTGAATTCCAAGGGAAAATGTAGAAGTTTTATATTGTGAACTATAGATGGCACTCGTGCGTTGTTCATAAAGCTATTTCACGAAAACTGTTTTTGAAACTTTTACGGAGCTTCCTCACAATTGGATCGGTCGCATTGGACCAGATACCTCGATGTTACACAGCTATCCATCCACCTTAAAAGGCCCTAAGCGATTTCTTCCTTTGGGGTGTGTAAAAGATAAAATGTATGTGTGCGCCACCATTATACTCACACATTTTTGTGCACTTAAACTACGGATTTCTGTATAACCACTGACACTTGTAATTCACATATCGAATCGACATTATATGTATAACTAAAGGAAGTTGTGAAAAAAAAAATTTCCATGTTTTCCTTTTACCTTCCTTTCCTGTGTCGTTTATTTATGGAAATATGATTCATTTTGAACTACCCTGAAAAATGTGCTTTCATATGACGTCATAATTACTGCAAATTTTTTACATCTTATAGAGTTGTGTATTTAAAAGTGCGTTTATTTTTATACTCCTCAATCCTGTATCCAAAACTTTAAAACTCACTATTTCAGGAGCGATTTTGGAATAAAAACATATGTAGCATTGCAAACCACGCATTCACGGAAATTCAGGTAATTTGCTTAACTTTTCAGGTCTTCATAAAAGTTTAAATATCATTTGATGTTGCTAGTAAAAAATGCTCTTGGCAAATGTCACGAAACAAGCAAATATAAGATAATGATTGAAGTAGTCGATCACAGTGATAATAAATGATGCATCGAAAATGGACATAAGTAACAAAGTATTTTTGTAAAGTTTTGTATCCTCTCCAATGGTGATATCTTTTCATGGATTTAACTTTTTATTCTTAGACTCGTTGAAAATATTTCTATAGACTGAAAATATTAATCACATCGACATGAAATTGTTATGTTTCTTTTATCCTATTGATCGTTCGTGAGATACAATAGAAAGTTGCATCACGGTTTTTGAAATCCTTTGTTTGGAAACAGAGATTCATTCGTTGCTATATAAGAAAGGTAGCTTAATTTCTTTACGGAAGCGTTAAATGAGATAGAATAGGTTACGTTGAAACTTGTAGTGAAATCTTCTGTGTTTGTGTGCTGCATTTTTTAAAGAAATTGTGCATTTTATCATTATATATTCTATGAAAAAAAAAAATTCCTTTTACTTTCTTATCTTATAAATATCCCAATAATATGAAGAGAAAAGTAGTCCATTTCGATGTGACTGTGGTATAATTTCTTCCATTGTTGAGTATCATCCAATGTGAATAAAATTATTACTCGTAGTTATACAGAACTATTTTTCATTATTCGAATGGAATGTAGGAATCGTGATCTCACACACAGTACATGATCATTTGGTTTCAATAGTTCATTTTCAGAAAAAAATATTTTTGAAAATTTTTTTCTTTAAAAACGGATGCTGGAGAAATCTGAAACAATACGTTGCATCGAAATCTAGTTTAGAAAAGATCTAATATTTTTGTGAGATGCAGGTCAAGATTAAAAGGGAGTTGCTACTAACCAGACCAAAAATGCCTACCTGCAAATTGAGGCCGAGGTCAAGGACATCAGTATTTCTGATAGAAATATCGTAAACTCTCATAGACTTTCGAGGATTACATAAAAGATTTACCGCTGAATGAAAATGACAGGCCCATTGGATTTTTATCAATGTAGATAAATTCGAGTTAGCTTTGATCTGTGTAGTATTTTTTAAAGAATAGGGAGAAGGGAGAGATGAAACTTTTTCTAATATTTTTACTTTATATATCGGCCTCTTTTTTAATAAAAAAAAATTATTTTTAGCTCTGTTGAGGACTTTATTAACTTAATATTTGTTTATAAAATAAGTTTATTGTCTACATAAAAATTGTCAGTTTTCTTGAATATAGAATCATCTTAACAATTTTACCATTAATTTTGGTAAAGGGCCGAGCAGAAATTCGAGCTTTGTACATTTGTGCCTTTTATATTGTTATTATACGCGTTATTTTATGCATTGAAACATGTGTGCAAGCACAATATCTTGTAATGCAATGTTGGGGATACCTGCTGTGAGTGACCATAATAATTTGATGCCTTAAGCGTGAATTCCAGAACCGTTAATTAATGCAGGCTAATGTAATTATACTAGATCTCTTCGATGTTGAAACATTGGTCTCTAACATTTTTAGTCATAATTTTTCTTATATTATATGCAGAGTCAATAAAAACTGTACACCTTTTATTACCAGTTACAAATAATATATGGTGCTACATTGTCTGCAAGTTAAATGGAATAAAACAATTTTAAGAGTAAATAAAAATATTTTTCTAATGTAAATAGGATTCATACTCGATTTGTTTTATATAGAGATGATTTTCTGTATATTTTATTTCATTTTTTTAACTATTCTCCGGAGATCCTGATTTTGATTTTGGGTACCATCTCAAGTATCGTCCTGTCATTTGGTCATTGTTCAAAATTACAATATCTGTTTGGTTACTTCTTTTGTGTCATTAATTAAGCAACCAAATCAAATCTGGAAGTCTCGAAATGGAAAACTCAATGCAAAATACAATCAGTCATAATTTTTTCTGTACTACGCCGTGGAATAATATCATCACGTCATGCGAGAGTTTTCAGAATCTGTCTTTGGTAGATTCGTTCGAATGGCAAAGAGACCGTTTGTTGTACAAAAGCGTGACTTTCGTTAGTGACAGCTGCCATCGTGAATCAGTGGAAGCGGAACAGTAGCAACATCAACAAAAAAAAACTTGATGCCCCAAACGAGATCAGAAAAGATAGCGTTTTTCACGGAAAATGAAAGGTTCAATGATACAAAACATGGAAAATTCCGACTTAGAGAATATGATTGTTAGAAAGTTTGCAAGAAAGGTAAGTAATTATGATTTCGGCGTTCTTACCAGTCGTTTTCGACATAGAGGCTGTACTTTTTTAGAGGATGTTTTGAACTTGTAATCTTGGTATTAACAAAGGCAAATGACTTTCAACTATTTTACCGAAGGCGAAAAAGACTTAGCCAACTCGCGTGATTTTGTTGTTAATATGCAACGCATAGCCTTTTTTTCTTTCGTAAGTAATTTGACTGAGCTGTTTTTTTAGGTGTATAGCTCGGTTTTGAATTTTAAATGTATTATAAATCTTTTTTTAAGAAATTTTGTGAATAAATAGCCTTATCGGTTCTATATGAATTCTTTATTTATTTAGATGTTTCTCACATATATCTTGACATTGCATTCAGTTGTTTATTCAGTGCATGCGCTGAGGCTTAGTGCGATTAAAATATATTTGTTTTTAAAGTTGACGGTCGAAAGTTAAAAAATTTATGTATTTTTTGTGTGCGACGTAAATATTGCCTAATACTCCCTCCTCCCAAGTTAAAGATGGGAAAGATAATATTCTTTTCTGAGTTAAGGAACGTTTCCTTTGTATGTGTGCTTTGACTGTTAACTCCAGATATCTTAAGAATATTTTTCTCTGAGTGAAACACTAAATGTTGATTAGTCTGTTGTGTTTTGCTGCGAAATTGAAATGAAATTTGTCACTATCAGATCTATTTGTTGTTATAGTGAAGGGAAATTATATATACTGAGAGATAATAATCTTTTAATAATCGTGATTAGTTATAAAATAAACTCTGAATATAATAAAAACCTTTTTAACCACCCAAGAGGCTATTGCTTTAGTTGTTTCACTTTTGGCGTACCAAATCATTTTTCAATTATGGTTTGCTTTAATTTTAATTACATTTAGCTTAAATATATTCAATTTAATAATTTATCGTTTGCTTTAATTTTAATTACATGTAGCTGATATAATATTCAATTTAATAATTGATCGTTTGGTTTAATTTTAATATCGAAAAAGTTTACTTCAGTCCATGTCTCGATATTTCAACGTTTACTTCAATTCTTATATTTAATTGAGTAATTTGATAATAATTATTTAAAAAAAGTGCACTTTGGGTGGCTAAATCTGTTCTTTGAAAAACTTTGCATAGAATTTTTTTTACATAAGTTTTTATCCTTAGAATGATGCTCTTCCACGTGAGTTACCTTATATGTACGAATATTTCGTTAAAATTCTGTATTTGGATCGATTTTATAAAAAGTATATATTCTTCCCTACAAACAATGATTCATTTTGAGTTTATAAGATTCTAGTTGTATGTTTAATATATTTTCTCAAAATGAGCGTAAAATATCGACGTTTATTAATCAACTTTATCAATCTCTGTCCAAATTTACCGTTTTGAAAAACTAACGCAGCAGATCGCTGAGGGAATACATAAAAAATATACTTTATATTTCTTAAGTTGAGTAAGTCCTCATTACGAATATGGATGGTAACGTGAAATCTTTTGTCATCTAAAAATTCGCTTGGTATAACATAAAAATGATGAGCTTTACAATTCAGATTAGAACTATGGGAAAGACTTTTGTGGAGATACACATGCTCTTGTTATGCATACGTATATTGTTAATACTTGCGTTTTCATCTACCCTAGAGAAAATATCACTTATGATTCATTTATTTTGAGATATTGTCATCAAAATTTACTTTCCTTTTTTTTTTAAAGAAGTAGATGCATTTTTAATTTTTATTTCCCATATCACTACATTTCTATCGAACTCTAAATTTTTTTACAATGGGTATTTTTTAACGTAATTTTCTCCTGTGGCAAGAAATTATTGCATTCTTCACATATTTATTTATTATTATTACCCAATTTTCACCGCAAAGTACCATTAAGATGAACCAATTTCTAATTTTAAAAGGGCGTAAGTAAAACTTTTTTCGGGTTCTAATGTACTAATGTTATTTATATTGTTCAGAAACAATTTGTGGTTTCTTTAATGGTGACTGTAACTGACGTAATTCAATATTTATATCATTCCTTTGTATAATTACGTTTTTTGTCCTGGGATATAAAAACAAAATGTTATAAATTTGGAATTCTTTCCCATGAAATAAATACAGTATCTTATACCTTATAGGTCACTTTTCAAAGAATCCTGTTACGAGAAAAGTGATTGATATGGATGATTGTATACTAGTATATAATACATGGATTATTATAAAATTATATGGATAAGTATCTTGTACATTGATAATGATTGCTCAAGTCTTGCTATAATTTTTGTAGAAGCAAATACTGATTTGATTATACCGCTTATATTTTAAAGGAAACATTTTTTCATACAACTTATAGATGTTTATTTTTCTTGACTCGCGCGCGCGCTCAAAGGAGATCGAGCTCCCCCAACAAGGCCTTGGAGTTATCTAGCCAGTCTCCCGGTAGGATTACCAAAGACTGTATTTAAAACCAAAAGTAGAGTTTTCATTCTCATTATTCAAACATATGTCTGCAGTTTTACCTGAAGAATTTAAAGATTTAATACCTAAGTATTTTTTAAAAAAAATTAACAAATGAAGCAAAGGAATTTTCACTTTGTTTAGAACGCCAGCAATAAATAACTCTTTTTCTTCGAGAAATCTATTCTGTCTAATCCTTCATAATTATAAAACATTAAATGAAAATGTTTAACGCCGCGGTTGTTTCGGAAACTATTTCTAGCTTTGTTCAGACCGCATTGGAAATGAACTTCCCGAATATATTCCCAAACTGTACAAATTTAAGTGTATGAATGTTAATTTATCGTAAGAGCAGTAGATGTTTAAGAAACCAAAAATATTCGAACTTTTGAGTTCATTTTTCAGATTCACCGAGAGGGACTCAGTTTTTGATATAACAGCACAGAGAAAGGTTTCGAAGTTTGTGCAACGCAGTTACTTTCCCCCCTAAATTTAACACAAATTCTGGTATACTTTTTTTTACAAAAAGGTGTTAAGGCCATCGAAAAATTTATTCTTTGAATAATGTGACAACCAAGGTTCCACCTTATTCTGACAGCTAGTCTGAAGATGACATAGAGGAACAATGTTGATGGGACAGCCCATCGTCACATCCTGTGCGATGGTTTGCATAAATAATGATAAATATCCACATTGCGAAACTGATTCGAACGACGGATACGCGTTGCGTATGAATGCTTGGATTGCTCTTCCGTTGAGTCACTAGAACTATGTCAGGATCAATTATTCAGTTCCCCCCCCCCTTCCATCCTGCGAACATGAAACTGTTTCCCTATAGTTATAAGTATCAACTCAGCCGCTGCCCTTCTGTTCATTATTTGAAAATGGAATAAAAGGTATTTTTTGCACTTGGGTTCAGTGCTAATTTCATCTGGTTGCAGAAAACAAACTAAATGAAATTTTCTCTTTGATGTATACATATTTTTGAGAAAAGATTAGCTTTTTTTTTTTTTTTTTTTTTTTTAATGTTTTAAGCCAATCAGTAAGCATAATTTTTGTTATTTTTAAATAGAGGTAGACATTTCTGTGCGTGTTAAATTACATTACGAAAAGGAAGACAAAGAAATGTAGACTGTGGTTAAAATAACAAAACATTTTTAAGTTTTTGGGATAATTTAATGGTAGTATTTTAATTATATATATATATATATAGTAATGTCTACTTAGACTCAAAAATATTGTGAAAAATGAGCTCTCATTTGTTAACCTTGTTTTTTCAACATGGACATTCTGCATGAATGTTAAACGACTTTTGTTTAGCTAAAATGCTGTTTTTTATGTAAATAATTTCCGTACAAAAACTTGCTTGGAAGGGACTTATGGAGGAAAAAAATGTGTATATATAAACTTTTCGCGCGCGATTAAAGTGTGTGTAATGCTAAAAATTTTTATTTTAATTATTTTTTAAATTTTTATTATTGTAATTTTTTTGACGATATTGCACTGAAATGGATTACCAATTTTTGCCATTCTTTTTTTTTTTCGAACTTTACTTTCGATATTTCATGTGTGTTTGCGTGGCCGCGGTAGCTTAGTGGTCATGGTTTCGGATTCATGGCCGGCGGTTTTCGTTCAGTCACGTGTTCGAGCCTTGGCCGCTAAAGACCCGTCGTGTAGCTAGGGCTGATGCACGTTAAATCTGTAGGGGCCCAAAGTTCTCCCGTTGGCGTGATGTGGAAGTTAGGAGAGGGGGTGCCAGATCAGGTGTCGTCCTCGTCACTTGACCGAGGTTCAAAATTACGAGGTCCGTCGCCAATAACCCTCGTGCTGCTTCAAGTGTAATGTTAATAAAAAAAAAAAAAACTGAACTAAACATATGTGCTTTAACTCGTTTTTTTAGAGTTTGAAATTCGTTGAATTTACGAAGGACAATCTAAACTTAAGATTAATATCTTAACGAACTATATTCGACTTTTACGCAAATTTAGTTATACAAAGGTGTATGCCCTCCGAAACATGCCGGGAAATAAGCTACGTTAATAGAAATTCTAAAGGAACAAAAACGATGTAATAAATGTTCAAAAAATCTGTATTATTTAATCCTGTTTTCAATCTTTTTTATATATATATATATATAAATTATAAAGGCACAAAATTGCTTAAATCGTTATACAGTGTATCCGAATTGGTCTGTGCAGAAACATGTTCTATGCTTTATAAAAACGCAAATGCTTTTTATATTGTGGGGAAAAAACATTTTACTTATAAACTAATTTCTTAACATTTTAAATGGTAAATATTATTACTTTTGTTTACTTGTAGCCTTTTTTATTGTTATATCAAATCGATTTATTCGTATGTTTTTCATTTGTATGTTTTTATGTATTTTTCTTCATGCTATTATTCTGAGTTAAAACGCACTGCTGTGTACATTGTTTATTGCGAATTATGTTTCAAACTTAATGTTTTAATTATTACATCTGAAAGGGGTGGAATGATGAATAATGTAACGTACATTTGATAACATAAGCACATAACATCCAAACAACTGATTAAATTCGATACATTTGAATAACTTAATTGAGTTCTTAATATTTTACATTTTAACTTTTTTTTTACATGCATGGCTATCTTATTCAAAGAATTCTTTTTCAATCTTCCTTTGTCCAATCCTTTTCCATCCGCTGTTGCAAACAAAGGAAACTTCCTTGAGAGGCTCACCAATTTCCAGCCTAAGATGTACCCCAAACTAAGCAACAGTTATGACAACTTTTCAGATCAAAACAGTTCCTTTTTTTCCTTCTCTCTCGCTCTTTTTCTTAATGCTTTGAGGAAGTGGGCCATCACATTAAGTGTTCGAGATCCGTTTCCCGATTTAAACATTAATCCGCTTTTGTTTAACGTTTCGCTCAAATAGACGGGTGGGAAGCAAAGGAAGATTAGATGTTGTTTTTTTCAGCTCATTAAATTTTTATCTACTGTATAATTCTAATGTTAATTTCGCTTTAATCATAGGAATTTGAATTTAATGTAATCGGATTTCATAATCATTAAATATTTTAATTGTATGTGTTCTATCGTTTTTTTCCCGAGAAATTGTGCAACCCGTATCATTCATTGGCTGGATTGCTATAAATTGTTTTCAGTTTCCGGTGACAGCTTATCTGCCCCAAGGGTTTAATGTTTCGCCCTAATCCGAAACTGATTGTTTGTTCTCAGCATTGTTTTAACTAATATCAGACAATTATTTTAAGAATCAGATTAAAAAAAAACACACACGTTAATATTGTATTTATTAATGTGTTTCTTACGAAATCTGTTTTCCATTCAAAGATATTTATTACGTGTACGCAATAAACTTTTTGAATGTGTTAACATAAATGGTTTGTTTTAATATTCTAATTATAAAGATTTTAATCGAAGATTAATTGTGCAACAATACAGTGTCAAAATCGGCTTAAAAGAATTATTTGGTTATGCAAGTGCAAACTACAAACATTTTTTTTCCTCTGTTACCAATTCTACAGATAAAGTTCCCACTATAATTTTATGTTAAGAAATAATTAATAATTCCTGCGCAATGTTTAAAAATGCTTTTTTCCGACATTTCTGTTTATAAAAACAAACTATATTAATATGTTCAAATACTAAATGTTTTTATAATAATTTAAAACCCGCAACTTAAAATAAAAAATTTCAATCAAATATTTACACTCTCTTTCCACATTTTTCTCGATATAATACTCATTTGTATTCCATTTTTAAGTTTATTTCCATATTTTGAATGTTGTGTTAATCTTTGCTGTAAAATATAGTCGGCGCATTTATACATTTATAAGCTCCATTAAATAGGTAAAACAGTTAAGTGGATGATTTATTACGCTCTTTTCAGTTTTCATTAATATTAATTATAAAAAAATATTAATGGGGTGATTCTGGTTAGGTGGATAAACTATATTATTAAATCTTTATATTATATACCATGTAAAAAAAAACTATAAATAATACTTCATAAGTGAATGCTGGATTACTGTGCGTTATCTATTCCTTTGTTTACTAATTCCCCAACAGTTTTTAGAGCATTTTTTACAACATTTTTCTGAATTTCACTTGGTGTGTGTGTGTGTGTCATCAAATTTTCGATCGTTAATTTAACCAACTTCCCATCAAGCTAGAGCTTTGAAATTTTGGGAATCGTTCGTACTGGCCTAACAATGCAATATTTAGACGTTTGTGAGAAGTTTTAACTAATATTTCAATAATTTTAATAAGTCAAAATATTCTTTCCTCTCGGCGCTTTTAGGATTGAGGAAAAAATTTCTTTCCCCCTCTGGGAACACCGGGCACTCCCCACACCACATGAGGCCTCGTAAAACTATTGTACTCACAAAGGGGAGATACTATCTCCGAGATAGTAAGGGTTGCTGACTTTTAGACAGTAATCATTCGCAAGAAAGAAAGTTTCCAATATTTGGCACCATGTCTTATCACAATAATTTTTTCTGAATTCTGGTTCCCATTTTTTTTTTTAATAGAATGACTCACAAATTTTCAAATGCATGTTTTGATTTTATGAGTATTATGAATTTTTTAATACGCTCACAAATATCTCTTTTTTAGTAAATTTTAAAGTTAAAAATAACCAACAGTTTTAACTAATATTTCAATAATTTTCTTTAATAAACTTTGCCACCATATAAAAACGTTGGTTTTTATATCGAATTATGTTTTATAATGTTATTTTGATTACTCTGAATATTAAGTCTGAAAATATAGCCGAACTGAAGTCTAAACCGAAACTGAAGTTTCTCTTTATTTTTTCATGATTGGGTAAATGGATAAAGTGCATATTTGGATATGCATCCCGTTACAAGACTAATCTTTTTTTTTTTTTTTAAAAAAAAAATAGAGATTTGATTGCGTTTCTCAAATTAACTGCTATCATAAGACGGTGTAGCATATCTTTCATTTTGTAAAGCGATCAATGTTGCTTGGTGAAAAAAATCTACTATTCAATTTTTTTAATATATATATATATCCTCACTAACTGGCATTTATAGAATAAAGGGAAATTTAGTTCTTGGTGTATATTTTTTACATTTGCCATCCACTGGGAATCCGCTTATATGCATCTAATTTTGTAATTTCGTTACCTTTTCGGAGAAAACGGATTATCTCGGTTGCACGTCCTATTTAAATCTGATGCAGAAATTTATATTTGCTCCGTATTGCATCAAGCGATCAGAAAGTCAAATTTAATGACTGATAAGATGCGAAACGTACGAGCGTGTTGGAAATTGAATGACAACTATTCAAACTTTTGATTATTAGAAAAAAATATTATATTTTTATTTCTGAATGGCCGTATCACTGTCCTATTGCAAAAGGGAAAGTGGCGCAACTAAATTAGCATCCAATTAGCACTTGATATCAGTAATCTAAATAAAAATGTTATCTAAGAATTTTTTCATGTTGAAATTTATATATTTTTACTGAATGTAAATATATAAGCAAGTATCAAATTGTATCTCTAACAAACTTTCTAAATTCGGTGATCCGCTAAAGTCACATGTACATATCGCGGCATATATATTTTATTGATCAATTGAACAGACTGGTTGGTAGAACAGTGTCCTGACGACCTGTAGATCAACATTCAGAATTAATTTCCTCCTGTTGCATAATGGGAACTGCTGCTTGTTGTTTGCTGCTGGAACTTACAAAATCCTCTTTCCTTCATGGAAGTTTTGTAAGAGATTATCTTTACTTGAACATGCGCTGTCGTGTTCATGGGCTCATGGAGAGCTTTCTTTCTGTCGAGTGGTGGTCCTCCTGTGATGCACGTTTCATCTGTTGAGATTATGTGAAAGTTTGGGAATGTGTGGCTCCAGCTCAGGTTCAAAATTACGAATTTTCTGCCAATTGCGCTCAAATTGCATTCAAGCGTGACTTTAATAAATGAATAAATCAATCAAAAAATCACTTGAGCGTGGTTCGAAATTATTAGATTCATCTATATTTTAGCAAATACAATCAGTCAGTGGACTATTTTTCAATTTTCTTATAAATTCCGGGTGATGGGTGAAACTGAAATATTTTTTAAAGTAATTTGGAAGTTTCAATAAATATTTTTAATAAACGGAATAAATCATTCGCAAATGTGTAGTTTATTAGATGCATTCCTGGCAGTTTAATTGAAGACGGGAACTTTTTTTTATTAGCTATCATTTAAAAGCTAACAAAGCTATTAAAGGGGGGGGGGAACGATTCACAAAACGAATCTGTAACTGAAAAATTGACCAATCATCTGGTTACAACCTATCGCAGCGGGAAGGAAATATGTGTATTATGTTATTACAAATATTAAGGGATGAGAAGAAAAACAGAACTGGTCATGTGGCGACTAAATTGCGAAATATGAGGTAATTGAGATATATCTTGAATTATACAGAGCCTCGTTCCTCTTTAGAAGATGCGCCCTTCCTAACCTTGGCCTGTTGATCTTCGAGGCGAAGCACTTAGGCGATCTTGGCTCAATGTCATGGTGATGGTTCGCTGCTTTGCTTTCCTGATATCGTTCCGCTAGTGGTGAAAGTTAGTGCATGCGGAAAGTTAATTATTGTGGTTCGTGTTTCGAGTCTTAGAAATTTTGGCTGTTCTCAGCAGTTTTGGTTTTTCTTTCGTGTATGTTTTCTTTACAAACACAAATGGTAAGGAATTTGTTTTTGAGCTGCTTTGTCATTATTGTTCATTTATTTTGATATTAGTTTAGTCTTTTTTTCTCTCCTGGGATTATGTTTAATGCATATGAGAATTATTTATGTGTTCGTTAAGAAATTTTAATGCATTTTTTGAATGTAGATAATTTTCTTTTCTTTTTTCTATTTGATTACATGTCGTCGATCGGAAATTTACAATTCGTTTAATTTCATATATTTTGTATGAAATTGGCTGTGACCAAGTATAGCTTACTTTTTTTTATTACCAATATTAGAAAAAAAAAAAAAAAAAAAAAAAATGCTCATATCTTTGAGTTTTTTGTAACAATTTTTAGAACATTCGTATTGGTTTTTAAAAAAAGTTTCAAAGTCTCCTGTAATTCTTTGATGATGGTGTCATTCATTATACTTCGATTTATTCCAAAGCCAAAAAGAATAAATTACTGTAGAATTATTTTTTTTAAAAAAAATTAAAATACGTTAAATTTCTTTTTAATTCTTTAAAAGGCATTTTATATATATTTAACGGTTTTTGAGATTATCTTGGCCTTTTTATTAGCTACACATTGTATTATTAGAAATTGACTTTGCTTTATTATGGATTATGTCAGTTGCATTGCAACTTTAAATTGTGATTGTGTTATATTTGCTACTATCCTTTGAAATGAAATGATTTAAATGTTTATATTTAAACCATACATTTATTGTCAAATTTCAATAGTGAGTACAAGTATGTTAAAAAATTATTATTTTTGTTTTTATAAATATCCATAATTAAAGTCAAATACATTGTAAAGGATGTAAGACATTATTCTTGAAAATTTTTGCTTCTGCAAAAACAGTTTTGTTTTACAATATGTTGTTCTTTTTGAGTTCTTTTAATTTTATTTTAATCAGGGATGTACATGCCTCTTGTGTGCTTTTATTTGTTCATAATATTACATATTATGTGATTATTTCTTTAAATCTGTAATATGAAGTTAATGTTAAAATCTGGTTTAGTCTAAATGAGATTAACTAATAACCATTTGTGTACTTAACTAACTTCATCTCATATCTAAAAATTTTGAAATAGATGTATACTCGTATAAAATTTATATATATGTGTGTGTTCACACATATATATATATGTATACTCATATAAAATTTATATATATTGATTTTTAATTTTTCTTCTTTTTGGGTTAGACTATGTTATTCACAAACTCTAATTAAATTAATATTGTTTCATTTATCTTCAATGTTTTTGTTTTATGTATTAAATCCAACTCTTTCAAAATAAACATTCTTTTTTCTATCTTTTCTAATACTTCAATTCTTAATTTTATCTTTCTGTATACATAATACATTAATTTTAATTCTTTTGTGTATAGTATATTTTGTAACAGTATTAAGAATATTCATTGAGCAGTATTTGTTTTTAATATAATTATTTCCTTTCAGAACTGTCTTCTAGGGTACCAAATACAATTCCCAGGGCTTCATGCGGAAAACTTAGCATGAAATTTGTGAAACTTTGCAAGGATCCCAATTTTGGATTTGGTATGATTATAACTTGCGGTAACACGTGCGATACAATTTTACAAGGTGCTTTCGTGGAATCTATCCATCATGGTAGTCCTGCTGATTTAGATGGTAGCATTAGTCCAGGTGAGAACATTTAAACTTTAAGTTATGATTTCTGTCAGGATGATGTTGCCTTATTAAATAATTTTTTATATATGTGCTCTACTTTAACTGTAGTAAATTTCATGTCAGATTGATAAATTTGTTTCAAATTTTTAAAATTTTAATGTCTTTTATGGCTTATTAATGTCACAATTTTTTTTTTACATATTTTATTGATTATTTATCTCATCTGGATGTTTAAATAATGTTTTAATCAAGTTCATTTTTAACAAGCATTAAATTAGAAAAATAAAAAATTAGAATATCTCATTTGAAAATATAAATAATTTACATTGAAGTTACTTTTTTTATTACAAAACTAACATGTTTTTGCTTAAATAAAACTTTATTATGTTATTTAAAATATCTTCTGAGACAACAATAAATCAATTTCTCCTTTCCCCCCTTTCTAGGTGATCAAATAATGTCTGTTAATGGTATAGATGTACAAAACGATCATTTCTTAACAGTTGTGGATCTTTTACAAGGTACCACTAATTCTGTTGATCTTGTTATTGCCAAAGGAAATAAAATTCCTACTGATTTGACTAATCTCATCAAGAAAGAAATAACAGAGGTATTTCATATAATTTTGTCATTTTGTATTTACAGAAATAAAGCTCACATGATTTTTATGAAACCCCTTTTAAATTTTCAGCATACACCTTTAAAATTTATATATTTGAGATATTTATTAAATGCCTCAATTGGAAACTGAACTACCAAAATAATAATAATAATAATAATTGAAGTGCACATTTTTGTCTATTTTTCTTGCAACATATATTATTTATATACTTATTTTGTCATTGGTATCCTTTAATGTTGTATCAGTTTCATTTTTATTATTTTGTATTGTGTTTTTACTAAAGTGTGTATAGGGAATAGTGAGCATGCATCTCCTGCTACATACAAAATGTAAAGAAATTTTTTATATTATCTTTATGATTACATATACAAAACTTGCTTCCTTTATTCATATTTTCTGTCATGCAAGTTTGAATCGGAGCTCTTTGTAGTAAATGAAAACAATTTTTTCTCTCTGGTTGCTTGAAAGCTGCATTTAAACATACTAATTCATAGGATTTTTTTTGTGAACTTTTAAATCAAACTTGTATGCTATTCCTGTGAATAATCATTAAATTTGAAATATATATGTGTATATATATATAAAATTTGAACTCTTCTAAATATTACTTTATTATCTTATGATTAACACAATTTTATGAATGTACATATTCAATTATGAACGACTTTAACTTTTTAAGCTTTAAAATTAATTTTCAATTAGAAGTATTTCAATTTAACTTGGTAAATTTTTCAAAAAAAAATAAATGCATCCTAAAGTAATAAAGAATATTTCAAATATATGTATTGATATATTACATATCTTTTTACTTAAGTTAAATGTGTATTTATTCTTTCAATTATTTTGTCTGACTTTTTGAAGCTATAATAAAAATTTCAATCCACTTAAATATGCTATTTTTTTAAAAAAATTCATACAAATTTTATATTTGAATATTTGCAGAAACCTTTTACCCAGACCAAAACGTGGATTGTTGGGAATGAAACTTCAAAAGACACAATGCCATCTCTTGAAACAATTGGAGGTATATAATTTATTATAATTGATTCATATGTATAATTAATATAATATTTCAGTAAAATAACAAAATATTTGAAATAATTAAAATTATTGTAGAAGCAAGTTTTAAAATCTAAGAAAAATTTTAAAATTGCAAAGAACAACGGTTTTGAAAGTGATGTAAAAAAAATTTTGATTCAGAAAAAAAAATGAGGAAAATGAAGATTTATTGTGCAAAAATTTGATTTTATTGCAAAAATTTAGAAAAAGAGAACAAAATACTCTTCAAAAGAAAGAAAAAATACTATACCAAGCAATTAAGAAAGAGATTAAAAATATGCGGAAGAATACTAAACAAAAAAAATATAACAGAAAGATAAAATGCATATCATAAATAAACCAAAGGCATGAAAAATTTTGAAAACAAAGGAAAGAAAATTAAATGACATTAGGAAATTCTAAATCTAGCTTTCGACAGATTAGCTAGTTGAACATGTTTTAAAGGCCCAATAATCCAACAGAAAAAATGTTATAAGCCTAATATGGAAATTCTATAAATTCAAAAAAATAAGATGCCCCTCCCCTGCAAAAAAAAATCAAAAGAAGAAATTAAATTAAAAATATGTATATACAAAGAGATGTATCCAAAGTATAGCCAATGAAATAAGAAAAGGCACTATCCAAAAAATAAATAACCAGATTTTAAAAAATTTACACGAGATCATGCATAGCAACATTACACTAAATCTTATGCTCACAAAACAAGATGTTCCCATTCAAACTAAAACCAGAAATGTAGCAATGCTCTTTATCTGAAAGAGTATTAATATTTTTTTGCTTTAATTACTTTTGTTTCAAAGTCTTGAAAAATAAAAATTTAAAGCAAAAAAAGAAAAGGAAGGGGATAATGTCTTAAAAACTTTAATTTAATTTTTTTTTCTGCTGTAAATATCTCTTAATAAAACTCTGCTTGCAATCAAATTTTTTGAAACTTATCCAAATTATTATAAATATCCTGTGTTTCAGACACAAGTCTAAAATTACTCAAAATTTGACTATAAATTATATCCCTAAAAATATTAAGACTTAATGAACTCCCATATAAGGTTTTTTATGGATCTAAAAGGAGAAAAACATCTAAATATTTCATTTCATATATATTAACATTAGTTTGCTATAAATTGAAATATTCTTAATAAAAGAAAAGTTTAACATCTTTATAATTATTAATTTGATAGAAAATAACAAAATCAATGTATATCTAAACATTCTAAAACTATTATAACAAAAATAATAATAATCATAAAAATATAAATAAATGTTGGCTAAACAGTAACTTGCAGGTTGTTCTTGTGATGTACTTTTGATTTGTTTATATATCATATTAAAAATATATAATTTTCTTTTAGGACTAACATAACTAATTAAATTTTTCATATGCAATAACCTTATTAATATTAAATTTCTTATAAATATCTTTTAGAACTTCAATAAGATCTTTATGTTGATAGAATTTAAAAATATCTTTTCAAAATCATATCTATAAATAGCATAAATCCCTTTATTATTAATATATTTGACAATATCAGACTTTTTAAAATAACATCAGTATTCTTTAACTTATCTATAATATTTGTATAATGTTTTACCAGCAAGAGTACTTATTAGATGTATTCAAATCATTAGTAACAGCTCAAAATTTAATAGGATTTTTATAACATTTTAGTGTTAAAACATGGGAAGTAATTTTTAACGTTATTAATATTTCCACCAATTTTCTAAAATATATAATTAATTCTATTAGAAATTTCTTTCTGACTGTTGCTTATTACTCTAAAGGAAGTATTATTCTCAATATGCTTATTTAATATATATAGATAATAGCAGAATTATTAGGTACTTTATCTGCATAAGTAATAATAAAATCTGTCCTGGAGATTAATAGCAGTTTTTAATTTAGTCTTTAAGCTGTTTAAAAGCTTTTAATCAAAGACCATAGTGAAATGCTAATTTAATAATATATTTATCAAGGTATAAAAAATAATTTGTTTCTTTTTTTTTTTTTTTTTTTTGAAATGTCAAGTCTAAAATTATCCAGGATTCATAATATTGTCTCTTAATTTTTTTATCCTTAGCAATATCCAAATTACTTGTAATCACATATTGGTATTCCTCATTGGTATGCATTTTATAAACATTACACATAAAAATATTTTTTAAATGTAAGTTATCATTGTAATGAAAAAGAATGATACTGTTGTTGAAGAATGTTGATTTTTAATAGGAATTTTTTTTTTATTTCTTAAGAAGGTTATTTAAATTAATCATATCAAAAGATTTATTTATAAATTTAATATAGTACAATATTCTATATTTTGCTGCTCAAAATTATAATTTTTCATATTGTATTTAATGAACAAAATGTTATTTCTGTAATTAAATGAAAGCACATACTCTCAAGTTTATTATCATGTAATACATGGTCTCTAACAAAATAAATTTAATGCAAAATAAAAAGTATTTAAAAATTTTAATATTAAAATCTTTTTTAAAATTATCATTAAGCTCAATAATTTTTTTTTCCCCTGAATACTTTCCTTGTTTATAAACTTCTACCTTTTTTTTTTTTATCCCTATCCTTTCTCTTAAACTCATTGCTATTATCTACCTATCATATATATATATATTTTTCAATCTTTATTATAATCAATTTCTTTACCATTTTGTTTAATACTTGGTAACCTATTTTTATTAATTACATAGTATTTAACTCAAATAGGTATATATGTTAATATTCAATAAAGTAGTTTTTCCACCACAGCCCATTTTTAACAGAAAGATCAATTTTGATTATATTCATCTAAACATCAAAGTCATGCAAATGAAAGTGTCCAATTTCAATTTTATTATCATTCAACTTATTAAAGTTTTTGTGTCAAACCTACACTGATCAATTCTAATATTAATATAATCAGAGGTCTGACCAGTATATTTATAATTATAAATTTAGAAGATAAATACAACTAAATATTTTATTTTAAAAAAAAAAAAAAAAGTTGGAATTCTTATTGATGTGATTTTGATCATTAAGTTTTGCATTTAGGACTATAACATACATTTAAAAAAATAATAAATTATTATTTTTGCATATATTCCTATAATCAGAATTATGGAGAATATAATCTTTATTATTTCTGTAATCAATTTATTAATTATTCCTATAACAATAATTTATTACTTTGATAAGTATTGTTTAAATGTTTTTTATTCCAATAAATTGTAGTTTTATTTATCTTATTGCTATGTTCTAACAATTGTGCATCATTTTCGATATCTACATTAGTTATTTAGTTTTTAATTTATGAATTATTTTCAAATATTCCGTTTGAATAAACATTTTTTTTTCGCCTTCAAAAGTTTTGCCTTATAATTTATATATTTTTGTTTCTAGTCAAAACAAATAGCAATGACTTGCCAATTCCAATTCCATTACCTAGAAAAAAGTGGATGGATCAAGAGAAATCCTTGCAACTTGATGGTCCTGACCTAACTTTGAATCATTCTTCAGTTATTAATCCTGACAAGAAGAAAGAAACTAACAGCAGTAATATTTCCACTGACAATATTCCTGATATTATTGCATCTCAGATGAAGAATTTGAGTACATCTTTATCTGATGTGTTAATAAAAAATGAAAGTTTGGAAGATAGTGAATATCTTCCTATCACTAAAAATGTGGATGAGAATTTCCTTTTACCAGGTGAAATTTTCCATGTTGTTCTTGACAAGAAAGGTGGTTCTTTAGGATTGAATATATATGTGAGTATATAATTTTCATAATTATTTTTGTGTCCTAATTTGTAAAATATTTTGTTACTTATAATATATTGAAAATAATTTATCTGATAAATTTTAAAATTTCATCATTATTTTATAAATCATGTATCATGAAATTCTTTATTATTTTTAATATTATAAAACTAGAAATATTTCATATTTTAGTAGTATATTTTCTATATGAAATGTTTTATCTGGAATAACTTGATAACTTTTTTGTGTGTTGAAATTTCAAATTATGCTGACTGTGTCTTATATTTCATGTTAAATATTATTATGTTAGAGCAGTGTTTTCATACTGTATCAATGAAAAAAGCTACTCAGTAAGATGTACATTAAATATAGACAAAAAAGAAATTGTTTATTGCCTAATGTTAAAGCTCCCTATTGCCCAGCATTTTATTATAACTAGTTGTCTGTCAATATAAGTAAAAATTGATTGATTTTGAAGTTAGGGTTTTTTTCCCCTTTTTATTTCTTTCTCTATCTCACTATTATCTTGACTTTCTGTATGAATCGGCAAAGACATAACTGAAGCTCCCCACCACCACCTTTGAATGATGTGACACTAAAAAAATGTGTTTATAGGTAATGCATAGACATTAATCTATTAGTATTTTGTCAGTTCCAAGATATTTAATGGAAAGTGATGGATTTGCTATCCAGACAGCAAGTCTCGCATAATCTTGGGGCTGCAGTAGCTGAATAGTCATGGTTGTTAACCTGCAATTGATATTGTTTCCATCTAGTCCTGATACAACTAAAGATTCGCCATGTAGAAAGTCTAATGCACATTAAATCTATTGAGATTCAAAATCTTTCTACTGGTTTGTTGTGAAAATTTGAAGGGGGGGGGCAGAACCTTGGAGTATCAAGCTAGATATTTGAATTCTAATCCTATCAATGACTTAGAAAGTTATTTGACTGGACTAATTTATTGGAACAAATTTTTTCCCTATTAGGAAACCCAAATCCATGTTTGAAGGTGAATAGGGCAAAATTGATCTTAAACACCAAATTATTATATTAAAAATTAAAAGTATCAAGCCAGATATTCTAATCCTATTAAAAACTTAGGAAATAAGAAGCTATGATTGATTTGCAAGTTACTAAAAATTTGTCTCAAAATTATTATGTAATTGGCCCTAAAGATTTTTTTATACACTCTGAAATGCTCGTTTTGTATGCTATGGTGTTTTGGTATTCGTATATATTCACCGGTAAACTTTACTTCTTTCATTTGTATTGCTATGTTTACATTACATTTCATCCTCAAACTCTCAGTTTATTAAAATCTACAATATTTTCTATTGGTCTGAAAATTTTTACGTTTGCTGTATTTTGCAATTGTTAAAAATTTCAAAAGGCATAAAACTGGATTTTGATTCTCTTTCTACCTTTTTCTGAATCTAGGAGAGTTAAGAATTATTCCCTGTTTTTTGAAAATTTTATGGTGCTATTCCTGTAAAAAATGTTTCTGTTGAATTGATAATTTCAAATTTCTTAAATTGAAAGGTATATTTTATTGAGTAATTGTAAAGAATAATGTAAAATTTTATTTTGGGTGTTTGTTTTGTGTAAAGAATTTTAAAAATACTCTTTACATATATGTAATACGAGTTCTCTTACTATAATTGATTATATTTCTCAACACAATCATAAAAGTGTAGAATACATTTGGGTAGAAATGGAAAAGCCTTTTATGGTCAAATATTACATTGAATGGACTATAGTTAAATAGAGCTTCTGTATTAATTATGTAATAAGATCACATTTTTTCGAGATATTTTAATCATATAAATTGTAAATTGAATTATTTTGAGAAAAAAAACTAGCCCAAAAATTGGTTCTGTTGCTTTGATCATGACAAGAAAAATATTTTGGAATATAAGTATATCATATATGTAACTTCAATAACTATTACATTTGTGAATTTTTAATCAATTTTTCAACATATTTAAATTTCAGCAAGGAACAGAATCTACTTGTTCAGAGCAAAGACACATTTATATTCATTCAGTCATTCCAAATGGAGCTGCAGATTTAGATGGAAGAATAAAACCAGGTAAAATAATTACTAATAATTTTATTCCTGTTTTTAAAATTGATATGCATTTTGTAAATAGTGTATGTATCACTAATTTGGAATATATATCGAATAATATTTTCATTTAAATTGTTTATTTATTCTGGTGTGTCATTTCTAAATTTCATTAGAATTTTTTTAACCTATTTTAGAATTTTGTACTTTAAGAATTTTAGTTTAAATTTTATTTAAATAATCGGAGGGTTGTAAATAATTTCAAATGTGTTTATTTTCATTGGATAATTTAAATGTAAATTTAATTTGATTCATATTGGTAATTGCAAGTAAACTAACTTTGAAGAATAATATTTTTTTTATTTTATTAATAGTTTATTGAACTTTAAGTTGCATGTGACTCATTTTTGCTTCTAAATTTACATGTTTCTATTTCTAAAATTCTTCAGGTGATAAGCTCTTAGAAGTGGATGGTGAACTTCTGGAAAACCTTTCATATCAAGAAGTTGTCACAAAACTTCGAGAAACCCCTCAAGTAGCACATCTTGTTTTAGAAAAGGGTAATTTAATTGAAAGTCCACTTGTAGAAAATGAAACTGTGTCAAAAAATAATAATCAGTATTCTACAAAAGGCTATTTACCAATTGCAGTTAAAAATGATCACAAAAATTCTATTTTACAAAGTAATTCGCCAAATAATGTTTTCAAATATCCAGAAAGCATGTTTCAAAAAGAAACTGATATTAAAAGGAAAGAAAGTTCAGCTAGTGCTGAAGCTTCTTTTGAATTGTACAAAGAAAATGAATCAAATGACCAATCTTATTCATCTTTACCTACTATTACCAATGATCACAAGTTTTACAGTGCCAAAGATACCAACTCTGGACCGCAAGTAAATAATACTCCAAAGAGAAATTTAAATAGTCCATCTAGTCCTACTTATGCCAAAGTTATGAACATGAATTCTTCAGTCTGCCGATTTCAAAGCCCTTTAACATCGTATAATAGTACACCAAATTTAGCAGAAAATTCTGATGAAGAAGATAGAAATGAAATGAATGGTAGCTCTCTGTATCGTAATCGTAGTACTGATTGTCTGGCAACTCCACATTTCTTAAAACCTCATCAAGCTGTTTTGGATTTCTGTCAGAATTATTCTTATGTTCGAGGTATGTTTTTTCTTTTTCTTTGTTTTTCATAAATAGTTCATTTAATGTATGGTGGAGGATTTTAACTTGTACAAAAATTCAGCTGTTTATTCAGAAAGTAGTTAATGAGCCTGATTTTCTCAAGGTTCAGCTAGTAACTTGCACCAAATGCCTGCTGTGCCTATTCGAAAAAAGAAGCTGAAAAAATTGGAAGATATTTATAATTATTGCAATTCAGGTAATTGAATTTTGGCATAAACACTTTGGTGGCATTGGAAAATAATCAATTCTTTTTACAACTTATTGGTTTATAATTTAATAAAATTTTCGATCTGTATCTTGTGTTAATTATTAATATAAATTTGCTGTCCTCCATCTTTAAGTATCTATCTAATATTCAATACTTTTTAACCTCTTCAGTTTCAATTTTTGTTTCATATATTTAAGATAAAATGTTTCTTTTAATACAAAGTTTTTTTTTTAAAAAAAAAATTGCATTTATTGGGTTTTTGTGAAAATCTTGTGTAAAACTTGAATCTATGAATTTCTTGCATCTTAGTTCTTTTGGATAAAATGAAATCATATCAATTCACTTATTAAATATATATATAGTAGTGAACTGTATTAAACTAATTGGATATTGTTCCATTGTTTCCACTAAACAAATTTTATTATAGCTTGGATCAATGGAAATTTGGAATTATCTGTGAATTCTCAAAGGCAGAAAAATTTGTATTAATTTTTTCCTACGATGTACTTTTCATTCAATATTATTCAGGTCAGTAACCATAGAGGGGACAGATCGAGCAATGCCCATACTGATAGATTGCTTTATTTATCCTTTATAAATTTTCTAAATATGTTTCTTGACAATAAATATGAGAGAAACAGTTGTTTGAAAGGAGACTATCATAAGTTATTGCATGAACTCTTCCATTTCAAAATCCCCAAATATACAATATTACAATAATAATAATGTAACATATATTTAACATATTTATATAATTTATTAATGTAACTATATGCAAAGATTTTTCGACATTAATATTACAATAATTCTAAAGACATTTTTTCTTCTGCTACTAGGGGTATTAAAAATACTTTTCTTAATATTGTTTTAAATTTGAATGGGAATAACTACAATTATTTAGATTAAAAAGAAAATCATGAACTAGGGTCTCCTCTCTCATGAGTGATTATCAGGACTGGCTGAGCTCTTGTAATTAAAGTTTTTATTTAATTCTTAATTCATGGGGAAATTATATTGAATAAAAAATATGGATAAGACTTTTTTTTTCTTCTTGACTTCTTTATTCAAAGACTTCTTGTCAGTTCTCTATTTTGTAAACATAAAACAGAAATGACAAGACCAAGCAGCAATACCAATCAGACTACAGTTCCAGTTCCACTAATACTGAAATAGGATTGTGGGAGGAAAAAAAAAGTTTGATCATGATTTACTGCAGAGTGGTGAGCCAATAAAGCAAATTTATTTATCAGTTTACCCAAAATGAAGCAATAGGTGTAATTTTTTACCTGAATGATAAAAAAAAAATTCTTGGTTGTAATAATCTGCTTTAAAATATGCTATATTTTACTATGCTTGACTGCTATCTTACCTTATGGAGCAGTAGAAACTAGTTATATGAAAATAAGCTTCAAAAACTTGAAAAATGCATTACATACCTAGTGTGGGTTTCCCAAACACAAAATTTCAGGAATTCATGTTAATGCCTTGTCAATGTTGAAGGAACGTAAGTCTCGTTTAGAAACCTTCCGGAACATTTGTAAATGAAACGATTCTTGAAATACAGCTGTTACTTTGTTCAATCAATAATGGAACTTATAGTTTATAGTCAAGGAATTTGTTACACTATGAATTTATAATATAGAGAAAGGGATTGAGAGATATTTATTTGTAAATGTTTTTTAATGCAAATTGAGGAATGGTAAGATCTTTTCATAATGTTCAACACACATACCCAAGAATGCAGCATACATTTCTTGACATATGGTATGATGTTTTTGAAATTATGCATGAGACTGAGAAAAACGGTAGCTAAAGATAAAATGCATACAAATGTACCTTTTGTCTCTTTTCTGGAAGATAAGGATAAAAGTAAAAATATTGCAATTGTTGTTCATATTGTTCAGAATGGTAGTGTTTAAAGAATCCCTACTATACACACATGGTAAAAACAAAAGAGTTGGATTGTAAATCTTTTACAGATGTTACAATTAATGTGGTATTTATCAATGAGCTGGATACTCTCAATCTTCTAAGTCAATTTTTTTATAGTGCTAGTGTGAAAGAGGAGTATCCGAGAAAAAAATGTTTGAACTTCAGGAATTTACATGTAGCTGCTCGAATAAGAGATATTGTGAAAAGAAAGGTGTCTTATATTCCCAATTGTAATCGGATTGCTTTTAATATTGTTAAAACAGCATATGTGAAGTTGTTAAGAAGGGAAATGATGTGTGAATCAATATGCTCTGTTCTATCATTTTTTTTTTTTCAATGAGGCAAAATAGCATCATTATATAAATTGCTTTTTCTGGAACACCGTTGGACACTTAGTAATTACATAAGTTCTTTTGTCAAACTTTGAAGAAGTACTTCGAATGCTAATAAGAGTTTTTCAATCTGGACCTTTCACTACACAATATTAAAGTTCCATAGGTTACTCACACAATAATACATTTACTCAATCGACTGTATGAAATAAATCTCTTTAATGATTCACAAGACACCTGCACATGATGCCTTCACAGATAGGTTATTTTAAAACGTTTTTTTTTTTAATTTCACTTGGTGTGACTGTGTGTGTCATCAAATTTTCGATCGTTTATTTAACCAACTTCCCATCAAGCTAGAGGTTTGAAATTTTGGGAATCATTCGTACTCGCCTAAAAATGCAATATTTAGATATTTGCGACAAGTTTTAACTAATATTTTAATAATTTTAATATGTCAAAATATTCTTTCCCCTCGGTGCTTTTAGACTTGAGGAAAAAATTTCTTTCCCCCTCTGGGAACACCGGGCACTCCCCACATGCCACATGAGGTATCGTAAAACTCACAAAGGGGAGATAGTAAGGGTTGCTGACTTTCAGTCCGTAATCATTCGCAAGAAAGAAAGATTCCAATATTTGGTGCCGTGTCTTATCACAATTTTTTCTGAATTCTGGTTCCCATTTTTTTTAATAGAATGACTTACAAACTTTCAAATACATGTTTTGATTCTATGAGTATTATGAATTTTTTAATACACTCACAAATGCCTCTTTTTAAGTAAATTTTAAAGTTAAAAATAACTAACAGTTTTAACTAATATTTCAATAATTTTCTTTAATAAACCTTGCCACCATATGAAAACGGTTTTTATATCGAATTTTTATTACCATTTAACTTACATACATGACAAGCATTTCCCGTTCTTCTCTTCAGTTACGGTTAGATTCAACAGTTAAGTTCCTTATTTACAGGTGGTGGGGTGATAGCATATGCAAGCGTTAACACAATCTAGAAGACTTGGCAAAAAGCTTTGATGATGTTATTTTAGTTTTGTTTTCTATCAGTTTCTAGGGGCCACGGTAGCCTAGTGGTCAAGGTCGTGGATAGTGGCTGGCGGTTTTCGTTCAGTCGCGGGTTCGATCCTTGGCCACCAAAGAACCGCCGTGTAGCCGGGGCTGATGCACGTTAAATCTGTTCGGGGCCCAAAGTCCTCCCGTTGGCGTGGTGTGGATGTTAGGAGAGGGGGTGCCAGCTCAGGTGTCGTCCTCGTCACTTGACCATGGTTCAAAATTACGAGGTCCGTCGCCAATAGCCCTCGTGTTGCTTCTAGTGCGACGTTAATAAAAAACAAAAAACTAAAAAACTCTATCAGTTTCTAATTAGAAAATTCTTGTACCATTGTTACCAGCTAATAATGTATTTCAATCTCATAAAACAAACCTAAGTAACAAAACTGTAATTATTGAATGTGTGGTACAAGAATGTGAGTGAATGTAAAGGTTATTGGTGCAAGAGCCAGATGTGGCTAGGCTGCGCCAAACAAGATTTAACTGTGGTCTAGACGCGAAGAAATTGAAAAAAAAGACAAAAATTGGTTGACAAGGAGGGTCAAAATTAGAGAAGGATTGCTAGGGTATCCCAGGAGAGTGTAACCTGTGTTTACCAAAGAAGGTAAACCCCCAAGGAAAGAAAAAGATGTGTAGGGTGCCTAGGGGTCATGATGCCCATACTTACCTGAAGAAGATAAGTCCCTGAGGTCTCCTGATATAATCTCCAAGGGCAGGGTGCCCAGCTATACTCCTAGACACTGCGTACCCATTTTTAGTCACCTCTTAAGGCATGCATGAGCTACATTGGGACTATTCTGTCATTCTTGGTCACCACACGGGTCATGTGACACAAGAAATCAGAAAGTTTCGAAAAGTTGAGGAAGCTGAAGATTTCTCTTCTTTGTTGAAGGAAGCTGAAGATCCACTACCAAAACTAGAAACTGTATCATCTGTTTCTTTGTAAAATAAAATGCCTAGAAAGACAAGCAAGAATACCTACATTTGCTAGTCTATTGCCTGCACGTTTCATAAAGTTCTGAATAACAACAGCCATAGAAGATATTTTCCGAGACTGTGGATTTAGTAATCATGCAATTAGATGAATGTTTCAGTGAAAATGAAGATATTTACTGGGTATTATATAGGAATGCTAAAGAACTCAAGATAGAAAATTATCAGCCTATTGAAAATTTAGGTGTACATGTATGAATCAAAGGAGAGGTGACAGCAAAAAAGCCATATTTGTCCTCAAAATCATATGAAAATAAAATAGATATTTTATACAAAAACTGTGATGTGCTCAAGAACTGCCATAAAGATTATGCATGATTTGTCAATGATAAACAAATTTGGTTTTTCTGGCTTTTAAGGAGCTGCAGACATGGACTTTGGATTTTGACTAAGTTCTGAAGAAATTTTCAAGCAGCTAGAATGTAAACTGCAATTATTTTAATCTAAGTTAATAACAATGAGTGAATAACTTTTTTACATTAGAAATTTTATCTAGGTATACATAGGACCTTGCAAAAATTGAAGCAATTCATTGTTGTAAACTAGAATTGTTTCTGTTGGTTAAGTCAAATAACAAATTATAATACTCTAAAATTTATATATGTTATTTTAATGTGTTATAACCCTGTATTCTAATAAGTGAATGAACTGTGTAAAAATTTTCATTAATAAAGTTTATTTCCCGATTATATTATCATAATTATATTATAATATAATCTATATTATATTATACTATACTATATTATTTAATTATATTAGATTATAATATAATATATTAATTATATTGGATTATAATATAATATATTAATTTTATTATATTATAATCTATTATCTATTAGTAGATATTATCATATCTACTAATAAATAATAGATTTATTAGTAGATATGATAAAGTCCTGTAAAATTCAGTACCTGACCTAATGTTAAATCCTGGTTACATGCCTTATATAGTTACTTGCAAATATTTATATATTGATTGTGTGTGTGTACCATAATGAACTCATCTGAATGAGACAAGATTATAAAGTATGAAGAATACTTTTATGGAAAAAATATCTCTTCTTGGGTCCCCAGCAAAGGCAAAAACTAAATATTTTTCATCCTCGTAATACAGAAATTTCAGCTATCACTTGAAGTTGTTTTTCCTGTCAATACATGTCCAGTTCATTCAAAGATTCTCGGAAAATTATGAATGTTGATCAAAATATGAAAACTAATTTACTCCCCCTTTTAAAAAAAAAAATTGTGCGAGAGTTATCTTCTATTCGACTGCATAATCTTTTATTTTTTTTTAAAAAAAAGGAAAAATGATACAAAATGGTTTTTTAACTTTTATGATTAAACTTTGGAGATTCAATTAAAAAGTATGCTTGATTTTTTTTTTTAAACAAAGAATACAAATTAAGAATCAAAGGTTTTCTAATTGAATTGGAAAAAATTTAACTGTAAATTTTCACTTAATTAAATTAAATATTATTTTGGTGCGTATAAATATTTTCGTAGAAAATTTTGGAAAAGAAATGTTTATTGGTTTTTCAATCTCAAGTGAAAATTAAAGTGAATGAAAGCTTGAATGTTTCAAAATTTATTTTTGAAGCAACATATTATGGAGAAAGAAAAATTAGTTATGTTAAAAATTTATGTTTTCTATTCTTTAAAATGTGTGATTTTTCTTTTCTAGATAACACGTTCCAAGTCGTTATTCAGAAAAGTAGCCGAGGCTTAGGATTAAGTATATCTGGAGGAGTAGATGCATTTAATCGTGATCCTTTCTCTCAATTAATTCGAATTCGTAAGCTTTATCCTTTACAGCCTGCTCTAGACTGTGGAAAACTTGTTCTAGGTGATGTTTTATTGGAAGTAAATGGTACTAAGATGGTTGGATTGACAAATACTGTAAGTATATTAACTTTCAATTAAATAACAAGAATTAATATAAAAATTACTTAGACTAGAAATGTCTCGGATCATAAATTATATAAAAAAAATGTTCTGCTTTCATAGGTAAAGAGTATTTACATGTGGTTTATGTTTCATGATTAGGACTATAATATTTGCTTCCAAATTAATTTAAAATTTGATTAATGATAATCATGTTTTTAAATTATTGTTCCCAGTTTTTGTATTTTCAGATAATCATTGGAGAAAAATACTCCTTTGATTTAATGATATTATTGAGTATTTATTAACCCCTTTTTCTATTTTAAATATTTTCAAAGGGTTTGCATAGTCTAACCATTTTCATCTTTCAACATAAGCCATAAAATGATGTGCTTTTTGTTTTGTTTTCATTTTATTTCTTTTGCCATTTTCCAAATAATATTTCTTTAAGAAGTAAATTCTGTTTTTGCATGATAATCTTGATTATAATTAATATATTGTATACCTATTAAATTTGCATCTTGTTATCTTTATCTTTCATATAATACAAAAGGAGATTGAATATTAAGTTTAGGAGGAAGAGAATGGTCAGTTCAAACTATGTTTTAAATTAAGTTTTTTTTTCCTCTTAGGAAATGATTTGCAGTATAGTAATATTTTAAATAAAAAAATCTGACTTGTACAAGTTATCTTTTTAAATTTTTTAAAACTTGTGAAGCAAAAAAAATAATGTACTTATGAGAATAATTTATCTTAGCTCCCTTTCATCATTTTTATTCAATATTCAATTTAATTTGTAAAAGTTATTATTCTATTTGATATTTTACTAAAAATTATATGTCCTCATATATTATGAATTGGAAGAGATAACCCAAAATGCCATTTAATAATTTTTTCTAGAAAAAATGAATAACTATTTATGAAAATTTCTTATAAAATGTTTTTTTTTTTTTTTTTTTTTTACTGTTATTTACTTTAGTATTCTTGGTATTAAATTAAGAATATACTTTAATTTAGTTTATATATTTTGATAAATAGAAAATGTTTATTTTTAAATTTGTTAAGGCAAGAATAAATCATAAAGTGTAAAGTTTAATTTTTTTTTATTTCTTCATTTTATTAACAAAAAAAATGCGGCTAAAGAAAATGCACAATTTTTTTATAAGTTTTTTGTTTGGATAAATAAAGTTCGATAATTTTTGTTGGAAAAATATACTATGTATATATGCAGAATATTAAAAGTTATATTTGTAATAATTTGTAACTCACAAATCTTACTTCATTTATTATTTACCTTTCTTTGGTTTGTAATATTTAATATCTTTTTAGGAAGCTCTGGAAGTTTTGAGATCTGCTTCTACAGAAGTAGTTTTAAAAGTGTTTAGACCTTCTAAATCACTTATTCCTTCCTTTTCTACACTCAAGGTAAAATACCACTTTTAACATTATATTTGTTTTGTGAACTTTTTTAAAATTTTATTCTTTTATAGATTAAAATTTTTGAGGAATCCATTTTGTTCAAATTGTTTTAAAATAAAGATATTGTTTATGTTTACTGAAAATATTTTGATGATTAATCAATTTTATGCTAGTAACCTTCACGCAACAAAATCGGTAAGTTCTTTGGGAAATGGTTTTTCACAATGTGTAGATGTGGTCAATTGACATTAACAGTCAACTGTGGTTTCAATTCCCAAATCTTTGGCCCTGAAAAAAATTTGCAGTGCTTTTAACTACCAAGCTAAAAGGGGACTCTCCTTTTAGGATTTAGTTAAAATATTTTAATTTATATTGTTGTTGTTGAAGATAGCCCCTGTATCCTCCCCTCCAGTATTGTGATGATATGAAGAAGAATGTAGATTATTTTTCGAGCCAAAATGATTGGAATTTATATATATCCCCTCCTTGTAATGAGTTGAGCTCTGAATAGTTCTCATTTCATGTTATCAGCTGTCTCTAGTGTAATGGTGATTCTATTTGATGCATGCACCATGGTATCATTAGTTGTGAAATATGCGAGATTGTCTTAAACACATAGAGGCAAGTGTTTTGCATTGTAGGCATATGTGATCAAGGGTGTGCTAGTAATCATATTCAAGTCCTGCATCATCACTTTGGTACAAGATGATTTTTGCCTCGCTCGTTTGGAGGGGGAGGGGAGTCATCCCATAATGGGGAAAGTTGACCTTGAATGATAGCAATGATTTGACCTTCCATTTTTTTTGGGTTCTATAACTACTAAGTGCCTTGTGCTTATGGTGCCTGTAACAACCAGGCTAAAAGGGATTATCCTTTGGCTTGGTTATTTGGCCATTTTAGCTTCTGTCATCATTGATGCAGTTTTAAAACGTTTTTTTTTTTTTAGAGGAGTGCATTATTTTTCCTGCAATACTTAGGAAAATATATTTGTATTAATGAGAGTTAATTATAATGAATTTATATTTATAATCATATATGAAAGAAAGTTTTTATTTTGTTATAGATAGTTAATTTTTCAAACTTGTAATAGTAGAGTGTTGTGTTATAATGGAAATATTCTTGTATGTGTAGTTTTTCTACAGTTACTTTAGATAAGTACAGGATTTACAACTCAGAAGTACTCGAGTTATCTATTTCTCCCAAGCAGTTTATTGTTTGTGTGGCACCCCTAGGACTTCTTTATGATCATTCCTTATTTTCGACCCTTCTCCTTAACTGATTTCTTTTCTTCCTTCTTTCACTTTGGGTCTAGATCACAAAAACTACAATGACAACTATTTAAATGATATATTTGATTTCTAGTAAATTAAAAATGTTTGGTACAACTTGATCAAATTTAGCCCTTGTGCTAATAAAACCTACTGATCAACCTCTACAGTTAAAACGTCATTTGTTAGGTTTGTATGAACTTTTTATGGGAGATAAATTTAAATTTGTAGCAGATTCTTTTGATTTTTATCTTTAACTTTTAAAGTGTTTTTTTTTTTTTTAAAAAATGTAGTTCCTGTGAATGTTACTGTCAATTAGTGATGTTTTTAATATTGATATAGCTGTATTATGGTAAGTAGTATCCAACCTCCCCTCTCCCATTTTTAAAATGTGATTGAGAAATCTTTTGTCTTTTACAGGGAGGAATTTGGCCATTTTTTGATTCTTCATCTAGTTCTGCGAGCAGCTCTCTTTCTCGCACTGAAGCTAATTCATATAATGTTGAGACAGGAGTGAGTAATTTTTTTATATTAATTATTTATAACTATGTTGTCTAAACTTAACATTATCTAGCTTGTATCTAAATTCTATATTTCAATTTAAAATTTTTTGAATATTTAAAAGTCTAAATGCTCATTAATATTAATAAGTTATTACATAATGTCTTGGCAATTATGAAAACTATTGGAATAAAACTTTTTAATAAACTGCTCCTTAATTTATGAAAAACAAATTCACCATTTAGGAAAACTGCTTTTGTATTAACTCTATAAAAAAATACGAATATAGAATTTGTTATTTTATCAACTTTGAATATTAATGTTTGCTTCAAAGAACAGAGATTAATATATTTCTTAAATATGATTAAAAAAAACATTTAATAAAATACAGATAATGTTGAAATGTCATTGGTTATTCATTGCTTTAAATTGTTATTAAGAGAAAGTAGCCAATTAAGCTCTGTAATTACTTGATGGATTGGATGATTTCATTTCTTTAACACAATATAAATCTCAAGAAATGTGTTACAACTTACAGCATCAAATTTTTTCAGGAATTTGAAGTCACCCTCATGAAAAGGGGAGGTAGCTTGGGTTTTACTATCTCAAAAGTAGATGGTCTAAGTTCTGAAGAAGGGATATATGTAAAGGCCTTGGTAAGGGATCCTGCGGTATCTGATGGCAGAATACAACCTGGTGATAGAATCTTAAAGGTAAGCATTTTATGATGCAAGAAATCTGTATCTATTAATAGCATTTAAAGTACATAATAAGTTCTTTTCTCATTTTTTTTCTTTTTAAATTTAAGATTCCAACATTAATGATAAATACTCGTTTTGAATTGCTCTTTACAAAATTTAATTCATAAAAATTTCATTTCTTTTGTCTCTTAGCATTTTCTTTTAAAATGTACCAAGAAAATATTTAATATCATGAAGCTTTATACTTATATAATATTTTAAATAATCCTGTATCTTTTTAACATAAGCCTTTCTTCATAACATAAATATGAGGATTAATTCATTTTTTATGTAATTATAAGCATTAAATTTTACTCTAAGATTATTTGCACAAAATTCATGATTTTAAAATGCTACTTGTTTATTCCTAATTTGTAAAGCTGTCTCAGGTATCCATCAAAGTGTCATAAAATTTATAATTTTGAATGCATTGCTGTAGTAAATGCCAAATGAAATCATTTTAGGGTGATTATGTAACTTTAATAGTAACAATTTATATAAATTTTTTCCTTACCAAACTAAGGAATATGAAACATTTAACATGTTCACTGTGGTTGACAAGTAAACTTGTAATTTGCAAACTGAGTTTATATCCTAGCTGCAAGATAACTCATCATTGATCACCTTACCTAAATCACTGAATTATGATTATTGTTGTAGCAAATGTATGTAATATTTAGATATTAGGTGAACACAGGAAGATACTAAGTGATATTCTTGATATGCTGAAATGGATCATTTATTTCTCAAAACTTAGGTATGATAACTAAATACAATACCATATTTGTTCATGATATATTTTGAAGAACACAACAATTAAAATATATGTTTCTATTATATTATGTTGAAATTTGATTAAGTATTATAAAACAATATTTGTGATTAATTTTAAAACGATTTTCCACACATTATACTGACTTTTTTTATGCATACTGAGCAGATATGAGTATACTTTGTTTCATACCTTATCTTCTGTCCAGTACAAACTATACAGCCTTCTCCGTTGGTAGAAGTGCATCCAAATAATTGAAATTGTAATTGTTTAGCATTCCATAAATTTTTCACAAATTCTCAAGCCAGTTATTTTGTTTCTTTTCATTTCAGAGGATAAAAGATAAGCATTATGAATGTGTATTTAATTTAAATAAAAGGCAATTTTCTTTGGCCAACATATTGTTTTTCTAAGTACTGAATAGTAGCTTAGTATTTGGTCAGATGAATCAATTCTAGACGTTTATTTATTATTGTTTCTATTGATATTGGGATTTGAAACACGTTATGATTGTGGGTAGGAATCTTGGTGGACAGCCACTGTAGCCTAGTGGATAGGTCAGCGGACTCATGGCCAGTGGTTTTCGTCGAGTCTTAGGTTTGAACTTTGATGCCACCAAAAACCTGCCATGTAGTCAAGGCTGATGCATGTTAAATCTGTAGTTGCTTAAACCTCTCCCATTGGTGTGGTATGGAAATTAAGTAAGGGGGTGCCAGCTCAGGTGTTGTTCTCATTACTTGATAGAGGCTCAAAATTACGAAGTCCACATCAACAGCGAGGCCGCAGTAGCCTAGTGGTCATGGTTTCGGATTCATGACTGGTGGTTTTCGTTCAGTCGTGAATTTGATCCTTGGCCACTAAAAACCCGCCATGTAGCCGGGGCTGAAGCACGTTAAATCTGTCAGGGCCCAAATTCTCCCGTTGGCATGGTGTGGAAGTTAGGAGAGGGGGTGCCAGCTCAGGTGTCGTCCTCATCACTTGACCGTGGTTCAAAATTACGAGGTCTGTTGCCAATAGCCCTCATGTTGCTTCTAGTGCTACGTTAATAAAAAACTAAACCAAACGTCACCAACAGCCTTCGTGTTGCTTTTGATACAACGTGAATCAAACCAACCAATCAGGATCTTTGTGGGTTTGAACAGGCACACCACATCAGCTTGGTAGCAAACATGTTAAGCAGTTAATGCTGTCTTTTGAATTTGAGTGCTTAAGGCTTTAATATGTAAAGAGTTTTACCAAAAATGCTTCCTGACTCTAGCTGTGCTAAATTGAATTCTCAAATATTATACTTAGTATTCTTTAAAATTGTATTATATTTAATTTATATTATTAAATAACTTGTCCTTTCATTTTTAGGTTAATGGAACTTCAGTATCATCAATGTCTCATGCAGAAGCAATAGAGTTCATGCGAAATACACCAAACTCTGTTACTCTAACTTTATCACGCATAGAACCTCCTCTAACTCCTGGATATATGGATGCAGAGTATTCCAGATCGAAACCACTTCGCTGGGAAGCTGTTGGATTGATAAATGATCGTTTAAAACAGAAAAAGAATTCTGAAGAAAATGGGACTCCTACTAGAAAAATAAAAAGAAAGCTTGGCCGAATCTCCAATGCTCCGAGTAACTCATCCACTGAAAGCGAGAGTACTAACTCATCCAGCAGTCAAGAACATGTGATTGTTGAAAGTGCTGAACCAAATGATTCAATTGAAGATTTGAATCTAGAAGGTGTTGGACTTCAAAGGAATCAAAGACCAAAATCCTTGGACATGTTGAATTTATCTGATCGCAAAAGATGTCCTGCATTCACAGATGAAGAGAGCTTCCATCGACAATCCAGTGTCATGTGTTCAAATGTTGATTCTAAGAATAAAAATGAAGAGAGTGAAAATGCTAACTCGTCTGAAAAAAATTTATTAAAGTGGAGGGGCAGCACTTTACCTCATACTGATGAAACTGATAAACCTGATGGTAGTCTTGACAAATATTCTACCTATAATTTTCAACTTGATTATGAATTAGCTGTTAAATCCCATCCGGATGATGCGCCTGGTCCTATTACAACTAGTTCTGGTTATTGGGTAAGGTTTTTCTTTTTTTTTTCCCTCTTTTTTTAGTATTTTCTTATTCTTGGAAATGTGGAAAAATTTTGCAAAATGATATTTTCTGTACTGAAATTGAAGATGCACCTTATTTTTTGAAAATATGATATAACGCTGAATACAATTCGGATCCTTCAAAATGTTTTCATTGTTAAGTCGTACAATAAACATTAATGTAAATTGTAAAGAACTTTTATTTGTTTAAAATTATTAGCTATGTGCTACTATTACTAGCTATTCTTTTCTTCAATATTCCCTGTATATATGTGAATTCCACTGTAATAACTGTCCAGATAATGACCTAAAATTAACTTGAATAATAATAAGCTGAAAAATGTATTAAAAAATGTCAAATGATCTCAAATTAACATTTTAAGCTCTAACAATTTTAGAAATCAAATATTTTTTATTTTGAATTAGCTTTGTCGATACCTGATATTTATTGTAATGTGTGTTTTAGTCATTTTAAAGTTTTTTGTGTTAATATGAATGCTTGAAGAGATGAAATCACCTTATTCTCCAATATTCTAAATCATGGGTCTCCATACTTTTTAGCCTAATGGTTACATTGACTCCTCAACTAAGTCCCACGGGCCTAGACCTAGCTAGCTCATCATACCAACATACTGCAATTTTTCATTTTGGGACAAGTTGGCCAGTAATGTATCTATAATATTGGGTAGACTTCGTTCTGCTTGCAATTTTGGTTGAAACTTATGGGTTAGTATCAAGGATCTCATTACAGTGAAGATCGCTCATGAGTAGACTGTGCATTACATATTGTTACAACCATGATAAATATATGGTGGTGCCATTTAGTTGGGAGTAGAGAAATTAGGTAGAGGGTGTGGCAAAGCTACAGTAATATACCGCCATCCTATGGAAACGGCAGAATTGCACAAAAATGTCAATTATGTTGAGTTCGTTGAAGTATGCAATACTATCTTGTTGTGAGTAGCTGTTCTAGAGCATATTCTGGAAACATGATTGCTGCTTTGCTGCATAATTGCCTGTCCTGAAGATTCCAATGTTTTCAAAACTGTTCTACACTCCAAGGATGCATGGTATAAATATTGGATACAACCAAGAGATTTGACAGTTCCAAATTTTGAGTTTGAACAATAAGTGGGATCTGGAAAAGGAAATATAGTGTAACTAATAAAAGTATTAATTAGTATTTTGAATTGAAATTTAGTGCTTTTGTGTGTATTAATAATGGGGAAAAGGAAAAAAAAAAAAGATTGAGTGCAGAATATTTAAAGAGCAATATAGATATCAATATTTTAAGATTGAGTCAAGTAATAAGACATTGTGTATAATTTGTAATAAAACAGCACTAGTCCTCAAATAATACTATATAAATGGTTATTAGGAGACTGTACATTGTCAGAATTGCTCCAATTTTACAAATGCCTATGGTTAGAATTACAGAAGTATTTGAAAAATGGATTCAAATCTCAGCAACTGTTGTTTAAATAAGTAAATTCTGAACGAGAAACAGCAACTTGTGCTGGTTTCCATTTTGCTCATTTAATAGTGAAACACGGGAAACCGTTAAATGACAATTAATGTAGGATTACTTGATTGTAGTTACAGAAAAAATGTCCAGAAAATGTTAATTTATTCAGTAAACAGTGTCTCTTGGAGAAGAGACACTGTTTACTGAATAAATATGAATTCATATTTATTTGAATAAGGAATTGAAAATATTGATTAAAAAACAGTCTTCAACAGGAAAAAAATAGCATTTTTACTTAGGGTGGCAAAAACATGCGTGGAAAGAATAAAAGTGTTGTTGTTTTCGTATAATAGGCTGAAGTGGTTTGAAACCATTAATAATTAATTCTGTTTAAAAAAAAAACTGATTACTTACCTTATGATATAGATTGCTAGCATTACTTCACTTTGAATAGACTATTGTAACCGGGACTGGATTATATATTTAGTTGGAAATAAATACCTTATAAAATTTTCCAATTCCTCTCAGGACTGTGCAAATTCTCCCAAAATATATAAGTACTGTGCATTGAATACTATAGCTACCAAAATATATTCTAGCCTTAATAAAGTTATGAGCTAGGTAATCAGAATGTTGTGGATTATTAGCCATAATACATGTGACATAATTCATCAACTGTCTGTGTGTGAAAATGATTCACATCACTATCATTCACATAGTTTGATCATTTGTATAAATTTGACAACTGAATTGCACTTTATCCCCTTCCTTAGATGAACTCATTTATAGTGGAGTTGGATAGAGGCTGGCATGGACGTTTGGGTTTTAGTTTATATGACCCACCTCCTGATCCACCAGACTCTCCGAGAAGCATATTACCTAGACTTGCTGAAGTGAAAGCAGTCTATCCTGGTAGCCTTGCTGAGAGGGATGGGAGAATAAAAGTTGGTGATCGCCTGTTTTATGTAGTAGGTTGAATTTTATCTTGATGTTTTTCTATTTGAAATTACTTTTTACTTTATTTATTCAGGAGCAAGAATGTGTTGCACAGATTATTATAATGCTATCTCAATAGCTGGGATATGAAAATATAAATTATTTTCTATTCTGAAATTTTGAAGGAATAATATTTTTAAGAAAATATTTTTTATGTTGTGATCTTTTGTGTGGGATTACAATAATTGTTTATTTTGAAAAGGAATGCAATGTATTGCAACTATTTTTAAGAAAAACAAAATGTAAAAAATATTTTACATTAATTTTTACAAAAAAAAAATGTTAGTAATTTTTTTTTAAAAAAAAATCAGTCTTTGTTCTTTTTTGTTTTACATAAGTTCTATTTTAACTTAAAAACATTTAATAGTTATCAATCTCTCTCATAATTTTTAATAATTAAAGTAGGCAGAGTTCATTTAAAAAAAGATTGCAAATGTATAGTTGAAAAATGCCTCTTAAGAATAAAACCATGTCAAAGGTTTTTCCATGAAATATGAATTGTGATTTTTTAAAATCACCTGTCATTTTGAGTTATGTGTATAAGAAAGAAATTTGCAATAGTCTGTGAAATTCAGTAATTTATTTGACTTTCAGTTGAAATTGTTTAAAATAATACATTTATTGAATGAATAATATTGATTACTTTCCCATATTGTTGTAGTAGATGAATAGTTTGTTCATGGAGCAGAAACTGCAAGGGTTTACATCTCAATCATATTGAATGCATATATTTTTAGGAATGTTTCTAGAAAAAGAATTGGACCATTATCTCTGGGTTCCTTTTATTAAAATTGGTTGAAATCAGGCATAATTATTTCAGTTTTAGGTCAATTGGGGAACTCGTTCATCTTTTGCCAAAAAATTGGCTCTTACTTTATTTAAATTGAAAAAATTATAGACAAAAGACATTGAAGAATTTTTTGTATTTTTTTTGGGGCACTTTAACTAAAAAAAAATTACAGAGTTATAATGAAAACTGGCTTTGTGTTCTTAACAAATATCAAATATTATTAAAAGTTACAGTGTGTGAAATATTACTTTCAGAAAAAATGAAAAATGCTTTTTCTCAAAAATAGCTACTTAATGTAAAAATCTTTTATGGTTTTTTACACCGTAAATTTTTTGATGGCCATCAAATTGTAATTTTTTGGTTGAATCACTATTTAAGAAAAAGATTCATCTATTTAATTTTTCTCACATTATTTCAGTGTTTTATTTGCTTTCTGTGGAGGACATCGTGGATAAAGATTACAACTGTTGAATTTTGTATAACTTAATTTTTTTTTTTTGTGAAAACTTTTTTAAACAAGATACAGGGTTGCAGCCAGACCATGCCTAAATCATTTCATTTCTGAAGTGAATTGTTTCTAATTTCCAAAGCTAATAATGCTTATTGTTTTAAATGCTATGTTTAACTAATTTTAAATAGTTTATATTAATAAATAATTGCTTAAAACAATGAACATTTTTTAGTTATTTAACAGAATTTATTTTGCTGTGCCTCTACACTGTTTTTTTCTTTTTAGGAGAATAGAGAATCTGTGTTAAACAAAAAATCTGCTGCTGAAGTGATTAAACTCCTTAGAAGAACGGGAGGTAGAGTTAAAATGATGTTTTGCAGGTAATAATGTTTTAACTTTTATTTATTACTTTTAGTGTATGTTTATATGACATTTTCATTCAATTAAGTTATATACAAAGAATATATATGATTATCAATATATATTTTATCATGCACTAACTTATTGCTGTTAAAAGGAGTGTTGTGTTGTTGATGAAGGATAATTCTTTAACTATAACTCCTTATTATTGTAATATTATTTAGGTAGCAAATGGTGACATGGCATGGAAAATGCAGAAAATATATCCATTCTTAAGATATGAGGAGCATTGAATTTTTTTTTATAAATAAAATAAATTTAAAAAATATGTATGGTTGAATAATTTGAAACAAAAAAAATACGTCAAATATTCTAAAATTGTTTCTTTTTTTAATGTGATTTAAGAATATTGCAAGAAAATCTAATTAACTTATTGCTATGAACAAAAGTAATAATTTTTCTTGATAAAAACCTCAAGGCAAGATTTTACAAAATGAAAAGGGAGAAAATCACATGCATTAATACTTGTATTTATTGTACAACTAGTTTTTAAATAAAATATTTGTTTTAGGAAGATCATATTTGGGAAAGGAAAAAAAATTGCATCATGGATGCATTTAATATGTTCATTTTGGTTAAATATTTTACATTGATTGATTTTTCTTTTTCCCATATTATTTCTCGTCCTTATTTTATTTATTTATTTCCCATTTTGTCAACAAAAGATTGTAATTGATTTCATCCTGTACAACAAAACATTGTTGTAAATTACTATAATTGTGTGCTCTGTCCATGAAATAAAATGGCTCACAGCAGTACATCCTCCCTTCTGTTTTCATGTAACAAAAACATAAATGTATAGGCTACCAAGACATGAGAGGTCCTTTAGGTGAATTACTTCCTCAGTATAATTATAGTTCTAAAAAGTGGAATAAATTCTTATCTGAAATTAATTGGTCTCAGGTTAATGATTTTTTGATATTTCTTATTTTATGTTTTGCATACATATGCTCTGATCTGTATCATTTTATTTCCAGGTTAGAGAGGCGAACATGAATGTGAGCTCAGATCTTTTCCTTCTAGTCAAAGGTCGTAGCAATTAGTCTCAGATGTTTTCAGATCTTTATATTGCCATACTAGTTTTATCTATGAATAGCAAGGATAGCATTTTATAGAATCTCATGAAAGTTGCTTGTACATTTTCATTATCATTTCTTTATTTTGTAAAAAGATTTTCACTTTGATATGATGCATTTAAAAAAGATTATAAATGATTTAAAGATTAGTATTCTCACGATGTAATGTTTTACTTAGCTATTTTTTTCCTCCAAGTATTTTTCACATAATCAGAATATTTAAATGATTGTGCAGGTACTAGACTTACCAAAAATATGTTTCCTTCTATTTTATGCATCAGTATTTCTTTTTGTAAAGTATTTATTGTTTTGTAAAATGTATATTTTGTATATCTTGAAAACATTTTTATAGTGTTTGAAATATTCATGTGCTCTTAGTCCATCAGTTATGAAGCTTTAACTGTAATGTTACAAGCACTGTCCATTGAAAATCTATGTGATACTACTTTTTATGCCTTATATATTCTATACAAATTTACTCCATGCCTTATGTATTCAATAAAAACATATTCTATAGGTAATAAAAATATTTCTATACACTTTTCAAGATAGTGATTTCTTAGCAATGCTTCATAGAAATCTCTAATGGAACTAGTTGTAGAGTGCTATGAAACATTTTGTATAAAAATTGTTTACAACAATAAAAATCATAGTACATTGATCTAGATATTTTCTTTTCACTTTTAGGTTATTACATCCAAGTATTTTATTGCACTAATAATACATCTACATTAGAATTTCACAATTTATAATGAAGAAAATGCTCATTAATTTAATCCTTCACTATTAAATGAGGCATTTGTTGTAATGTATTTTTTGCTGCACGGATAAAATATAAATAAACTGAAGTGTAAATTTTTTTAAAAAGTAATCACTTATGTTTATTTACTATTCTCAGAAAATTAAACATTCTTTTTATATTATCACAAATATACATCTGTTTATATTTTTTTGAAACTTATTGCATAATTTTTGAACTTTTTCTGAGAGTAAAGATATTTTATGTTTACTTAAGAGAGGGACCAAATATATGAATTATTTACAATCTATTGCTCTTAATTTTTTTTATGTTTAGCAAAAAATATTTTATTTTTCACTATCCCATAGCATTTCTTACATCCTTTAAATATAAATTTAAATACTTTGTGTTTATCCCTAACTCATGTATCATTAATTCAACTATACTGTATTGGATATTGCTCTAGTTTTTTCAAGTTGTTATAAAATAATTGATAGTAAAATAAAGAAATTTATTGTTGTAGTTTGTTTTGAATTTTTATCCAGCTTACTCTGATTTATATTTTACATGTTTTTGCTTATTGCCTTAGTCTTTATTTTTTATTGGGTCCATTATACCATGATTTCAAAGTCGTAAAGCAGTTGATTCTTGATCTCTAAAAGAGCTAATTACTAAGAGACACAATCAAATTATTTGTTTTTCTCAGTAAAAGGATTTCACTGAGTAAAACAAAGAAAAGCTCCCAACTTTTTTTTACACTAGGGATTGGTTCATTCAGGAAATATTTCTAAGAACTAGGAAAATAGCAGTGTTACATTTAATTTGCACTTTGTTTGTAATGTTTAATGAAATAGCTAAAATATTCTGTGTTGGTCCATTTTCTTACTCGTCAGCCTGCATTAGTTCTCATGCTCTGTAATAAAATGACTAGAGTATATTGAAGAGAGAAAAATACAGCTTCATTTTGGTAGTTAATAAGATTAGAATCTGATTTAGCTATTGGAGTTGCTAGTTAACATTTTTTCAAGAAATTAGAACTAATCTTAACACTGAAAAAAAAAAAATTCAAATGTTTATTCTGTTGCACATTGAATTGAAATTGGTCCAAAGATTTTGTGTGTAGTGGAAATCAAGAGTCGGTTGTTTGTAATGGCATAAACATTGGATATTAGTTTAATTATAAATATTTATTCAGCTGTTCTGAGTTATTAGGTCCTTCATTTACAGTGGAAGTGCCTAGTAGTCAACTGTGTCAGTGTTTGAGTTCCAATTTAAACAGATGTTAGGAAATTGAGGATTGCCTTTGATGTTATTCTATTGGATTCAGAATTACTAGGCTAATCTCCAATAGCCTGTTATAATATTCTAGAACTTAGGTTCCCAAACTTGCTTTCACAAGTATACATTTTTCACGAAAAAAAAATTCATTTGCCCCAAAACAATGCTTAACTCTCATATTCCCTTCTTAAAAGAGTGTTTTTTTTATCTACAAAACAGAATTCAGTCTCCAAATAAGCATTTTTTTTTTTTTTTTTTTAATTTTGTTCATGTAAGCATTGGATAATTTATATTCTGTTATAGAACTTTTAGCATTCTCTATAAAAGTCGTATAATTGTATAAAAATGTATCAAAAACCCTGGTACTGCAAAATTTAAGGAAAAGTACAGAACAGAATATAATGTTATCTTGAATGTTTTTCAGATGAATGGTCTTGTGTTCTGGATTCCATGACAGACATTAGGAAATATTTAATCTGTTTCTGAAAGTTGTTATAAATTTGATATTCATGTGCTTGACAGACTATTTCAAAGTTAATATCTTTTCATATACATTTATGTTTGTTTTGAACAAAAGTTTAATCATGTTTATATTGTCTGAGAGTAGCAAGTGGTGAATGTACTACTCATCTTAATATTTTGATTGATTGATGGTTTTGTGGGATGGGGAGCAATATATAGAATTGCAATGAAATAGGTTTACAGGTAAGCAGGTGTACATTAATCTTTTGGCTTTCAACCTTCATGTCTGAAAATTCTTATTGAGCATTGCTTCCTCCCATACCTGCCTGACTTTGGGACACTCTAGTAAACCTTCTCTATTTTCAACCCTCCTTGTCAACTAATTTTATCTTTTTTTTCAATTGTTTCAAATGTCTAGATCACAGCTTTACCTTTCTTGTTATGGTGCAGCATCTGGCTATTGCACCATTACAGTATTATCACTCACTCACCTACCTGCCCAGATATTAAATCTAAATAGTTAAAAATTGTAAATTATTGCTTCGTACTTTCTGCTAGCTGCTGTGAAATACATAATGAAATGATTTGAAATGAAATTGTACTCCAAGGCACATGAGGGCTTGTACCCCATAATTTAACGAAAATATCAAGTGACTAGGATGATATCAAAGTTCGCATTCCAGACCAATACGAGGACTTAACGTACACAATTATGTTTTAATCTATAGTTAATACAATCGATCAATGTTTTTTACCTTTACAGAAATGAGTATTGGAGTTTTTTAATATTTTTATTTAATTATGTAGGATAATCTATAGAAACTACCTACAGTGCCTCTTGATTACTTAACTTCCCTAAATATCTCTTTTTAGGAAACTCTAGGCTCTAGAATTAATTCAAAAGGACGAATAAAAGCTTATCTATTGAGAAATGAAAATTTAGAGTTAAGTTACCATCTAGTGTCATGATCCTTGTCACTTTGTTGAGCTTGAGGATCCTAACTAATAGTTCCGATCTCGTACTTTTGAAAAACTTGATATTGTGGGGAATATAAATATATGTGTAGGGGCTCAAAGCCCTCATGTTAGTATGGAATGTCAACTGCAGTGTCTTTTTCACTTGATCATTGTCCTAAATTCTGAGGTACTTTGTCAATAGCCTTCATGTTGCTTCTGGTGCATTTCAATTCAAATCAACAAATTGTCGCTTTAATGTGATGCAATGTAACAAATGTATAAAATTTAATGCAGTACACAGAAATAACGTGCCAAATACACAAAATAACTAAAACTACAGAAAATATGTAGCTTCTCATTCATAGTCTACATTATTCCAATGAAGTAGGAAACAATATATTTTTCTATAACTTGTCAGCTTATGTAAAAAAGACAGATTATCGAGGGAGTAATGTATTTGAATAATGCTTACTTTAGTTTTACTTTTGAAGAACTTTTAAAATATCTTGTAATTTTAGGAAACTATTGGTATGATACGTTCTGGTGTTTGATATGGAAAAGTCAGAAATATAAGAAATTTAAAAAATTAACAGTACTAAAATCCATATTATATGGCATAAAATAAACTTCTCTTGAAGGCTCCTTTCTATCAGCCATTTCTTCTTTAGGTAAGTACGGCATCATAACCCTGAGGCATACACAATTATATGTTTTAATCAAAAGTTTAATCTAATCAATCAATGTTTTTTACCTTTACAGAAATGTGTATTGGAGTTTTTTAATATTTTTTATTTAATTATGTAGGACAATCAATAGAAAAAATTATCTTTTTCTTTCCTATGGGGTTTACTGTCTTTGGTAAACACGGGTGACTTGCCCCCTTAATACCCTAGCGATCCTTCTATCTCTTTCTCAAAGTTGGTCCATTACATTTATCTTAATGATATAAAGTGCATGCTAAAGAGGGGGGGGGGAATGAAATTTCTGCAGAATTACATTTTTCTCTAGTTTTTGAGTATTTAAAAATGTTTGAAAACCAATCAACGAATGATTAAAATAGACAAAAATGTTAATAAAAATTGCATTAAAAATATAATTCTGCATTAATAATTATTTTTTGTTTATATGGAGGAATTTTAATATAATTAAATAAATAAAACAATCTAGGTTTGAGAAAGAATGTATAAATAGGCCATAGGATTCATATACATTCATGAAATCAGAATATGGCTGGTGGACGGGATCTTTAAAATATGTAATAGTTTATCAATATAATTTTACTGCAAGAAACATGCATGTAAATCTTGTTCAACCTGTCTCTATCTTATGATTAAGACTGTGAATATTAGTGTTTCATATACAAGTTGTCACTACAGTGATTAAAAAAGATTCAGGAGTTATTTAATCATATTTTGATTATTATAGATTCATATCTAAATCTAGTATTTGTTTTTATAAAATTAAAATAAAGGACATGATAAAAGAAATTTGCATTTCATTTTATTATATAATTTTACTTTGATATATGAGTTTGACAATCACTTAAAAATTACATTTGTAAGCTATCAGATTTTATAGGAACAAAATGAGATTCCAATATTCATAAAGCACAGTCTTTATGAAAAATATTTTTGTATCAGACCAGAAAAACCACACCGATATTAGCCAATTGAACTAAAGATAATATTCTTTCTATATGTATATTATTCAGCATTCACTGTAAAATTTTAAAAGCCTAAAAGGTTGCATGAACCTATACAATCATATAATTCACATAGTTGTATATGGTATCTCCAAAAAAATGTAATGGATTTCTAATGAAGGCAGTAGATATGTTTGGGAAATTTGGAATATAATCACATTAAAGATCTTTGCATAGAATAGTAAGGACTACTGCACTTTTAATTTGTTCTGTGGTACAGAAATAAACTGGAGGTTGAGGTATAAAGAAAGAGATTTCTATAGTCTGGAGTACGGTCTATAGCAGAGATGGCCTTTGCTAGCCAGTAGTGGGGCTCTTAAATTTATGTATAAAATATGGTAAACTAAAACTGCTCAATATGTGCAAGAGTAATTTATTTATTTCTTTTGTTTTTACAAAGTAAACTTAAACTGATGTCCTAAAGTCATTATTTAATTTATCTGGTAAGTAAAGAACTTAAAGTAATATTATTCAATATATATAATTTGTATTTATCAAATAATTTTGTAAAGAAAATCTTTAAAAGTTAGATTTGATGAGAGTGTTATCCGTCTTAGCAGTTAGCTACTGAATGTTTAATTGATGACTTATTAAGGAATAATTATGGGGAAATGACAGGGAAAAAAAACTCAAAGCTTCTCCTCTATAGTTTATTTATATCAGCCCTTCACAAAGCATAACCGTAATAGAAAAAAGGTCTTTTAGAGAAAAAGTTAATGAAATATACCATTTTTGGAGGGAAATGAAAGTGTCTCGTTGTATGTTCTACAGGAACAGTTATTACGGCCGTACTAATTAATAACTGTCTTGGGGGGGGGAATTGACGGCTCTTTCAAGTATTCTTTTCTGAAATGCAGCCAGCCGAGGCGGATGCACGTTAAATCTGTCGGGACCCCAAAGTCCTCCCGTTGGCGTGGTGTGGAAGTTAGGAGAGGGGGTGCCAGCTCAGGTATCGTCCTTGTCACTTGACCGATGTTCAAAATTACGAGGTCCGTCGGCAATAGCCCTCGTGTTGTTTCTAGTGCGACGTTAATTTAAAAAAAAACTTCTCAAATAAGGCAATGTAGCTGGCTGCCCTTAGTTTATAGTAATCCAGTGGTTTCATTACGAGTGTCGTTCGAATCCTGATTTTACTACAAATCCATGGTGCAGAATAATGGCGAAAACTGCACACTGAATTCAACTACGAACCAAAGTCTTCGCGCAAGCGTGATGTGGAAGTTCAGATGTCCTCGTGACTACTTGATAACGATTCAAAGGATCTCTCTGGAGTGACGTTAATGCAAACCAAATGGGTTGACGGAATAGCGGCACGATGATGATTGCATTCGATTCCGTCGGAAACTATTGGGTGAAGTACTAGTTGGATGAATGATTGTTTTTTAACAGTGCACCTGGAAGCAACTCGACCGAGTGATCATGGTCGCGCAGCCGACACCCACGAAAGATCCCCCGTGTTGTCGAGGCACTTTAAATTAGTCGAGATTCCAAATTCTCCCGTTGGCGTGGTGTGGCAGTTTGAAGAGAGGGGCCAGCGCAGATATCGTTACTTGACCTAGGTTCAAAATTATGAGGTCCATCGCCAATAGCCCTCGTGTTGCTTCTAGTGCGACGTTAACAAAAACTAAACTAAACTCTAGAGCGATGTTAATAAAACCAGTCAAAAGATCCGGGATAGTCACATACCCAAATAATGCGAGTTTAATTTATTAACGTTAAACGTCACTTTTAATGATCGAAATAGGATTGATTGGTAGCGTCGCATTGAATACAACTCGAAGGGTTTTTGTGACGGACCTCGTAATTTTGAGCATCTGTCAAGTTACGAGGACGACACCCGAGCTGGCACCTCCCGCTCCAAAGTTCCACACCACGTCCATGGAAGTACTTAAAGCCTCGACAGATTTAACGTGCATCAGTCCAGGCTACACGGCGGCTCTTTAGTAGCATGATCCAAATGGGACGCCATCATAAGGTAAGCGTGTGACGACCGTCCTTCATTATTTAATTATACTGCTCTTTCCTGAGCACAGTCAATAACTATCAGTCTCCAAACAAGATACGAATGATTAAGAAAAAATACTTTATTGATAATCACTGGAGGGTTAGATAAGATTGCTCTCACGCGCGAATCCCACTTAATACGTCAATTTTAAATTAAAATCAACTAATAAATCCTTAGCTTACCTATTCACTCGGTCTGATTCAATCACCTCACACAAACAGTCAATTCTCATTTCAATACTTTAACTAGATTTCACTTCAATGCACAAAACTAATTAAAATGCTTCTGATCACATTTCATTTTGGTGGGGTAGAAATTGTAATGTTATGCTATTCAGTTTACTATAAGGTCTTCGGGGTTAGTGAAGAGAAAATCGAGAATAGATTAAAGTCACTAGTTACGAAATGCATATAATTCTATCTTTTCTGCAATTTTGTGTTAATGAGTGTGTGCGCGCGTTTCTCTTTCCCATTTTTGTACGTCTCATACATAACTTTGGAATCCAGAGTAAACTTCGATCCATTATTATCCACATACAAAAGACTAATTACTTTAAAATGTCCTCCCAGTTTAATTTATGTAATCTTTTATAAAAACTTATCCAGAATATATAATTAATATTTTACAATTGCTCATACAAACATTCGAAATAGGCGAGGAAGTGTACTTGAACGCCCAAAAATTACGCCCCTACCTGTACAAAAGTGAAGCCTTCGCCCATCGTTTACGAAGCGTGTACCTGCTTCGTCCTTTGAACTTCATGTGTGCCATATTCTTTTTTTATTATTGTTATTTCTTTGCAGTTGATCTTTGACAGGAAGCTTATTTCAAACCCTACGCACGTCCTCTCTTATCTTCCATCTACTTTCTTTTTTTTTTCTTCCTCTGCCTTTTGAATGCAATTACAGAGTGGGAGGAGACGAAACGATAAATATCGCACACACAGTATAAATGCAGAATGGAATAAGTGCAGAGTTGATGTTGCATTTGCTTGTTCCACGAACTTCCATTAAGGCCATCTAGTGGTAGTTGCACGAGTGGGTCGTTGGCTCTCAAAGAATGTTTGTCATTTTGCCAATAGATGGCAGCACGGGTTCCGTTTGATAGTCATTTTTGGAAGTGGATATAATTATCAATGACAGTACAATACTTATATATTTTCTTCCTTTTCAAATTTCATTAATGTATGGGAAATAAACATATTTTTACAAAACTGACAGAGTTATTCTATTTTTTGAATTCTCCGAGAAATGGTGTATTTCTTATAACCAGTATTATTATATCGGAAGATAATTTTTTTTTTTATTTCAGTGAAGTAGCTGCGATTTTATCATATCTTTTTGCTTAAGTTAGAAGTGGGAGAAAAAGCGAGAAACTTTTTTTGTAAAAAAAAAAAGAAGAAAAAATTTCTGTGAAAATAATAATAAATATTTTGAGATGTTCGGATTTAAAAATTCAGTATATCAATTTCCATAGATACGACTAACACCAAAAAGAGCTAACAAGACATTAATATAAACTATTACGAAAATAAACGAACTCAAAACACTAAAATGAAAATTCAACAGAAAAAAAAAAACAAAGAACTGACATTAAAAATTTGATTGATATTACTTTTCTTTTGCTCTTCGAATCTTTGTTATTGTCTGTAGATTTCAATTTCAGTTAGTGTTCACCTCATGCCAGAATTTTTTCTACTGCGAACATCTCATTAAGTTAATTAATACGATGCTTGTTCTATCTAACTTTACCCGCCTTACTGAACAATCATAGTAGCGAACTTGTGACCGGCGATATTTCTGAAGAGGCGCGTATTCCAATCCTGATTTCGCAAAGGGACTTTCCTCCTTCACAACTCCAAGGCACCCTCGTGATCTTCTTTCCCATGAGATTCACTGTCTTTGGTGAAACACGGGTGACGCGATCATGCCTTATTTTCGATCCTCCTCCTGATCAACCGATTGTTACCTTTTTCTGTCTTTATCACAATTAAAACAAATGTTTGGTCAACCAAATTTGGGTCTTATGTAAAAAACCCTAGTTGTCATTCACTTAAACCCTCGTGTAGAGAAACTGATACACTTTAAATCTGTTGGGACTCTAAGTTATCACGTTGCGAAGCAGGAATGTGGAAAATGGAGTGCCCGTTCAGGTGTCGTCCTCATCACTTGATCGAGGTTCGAAATTACGAGGCACGCGCCAAGAACCTTCGTGTTGCTACCAAGTGAGAAATTAATTTTAAAAAATCAATCAATCAATTATCTTCTAATAAGTAAGATGGATTTTAGAACTTGATAATCTTCAAAAAATAATATAAAGGCAAAAATAATGGCATTATATATAAGTAAATACATATTTTCTATTATATAATGCTTCAATCACATTAGAATATGTTTGAAAGATTTTCTTATTAATGATGGTCATTT
>BMAW01098118.1:267553-305109 GCA_019974015.1 Nephila pilipes | reverse complement strand
AATCTTTTTTTTTTTTTTGACGGAATGCGTTTTTACTCGTATATTTCAATTACTACAGGAAAAGTCTATTCAAATATAACAATTGTTCAGAATTTTTCTATTGTGGTAAGCAAAGTGAACTTGAAACTTTTTTACAAAACGGCGAGACATCAGAAAAAAAAAAAAAAAAAAAGCATTTTTTAAATTTTAAAAAAAATTCTTAAAAAAAAAAACCGGGGGGGGGAGGAGAAAGAAAGAATTGAAGAGAATAACAATGAAACTAAATTTAAATGATTAACTTATCTTGAATAATGCAACATTTTTTAGTATTTCGAACGAAAGGATTAACTTTAGAAGATTAACCTCAGAGAGAGGATTAAGGTGTTATCTCTAAGAAAAACGACATGTTGATCAAAGATCAAAGAATCATGCTTCCATAAAATAAACGTTTATTGTTTTGCCTTTTGCTGAGGTACTTTTAAATACTTTTTTTAATCCTACATTTACAAAGGTGCATTTCATTCTGCGCGCGATTTTCGAAAACTAAATTTCGTGACTGGGGACAATAATAATTAACATATAAATCGAATAAACAGCTTTCAAGTTAAAACTCTTAATAATACTAATTTTAAATTCAAACAACCGACGTCAAATACAAAGAATTGTTAACAAAGAGCTCGTCGTTTCCATTCGTTTATTTGGAATCTCACAACATGAAATTACATTCTTTAATGTACAATCTATGCTGCGTTTATTTATATTCTACAATAAGACTCTACTGCATACAAATAAAAAAAAAAATGGTTTGTTTTTAATAGCGATGCGGAACGAATTAAATTAGCAAAAAGGAAGCCTATTTATATTCTCGAACAAATCTCTACTATGGTACAATTTACGAAAAATAGTCTGCCTTTAAAAGTAGTGCAGAACGAACAGAACTGGCAAATAAAAGAGTCCAGTATTCATCAGTAATTAAGCCAACCTTACTCTTCATACATAGCAATAGACTTAGCCGAAACACGCCCAGATATCTTTCGCATTTAACGTGGAACACGTGAGCAAACTAATAATGAATACTCAAATGTAGATATTCTCGAACCGGGCGTTATGTTTTTTCGTTCTTTCATCTTTATTATTATTCTGATATTTTAAGCCGCTCACAAAGTAAACAGAAAATGTTGGCGTGGGTTCAACTGACTATAGGTCTAGCGCGTTAAAAGTCAAGGGGAAATAAAGAAGACAAACAACATTAGCCATAATTCTCTAGAGATTAATGTGTTAAAAGCCGCGATAGTCATCATCCGAGTCTGGTTCCTAAGCCTTTTTTTAAAACCCTTTCATCACTAAATGAGATGCAGTGGCTCAAATCGGGATTCGTGCAAAAAAAAGAACAAAAACAACGGGAAATTCTCGCGTGGCCTCAAAAATGGCGAAGAACAAAAAATAGAGTGTATAGGTGCGTGGATTCCCCTTTTCTGTTCTTTTTTTTCTTATATATATATATATAATTATTAATCAGCCCTTCATTAACTTTTTTCTTGCGTTTCGAACTCCTAACTTTGTTTTTGTAATGTTAATTTTGGTCAAGATGACAGAATTCGGTGAACTAATTCTGGAAACGTACTTTTTTATCCATGGAACAAGACTAGAATAATTATCGCGTTCTTCTCAGATAAAGATATTTCATAAATTGTTTAGGAGAACGGCAACAACGCTGTTCAGAAAACGTAAAAAATATGATATAATATGTTGACTACACAAATAATGATTTAACTGAAATGAGCTATTAAGTTAACTGATTTTTTTTTAATTTACTTGCGCTGACGTTTTCGTCAGCTTATATATCTTCCCGACTCAAAGATTATCTTAACATTTTCGTGTTTTAACCTATGGCTAGATAATTGGCATTATTCATAGCATATCAACAAGGGAACTATAAGATCGAGGTGTATTTAATGTATGCTTACTTCCACAATGCCACACAACGATACCTAGATGGAAATTTAAACTTTCGATTCATTAATTAGAATCAGGGCCGGTCATATGGGGAGGGGGATGCTATGCACTGGGGCCCGGTGATTGAAGAGGCCCCAACCTGTTCAAGAACTAAAATAATGTACTCTTGCACGTGAAAACTTGACAGTATTCCTATCATTATCAGCATGACGTAAAGCTCATGTTATAGTAAATCTATGAATTTAGACCATCTTCTCTTCTTTCAAACTAATTCTTGATGATGCGAATGATTAGTTCTGGTTATTTGATTTGGAGAATTCCCGAATATCCCCACTTAAACTGAACTTTTTATGTGTGCAGAACGCTTAAATGCACTTGCTGTATCAACACATCGAAAAAGGAATTGCAAAAAAATTGTATTTTTTTTCCGAAGTAAATGTATTAGCAAAAACAATCCCGCATTAAATAAACATGCATATATTCGTATTTGTATTTTTTTCCCCTCACTTTACAAAAAAAAATGTAGGCCTCAAACGGTTTTTTGCATCCAGGCCTCTTTAGAGAGAAGGCCGACTCTGATTAGAATGCCAAAAGATTCCAAACTGAGAAAGTTTCAATTCATTAAGCCTATTCTTTTCATTCAAATTTTATGTTATTTATATATTTAACTTGTATACATGTATGTGTATTGCGTGTAAAATAAGAACTCAAAAATCCTTTTTTCGCCTTTCTTACAGATTTTATTCACGTAATTACTTGAAAACCTATTTATTAAAATTTGCGATATTCTCATCTCTTTTTTAAAAATCAGATAATATTTTTGGAGCCGTGTTTACAACCAAATCTAACAAAACATTGAACAATCAAGATATCTAAGATAAAAATTTACATGTACAACAAATCTTAATAAGAATAAGTTTCATAATCTTCTTAATTATAAATATCTCATTATTATTCAGCTTATGCATTTTCAGAAGATACGATATTGATCCATCGTTCCTCGAGGGAATATCATTGTGGAAGAATTAAAGTCTTGTTCCTTTTTTAAGAACTTTTAATTAAGCTATTTCTTCCAAGCTGCGTGAAAAGAATACGAATAATGTAATTACTATGCGAATCCCAAATAATCTGGTACCCAGAATCCACTGCTTGCAGGGATTATTTATTTATTTATTCTTGACATTTAAATAATGATCTACAAATATAAGCTGCGAAGAAGCTATACAGAATTTATGAATACTTCTTGTCAAAATTTAGACTAGCAAGCGATAAACGAAAGTTTGATTCTATTTTCAAAAAACCTTTTATTTTACGATGTCTGTTTGAAAACTATTGGAGAAAAATTATTTAAATGTAATTTTAAATTGGAGTTATTTGCGTGAAAGTAAACTTTTAGAAGGAAAAAAACTTAAGAACTGTCGATTTTTTTAATGTATTAAGAAAAATTGTGGAATTCTTCTGCCTTAAAGAAGGAAAGTATTCTAGCTTAAGTTTTCGAATTTCATGTAATTTTGTTCAGTACTTCAAAACTATTCTTACAAGCGTGTGTAGAATTTAAACCGCAATTTTTAGTTTGTTAATGCAACTGGGAAATGACTTTTCAGCGATATGTATGCCTTAGATATACTGTAGTTTTTTTTTTTTTTTTTTTTTTTTATCAACTACAGATAAGTAAAAAGACGATCTTAATTTTTAAAAGATAAAAAAAAAGTTTATGATAAATAAGAATATTGTACTCACACAAATGTATAATTAAGTAGTAAAGTTGAATACAATTTTCATGGAGTTACACAATTGATATGTGTCACATAAATTTTTTAACATGTGTTTGAAGGGGAAATTGAACAAAAGAATAAGGTTTGTTTTTTTAAGCACGCTATGAATAGATAAAGAAAGAAAAATGGCCCATTTTCTAAGCATATTCTTTTAACCCTTCGCTATCCAACGAAACCCAAAACAAAGAAAAAAAAATGGCGATAAATATATTTTAATGTGCGCTAATGAAGTCGCAGCTCTCCACAAATTCTTCAACAGAAACATAAAATTCTAACTTCTGCCGTTCCCAACAGCTAGGAAGTAATAATAAAGTTAAATTATTTCATTATCCCTAGAAGTATTTATGATTTCTTAAGTCAGAAAGATGAAAAGAGAAAACCGAATTAAAACCCGACTGCGCAGTGGTCATTAATTTAGTCATCCTTTTGGATGATTATATTATTTCGACAATATTATCATGGAAACGGGCTACTGTGGAAAGATCGTATTTATTTGTGTTATGAAAGATAGGCCTTTTTTTTTCTCTCTCAATTAAGCAATCAACCACGAGTATAGGGTATTTTTCTATGTGACATGAAAGAAAGTTGGGTGATGTAATAAAACAGGAAAATGAAAGCTTAGTTTCCGCGGAATGCACTGAGTTGTGATTTACATTTGGGACATCTGCCTTTTGTATAAATGAAATTTATTGTGAAAGGTTGTAATATGAGAAATTGTTCTCATAAATATTAGTGTAGAATTTCAACGGCATCACTTTTTATAGATATCATTCCTACAATTCATATAAACTTATTCGTAAATTGAATAATATTCGTATTTCATATTAAAATGCGTTATTCTTTAATTAAACAATTCTACTGATGAATGTCAAACATGTAGTCGATCTATAACGATTTTGCACTTGGTGGGACTTGAAAAATATGAATGGAATTTTTTATTTTTTTTTTTATTTTCGCTTGCTGAATTCAGTTTTCACGTTTTAAATAAGAATGATTCAGTCATGTATTTTCTCATAAGTTTATTCATAAATAAATATTGGATAGCAAAATTATTCAAAAAAAAATTTACTTGCAGCTGATTATCATTACAAAATTTTATTTAATTTGCTATTTTCATATGTACCGTATTAACTCGAATGTAACGCGACACCAAAACTTTTCATAAAGATAGGGGGGAATGATATATATATATATATAAATATGTAGGATTTTCCAGCTAATTATTAAGCAATTAATTTTATTTTCCAATTTACTGTGAAACCAGTTCCTCCGATACTCAATAGATGTCGCCACGAATCAGAGTCACGTGATAAGCTCATGCAGCGCCACCTATCCCAGAACAAAACTGAGTGACACTTCGTTTTCTCTCTCTTCTCTCTCTTGCCGCCACTTTTTCCGCTTCTCTTCTCCTTCGCTTCCCGTGTCGGAAGTAAACTTCAAACGCCCGAGCGCGTTCCAGCGCCCATCGCCAATATGGGTTAAATGAGGTAGCCATCTATCTTTATCTGACGAACTGGTCAACTTACTTTTCATATCATAGTGTAAATACTTTTCATTCTTCATCATCTCTCCTAATAAACAAGTAAAGATACTGCAAGCTTCATCCTTGAATATCATCAACAACATTACATGGAATCCGAAATTACCCCCCTAGACAACCAGCCCATTGCGTAAGAGCAAACCATCGTAGATTCGGGATGAACAATCTCCATCACCCCACTTATCTACATATATATAATGTTCGAATTTAGCGCGAGTCAATGTTTTGAATGGAAATGATGAATCAAAAAGTATCGCTTTATAATCGGGCTAAAGTGGTATGTCTGTCTAGTTCAAAATTTGTAGTTTAATCTTAACCCCTTTCCTATTTCGGCATTGGGTGATTTTCAAACCATGGAGGGAGAGTGTTGTTTGTCCTTGGAAAGCCAGCAGCATTTCGAACTTTGGACCAATGGGTCCGAAAAAAAGTTGACATGTCTCTTTTTGTGGTGCCTTTATCAACTGGGCAAAAAGAAACACCCCCCTCGAGCTAGTTATTAAGCGTTTTAACTTATGGCGTTATTGTTTGAAAAAAGCCACTGCATACTCCCTCTCCAGTATCATCGTAATGATACGAAGAGAAATATTCTGAACGATATTGGTTCAGAAGGTCGCTTTTCCAGCCATTACTGTTGTTGATATTCATCCCCTCCCTGTTGAATTGAGTTTTACACTGAACAGTTTTCATTTGAGTCATCGTCTGTCTCAAGTTGAGTAGTGGGTCTCGTCGACACGTGCACCGTAGCCAGAGGGTCATTAATACTGATTTATGTGTGGTTGTCTTAGTTAGATACACAGAGACAACTATTTTGCGTCGGGGGCATATGCAACCAGTAGTTTTAGGTTGTGCTGCCATCTAGTGTTCAAATTCTGGGTCACCACTTCTGCGTTACGTGTTTTTCAACCCCATAGTGGGGAAGAGATTAGTTGACCTTGGAGTGCCAGTGGCGTTTCGAACCCTGAACCATGGGTCTAAAGAAAAGCTGACTAGTCACTTTTGTTGCGCCTCTACCAACTGTGCTGAAAGAGACGTCTCCCTTGACCTACTTATTAAGGCGTTTTAATTTCTGGCATTGTTGCTGAAGAGTAGCGCTGCGCATCATCCGATCGCGCTAAAACTTTGTTACACGTATAATTTCGACTCAAACTGTGACTTACTTAGGAAGGGATGAGGTGAGTGCTTGCATTGAACAACGTCCAGTTGAGTTGATTTTCCACGTATAATTCCTTTATTTGCTTCTTAATCTTAAATTTCTAGACTAAAAGAATGAAATATGTTAGGTGCAAAGAAAAAAAAAAAACTTTTTTTTTAAGATCAAACTTTTATTTAAGATTGGACTATAATGAAAGTATTTTTAAGCGCAAAATAATATATATTTTATAAGAGCTTGGAGACGTTTATACTACTTTTGATCTTAGAAGTAGTTATGGTACTTAATATATAGTAGTTATGGTACTTAATATATTGGTAATTACCAAGGTAACTTAATTAAGCGACTCAAAATCTTATGAATTGTATATTATTTTACATTTAAAAATTATTTTTATACCTTTAAGTCCATCCTTAAATAAAAGCTTGATTTTAAAATGTTTTTTTTATTTATATTTTTTTTTCTTTTATTTTAAGGTTACGAGACATTTTAGCATTTACTGAAAGTAAAGTTTTCATCCATCACAAACAAAAGATGACACACACAAATTATATATAAATATAATCTGCTTGTGTCAATGCCTGTTTTCACTAGTAATAATCTTAATGTTCAAAAACGTGTAAAATAACATAAGAGAAGTTCTCTTAAAATTCTGACTGGATTCAAGAAAAAGTCGATCATACAAAATTAAGTGTTTTTAAAAATCTATTGATGAATGTATTCCTTTAATTCATATATAATTAAGAATCTTAAAAATTACCGAGGAAATTAAGTTAAATTACTTAAAATTTTAAGACCATTGCTAGGTTGTCATTTTTGTCTCAAATTCATTAACATTTTCGTCTCTTATAATACTTTCTTCCCGTATGTCTTAGAGCTAAACGATTTTAATATTACACCGAATTGTCAATATTTTGTATTTTCTTCATTTCATATTCTTCACATTCCATATGCAACAGCAGACCTGAATTCATATACAGCCATGTACAACAACAGATCACAGAGACCCATATACGACAGACCACATATTCAACAGACCTGAACATTTCCGTTAAAGTCTGGACCTTTTTTTTTTTTAAATTGATGAAATTTATTTCTAAAATTACTTTGATTAAACTCCAAGTTGAAGTAAAAAAAATCTTCAGTTTTAATTGAGGTTTTTATATTGTATTCAGTTTAATTATTAACGATTGTCAATAATTTTGAGCATTGATCATTATTGTTTCGAACTAATTGTAATCCATATAATAAATTATTTAATTATTAGCAAAGTTCATCTTGTTAAAAAGGTTGCCTTGATTATTTTGCAATAAATCATAGAATTTCTTTATTTTATTTACTTATTTATTCGTTAATTTGAGTTAAGAAAGGAAGGCTTTAAATCTTGAAGAAAACTTATTATAATTACGGAACAAAAGTTTTCTAAAAATACATTCAAATTCCGAACAACCCTGGATTTTTATCTAACATGTGTATACAAATTACTCAAAAAAAAAAAAAAAAAATTCATATTTACAGATAAACATCGCAAAATAAAGCCAGGTCAAATTTTGGTTTATTTCTTAATGCTTATAAAATTAATGTTTTTAAGACGTAAAAATTGAATTATCCAATCAAAATGATTGCCTTTTTTTAAGTTAAAAATCTACAAAAATAATAACTTCTTAAATAGATGGTGGGTTAAATCAAGCTACTGAACTCTTAAATTTAGATTATTTTTTTTTAAATCTCTAATGGAAAGAAAATGTTTGGCATTATTTTTGAAAACAATTGAGTCTTCTTTTTTTATTCAAATGGCCGATACTTTTCACAAATCTCAAGTTTATCTTTTATTTCTGATAATTCTTAATCCATCATCTCATCATGCTCCTAGAAGGAAGCCCATTTAAAAAAAAGTGGAAATGAGAACTTTATCTAAACATATAAAAAATCCACAAGAAAAGGCCTTTATGTCTAGAGGTCTAAGATTACGTTCGTGTACAAATCAGTGATTGACAGAAAATATCTTAAGATTTATAGATAAGTTGTTTTAAGAGGCACGCGTGTACACGTGTAGGTTATTAAATATCGTCTGAGCTAATTAAAGAAAAGAATTTTCTAGAATTCTAGAGGGTAAATAAAGAACGCATACTGGCGTTAGATTCTAGTTTCAAAACGAAAATAATTATATAAACAACATTTTAATAGTCTATGGACACGTTTTCTTTCAATTTGCGAGATTTAAATTAGAAACTATTTATTGTTTAATGAAGTACAAAATGTAATATTTTTAAATTTAACCTTTTTTCAAATTAAAAAAAAAATAATTTATAGGTTTAGCAGCAAAGCCGTTTTCGTTCAGAAATTTTCGCCACCATATTTTTCTATTTAAAAAATACAAAAAAAAAAAAAAAAAAACTTTTAAAATATTTGAAATACATATTGGAAATGCCAAATGATACCTAGGTAATCGTACTGATAAATCTATTATTTATTATAGTCACTATTGAATTGTTATTCTAAAAAGATAGGTAATAGCATGATTAAATTCCACATTTAATCAATTAAATCAAAAAGAAAAATGCAAAATACATAGATTTAACTTCAATATATCTGAACAAATGTTATTTTTATCTGTCATAATTTGGATGCATTGCTATATACACATTAAGAAAAAACTTGAAAAATATGTATCATTTATAAAAATGATAATGTTGAAAACGTTTACGTGATCAAAGAAAAAAGTTCTGTTTTTTTATAAATTTTTTTAACATTCCGAAAACAATGTTTGTCATGGTAAAGAACCAAAAAAAAAAAAAAAAAATTGATGACTCAGCGTTACCATTTACCTACTTTTTTAGAATTAATATTGAACAGAATTTTTCAAAATAAATATGTTTTATAAAGTATGGAGATGTTTTAAAATGTTTAAATATAGATTTTTTTTAAGAAATTATTCAAAATTGTGTCAGAAGTTTCAAGTTTTCAACCTTTTAAAATTAGTTTAAAATTTCTAGCTGAAATTTCCCCACGAACTTAATGTTATTGGAAACAGGTTCGTTCACTTTAAAATAAAAGTGCTCCTGATAAACAAATTCAGTATTGGAGAAAAACAGTATAAAAACTAATATTATTTCTGTAGAATAATTGTAATTTACACTTTTGTCTATAAATTTGCCGATCTCTTTTACACTTATATTAAAATTTAATACTACATTCTCAAAAAAAATATATATATATATATATATTAATCAGTTTTGCTAGCAACATCTAGAAACATAAGCTAAGAAAGGAATTTTTTGAAGGTTTTCTGCTTAAAGAATTTTGATTATTAATTTATGCATGAAAGTTCTCTCGAGAATTTTTAAAGCTGAAAGCATTCTTTTTTATGTACATTTTTAAACTTTTAATTTGTGTGTACTTTCATTCGTAACGTTCTTGTCATTTTTAAATATTGTTAATTGTAACTGTTTTTGAAACGGTTTTTTTTTTTTTTTTTTTTTTTTTTTTAAAGTATAAGTGTTATTTTCTGAAAGTTTGTGTTCTTCCTTCCCTTTATAACCACTGAGCAGATGGTTAAGTATTTTCAAAAATATAAACAAACGAAAATCTGGATTGTGTTTAAAATATGAGAGTTTTAATATTTTTTGAATACACGAACTATTTTTCATTATTTTAAAACATTTTCTATGAATAATCAAAATTTTTACACCGAAATTACTAAAACTTTTAACAATTATTATGGGTAAAATTGAAAATGCATTAAAAATTCAGACAAGTGTTAATATTTTTAGTCAAAATAATATCAAGTAATAATATAATTCTTAGAAACTCTTTTTAAATAACAATTTTCGAATTTTAAACTAATAACCTTTCTTCCTGTCATCACAAACTTGTTTTTCGATTTTGCTTACAGATTTTAAAATTAATTCTGTAAGAAACTGAATAGCACACAGGAACTTATTACACGGAAGAAATGTCATTTTTGTCTCTGGTATTACTAATGCTTCAGATTAAATTTTTGAAGTTGAAAAATATTAAAATATTTTTTTAGTTACAATATTGTTATGAAACTTCATTTTTTATTCAGCTGTTTGTGTGTGTGTGTTAATAATTTTTAAGTCTCTATACATTACTAAAATAAGGGAATAAAATCAAAGGAATTGAAGTAAGCCGACTTCAGTTGAACTTGCGCAGTTGTCAGATTTTTACTATACTGAGTCATTCATCTTTGTAAGGGCGCTCAGCAACAGCTTTTTTACTTCATTTTTACTTAAATAATATTCGTGATGCACAGGACTTATTCCCGGTAAAAGTAAAATAAAATGCAAGAAAGAATTATCCTATCAATTTTTAGTTAGACACAGTCTGTGAATTGGACAATCTATATTTGACTAAAATAGCCTTTTCTTTGGACAGGACACCTCGTATATGTATGAGGAAATTCTAGATACTGAAACAAAGAAAAAATTGACAGTAATCACGCCATCCCATCACAATGAACACTTGTGGACTCAGTCGGAAAATAACCTTGGAAGATTTCAAGGTCGCCTGAGTCACGGATCATCGGAAGGTTTAGGTTTCGTTTTGAGAACGAAGAATAATTTATCGCTGAATCGGAACAATAAGTTTTGTGTTACGGAGGGGGAAATCTATTTTTATACTTTTCTGATTTTTTTTGTGAAATAGAAATAGAAAATATTTAAATATTTGGTTTAATTTATGAAGAGTGTGAAAACGTTTTAATTTTCTCTTTTGTTTCACTTTTCAGTTATCACTCGATACACAAAACGATTAAATGTTGCTGGCGAAGAATTGTCTTTAACTTAATAATTTCGAGTTTTTATGTCTCAGAATAGTATTACTTTAATACTTGAAGTTTAGATTCACAAAGTTCACAATGGAATCTTTGAATGATGGCATTTAAGATTTATAACATTGTTTCGACATTTTTTGTTTCAAAACAGGGGGAAAAAAATAGGAATTTTCTTTTTATTTTTTACTGTCTATATCTCTTGCTCTATAAACTCCAAATCATTCACTCATTCATCTTTCAATATTTGATCTTTAAATTATATGCTAAGTTTGAACTAAGATCTCCCAAACATTTTTTATTCATAATTTTATTGGAAAGTAAGCCAAAACAGCCGAAGCAAACAACATATTTTGAGGAGATGAACTTCTGTTTTATTATTTCTTCAACTTATCAGTTTGAACGATTTTTTTTTTTTTTTACAAATATAAAATGCTGTGAGTCTTTTTCGCAACGAACTGAGCTAAGCAGATCGATGTACAGGGTTTTTCAAAATGAATAATCCGATTTTAAAATTCCACATTTTCAAAAATAAACGACACAGAAGGATAAGTAATACATGAATACAAAGGAAAACTGTGGAAGTTTTATATTATGAACAATAGATGGTCCACATGTGTTCTTCGTGAAGCTATTTACCGAAAGCTGTTTTAGAAGCTTTCATGGAGCTACCTCGTAGCGGGATCGGTCGTAGTGGACCAGATTACTTGAGGTTACACAGCTGACCGCCTAAGTAACTTGATATGTGATTCCCATGTCTAATCATCTGATACCCCATGCGATTTCTTCCTTTAGGAATTTGTAAAAGGTGAAGTGTGTGTTCCACCATTATCCACAATTTTATTTGAACTTAAACAATGAATTTTTGCTGCTGTATAATCAATAATCACTGACACTTCACAGCGCCTTGTGCACGAATTTACATAGCGAATTGGCTTTATCGTGTAACTAAAGGAAGTTATTTCTTGTTTGCACTCAAGTATTACTTATCATTTCATGCCGTTTATATATGAAAATTTAGCATTTTAAAATCGGATGAATCATTTTGAATTTTCGCGTGACATAGCACAGGAAAAGAACACTGAATACATTTTTATATAAAAAAAAGAAGAAAAAAAGCTCAGATCTGAAAATATCCGTTAAATTACTTCTCGTGACTTGATAATATTAAGATAAGAAAATTTCTGGAAAAGTATAAAGTTTTGCATTTGTTTATTGTTTAGGTAGTTTTTTTTATTTATAGATTATTTTTCAAAAACAAAAAGTCCTCATTTTTTAAATATAAATTTAACTTGAAAAGATGACATTTATGCTGTTCAAAATAAATTTTTTATTCATAAAATGTTTCCATTATTTACACAGAATTATTGTTTATTCGTTTTTCCTTTGATATGCATAACATAAAATATAGGAATCTGAGACACTTGATAATGGTTGATATTTGAACCGCATCACAAGAATTCGACTTTTTAATTCAAGAAATATTAATTTTTCAAATTTCACGCTAATTTAATGATTGTTAAGACAAAACATGCCCTGGCAAATTTACACTCTCCATTCATTCATAGTTTTAAATAACTCTTTCTATTACACTTAGTTTCCAATTTCTCCCATTTCACTGACAGTTTTGTATCATATATTTTCACTTTTTATGTTGTAATAAATTCGAAAAATCTAGGGTGGAATACTTGAGCCACCTATTGGAATGAGACTTCAATTGAGAATAATTTTTAATTATTGTAAAATATTTTTCGTTATGTAGGATTTATTTGCTAGTTCACTTAATTATTTTAACTTGATCTTTTAAAGCCTAAAGACCAAAATAAAAGGCGATTAATATTGAAAATTTATAAGTGTTCTCAAAAGAGTTATTCTACTTTTTATAATTAAAAATACGTTTTCTATTTTATTACCTTATGAACGTTAATAACACGTACCATTAAAAAAATGTTGCATTTAATATTAAAAGAAATTAAAATGTCATAGAGTAATTTTAAACGGGAACTTAAATTTGTTTTGTGTATTGTAACTAAACAAATAAGGAAATTTTGATATCAGACTTCTCTGGATTTCCATTTTATATTATAGTTATGACAAAATTAATCATTAAATAATTCTACGTTGATTTAAAAAGTAAAACTTATATTTTGTATTCTTTACAACAATGCAAAACAAAAGTAAACCTAAATATAACATTGTAATAGCTACAATATATCACAAATTTTGCTGAAAAAAGTTTCATGATTCATTTAACTTTTTTTTTCACAATACATTCCAATGATGCATTTTTGAAATTCGAATTTCATTCAGTTTTCATCATTTTCTAGGGTATGTTTCAATCCCTCGCTTTTCCAATTCGAGTTTTTCGCACAAGCGGGAGACGCGACCCACTTTTCACTTCTTCCGACACTTCTACTGCGTCTTAAAACTTGCAAACTCAAGAAATGCATATTCCTAAATACTCAATTTTGAAAAGATCCATAGCTAATAATCTATGTTGTGAGGATTCGTGTTTTTCGCTTGTCCCCGATTTTCCCTGCTTTTTGTCAATAATGATCGATATACATTAATTTATTCCATCTGTGTAACGTTTCCCCCCTTCTACTTTGCAGGAGTCCTCTACTTTTGACGGATGGCAAATTATGGAACAAAAATGTTGTAAAAATTCCTTTTCAGTGAGCATAGCGCATTTTTGTGTGTTCAAAATTACTTAACCTTCGAAGAACCTGTAACGGAAAACAGAATCTTTTCAACAGAATGAATTTCTTTTTTCCCCCAGCACACGCAGATTGACATATTTATTCTAAATCTCCTGTTCTAAACAAAGTCGTCACTGACTTCCTTTGTTATTTCTTTTTTCCCGTCATTAATGGAATCACAAAGAGATACAGTACATTTGCCTTTGAACCATAATCATTATCGCCTCCTAAATACAAAAATTCGGCTGAATAAGCAAAACAAGGAGGAAAAAATAGATTTCGGCTTTATGTGCTGGAGATCAACGAACTAATATAGTACTTTGTTCTGTTCAATGTGTAACCACTTCAAACCGAACAGTACAACCGTCCGAGAAAATCAATGAGATGACAAAGGTATGAAATAACACCTGCTGTGCATTTTTCCTTCTAAATCCATCATAGTTCTCACGTTTAGACATTGGTTGATGAGTTAATGATTGTTTTGTTCGTAGGAACGGAGTTTCGCCTCTTCTGAATGATAGGCTTAGTTCTAAGAATCATACGCGATTCGCCTAACAGAATAAATAATGGAACAAAGTGACATAGAATCCATTTCATTACAGGCATTCGACTTTTCTGGAAAAAAAAAATGGCTGAAAAAATGTAACTAAAGTAAACTAACGGAGATTTTGTTGCTTGGCAACAGTTATGCAGAGTTTTAAAATGTAGTTCTCTTTCTACGTTTTCAGCCTACATAAATGTTAAATATTTCGAAGATTTTGTGAATTCTGGTATTGCAAACTCGTAAATTTATTGCATGAAGATAAAATTATTTTTTGAAAATATATCTATTTTATTAGATAGACAAATGAGCCGTAGGAGACGCTTAACAATAAATATTTGAAAATTCTCTATTTTTACCGAACATTGGAACACATTTGACAAGTATAAGATGAGCATTTTAGTTGGAAAAAAAACTATTTTTTTTTTCAAAAGCTATACAATTGTACTTAACCGCTTGGAATTTATTAACGTTACACTAAAGATATACAATAAACTACTTATGACGATCTAGCCATTAATTTCGAAAGTAAATTTCAAATGAAATTTTTTTAAACTAAAAATTCTTTGAACACAGTTTTTAAAACACACTTTTTAATGAATTAATTCTTTTTTGAACCAAAAGATTAACAATTCAACTTTTTAAAATAAAAAAACTAAGGAACTACTAAATCACCACTCGAGTATGCGGACAACATTGCCATTATTTAGAATTTTTCTCTGCAATATTCGGAAATGTGAGGGACAGTTATTCTCAGCGAATAAGTCTGAATTGAGAAAAATTTCCGAAACAGTATTTGAGTAAAGATAATGAACGCAGATTAAGAATTAGTAGTGATTTTTTTTTTTTAATTTGAAATTTTAGAATTTGTATCTCAGCATCTCATTATGAGTTTTCTACTAAGAACGAAATTATATTTTTCGCTACTATGATTCATTTAAAACACTCAAGCGTGAAATAAAATCAAGAGGAACATTTTGATTTGTTTATGTAAAGCAGGGGTCGCCAAAGTGGTCTATATAGACCCCTAGGGGTCTATTTAACAACAGTAGGGGTCTATCTGACCCAAGGGGTCGAATGGGGGTCTATTGGGACTCGAAGGAAAAACAGTTCTTAATACGCAAATCACACATACCTAACTGCGTACGTAAAAATTTAAAATATTTTTATAATTGACTTAATATTATATTCTTTATAGAAAATAAAATAATAAATCAGAAAACAATCTGCCCCTTTTTTCCTTATGTGTTTTCGTATGTATACCGTGACGTCACAACTTGACCTTGTGACCAGTTTGTGAAACTTTACGACCTTGTGACCAAAAATATGTGAAACTTTACGAAATGGCTCAGCCATTTATGCTGGCGTTTCCAAGTTCGTATATGGTTGAAGCCGGTTTCAGTCACGTTAATTCAATTTTAACTAAAAACAGAAATAAATTAAATGTGGAGCTTCGAGGGGATTTACGGTTAAAATTGACTAATTTCGAACCCAATATAGCGAACCTTGCCAAGAAACACCAGGCACACTCATCTCATTAAGAAGTAAAAAATCTTTAGCTACTTTACTTACTGTTTCTGATTTATTAAATATTTAGACTAATATATAGTTTTATTTTAATTACCTGAAAATTACCTTTGTGGGGGTCTATGGAGATTTCGAAAAATTATATAGGGGGCGATGATCAAAAAAGTTTGGCGACCCCTGATGAAAAGGATCAAAAATCAAAAAGCGGACTCAAAAAAACATTATTTTTGAAACTTCAAAAAAGAATATGACAGCCTTACGAAGTTACCCTGTGCAAGAATTATTCAGATCACGTATGTATATAATATATATATATATATGGGGGATAAAGACTAATTTTGCTGAAGGAAGTCGGCACACTCGCTAGAGGACTCAAATCCAGTGGAGAAGGAGTGGATGATACAGTGAGGAGACGGAGCTAAGATCTGAGGGTGGACGGACAAGGAAAGTCCGGGGACGCTGCAGGAAAACACTGTTGGTCGAAAGGGACGTTCAGGAGACGCTGCTGGGAAGGCGTGGTGGAAGCATGCGGTTTGGGAAACCACAAGGAGCAGACTTGGGAAGTCTTGGATATAGAGGAGGCTTGTGGTGCCGCAAGGAATTGGAAAGCAGAGATTGATGGGAACCATTGAGAGCTGGTGAATTATAGCTAGGAGAGATACTGTGAACGCTAGAGAGCTAGAGCCTTATTGCAGTATCATAATATTGTAGGATCTGTAACTGTATACGTCATTTGTGCAATTCCATCCCATTAAATTGTCCTTTGTGGATAATCAACGCATCCATCATCATTTAATGTTACCCCTAAAACATCGCGTCATCATCAACCATTCACAAAACCCAACACACATACACACGCACGCACGAACACACACACGCGCACATATATATACTATTGCTACAAAAATTGAACATCCTGTGGGTGGACAGTGAAAACATTCCAACAAGGAATGTAGTAGACAACGACTCTTTAATCACGAATATTCAGAGAATGACGAAGTATAGGAAGCATAACTTGTACAAATTAATAGCAACTTCAGGAAAAACAGATAAACAACACAGACAACTTGCAGATCCCTAGTAATCACAGTAATAGTCCTTTCAATTACGAAAAACTTACCAGTTTGTTAGTTCATACTGCGGACTGATCCCCAAATACTGTACTTTTAAAAGGCGGATTCTGGCAGGTTTGCCTAGCCTCCGGGTTTCTGCATATTTAGAGCTATCCGAGCCTGGTGTGACTTCTCAGTGAAAAGTCAGGAAGATTCCTCTCCTAATAGAGATTTCGAGAAAATTCGAGTGTATTTCCGAGAACTTTCATCGTCGCAAAATTCACCAAATTGGTCGTCAAGTTTGTCTCTATGATCGGGGTCAGAACTTAAGCTTTCCTCAGTATCCGATTAAACTCGTAAATGTCTCTTATCATTCATAAGAGTAACATTACAGGGAGGTTTATTTCCCCCCCCCCACAAAACTATAATAATAATAGAGCAGTTAAAAATAATAGAAAAATTAGGACTAATAGATATAAAAGAAAAAGATTAGATAAAAATGAAGTTGAGAAAAATATTTGTGAATTAAATAGTAATTTTGAAAAAGTAATAACAATCTTAAAAATAATAAATCCTTCATTCTTGCTTTTTAAAAAAGTACTAAGTATTCTAAAAGATTTCTTAGTTAAATATAATAAAATAAGTAATCAATATACGTATATTACTGACTATCTAGTACATAAGTATGAGTATGCTACAAAAGGGACAATAATAAACAAAATAATAGTGCAGAATATTGTACATTAAGTTTCAGGAAGGATCCTTTTATTAGGATTAATTTTAATAATATTTCTGAAAAGCATACGAACGGTCTTCCATTTTAAAATATTACAATTATAAAAGCTTTTATATAAATATAACGCAAACAGGTGGATTTATTTTTAATTGTAATAAGAAAATAAATTGTGAAAGATAAGAAATTGATTGATTTAATTAATGAAAAATTGTGAAAGGTAAGAAATTGATTGATTTAATTATAATAAAAAATTGTGAAAGATAAGAAATTGATTGATTTAATTAATGAGAAATTGTGAAAGTTAAGAAATTGATGGATTTAATTAATGAAAAATTGTGAAAGATAAGAAAATTGATCTATATTGTAACTGGAAAGAATATAAAGAATTGGTTAATATTGAGCATAAGAGAATCGAGTAAATCGATTCTCTTGTAATTGGCATTACAAGAGAATGAAGTATTGTAAAGGACAAAGTCTTGAGAGGGAGAATGAATAAGAGCACAGGTTTCGGGATTATGATCTCTAATAGTAACCATTTCATTCAGTGAAAGATTTATGAGGATGTTAATAATCTTATCAACAATCTTGCTATTAAGTATAGTTCACCAGGTTTGAAAAGCTCTTAAGGTGAGTACAGTTGTTATATTAATAATATAAACTTTAAAGATAGTACAAAATATGTGAATTAAAAAAAAACTGTATAATTACAAAAAGACCTTATAATATGTTATATTTACGAAGTTCAAAGTAATTATGCAATTATTTATAAATATTACTATAATTTAATTATTAATAAACATTTATGAGGGAGTAAAGTTTTTTTAGAAATTAATATTAGTGATTAATAAATTATTAATAGAATTGAAATTCTTGATAAATTATAACACAAACTTCAAACGAATACAATTAAACACTCACAGATATTTACAACTCTAAAATTTCCTAAAGACCATTTTAAATTTAGAACATTCACTGGTGGTTATAATACTTACATTACAAAAGCTAGTAAAACATTATAAGATACTATAAATAAATTTTATAATATTGCAATAATTAAACATAGTTCCAGATGTAATTAAGAATATAAAAGACAAGGGTAAATATTTGTTATGCATAGCTATGATTTTGACGAACTCTTTAATTCTATAGACGTAGATGATCTAGTAAAAGTAAGGTTAATTATTTATAGGAACTTTTACATTAATTTTATTTCTTATGAAAAATTTAATTCATTAATTTGCATTGTACTTGGTAAAAACAATAAAAAATTTAACAAACTAAGGATATTTCATAAGGAGGGCCTACAAGTAACTAAAACTTACTTACTCTATTTTGAATAAAATTATACAGATAAAAATAACAGTATTATTTATGGATAATTCGATGAACTACTTGTTTAGAGTTTTTAATAAGCATTCTGAAAAAAAAAATAAAATAGTTTATCTTTTCATCCTTCTTACTTACATTTAATTAAAATTGATAATAATCAATGCGAAATGGAATATTTAGACATGTAGTTGAAAATTATAGATGATAAAATTATTAGTAATAATATTAATACTTAGGATAAGAGAAGAACTTTTAAATTTCATACTAATAAGATGCCTTTTTTCTGAAATAATTGTAAACATATTTTTATTTTAAAAAAAATTATAGTGTAATAAATAATGAATAGCCAGGATGGTTTCAGGAACAAATATTATTTAATGCTCGATACGTTCCACAACACAGGACAGGATACAAATACATAAATAAAACACAGATTCACGAACATGACTACATCGTTCTTACCAAGTCTTTCGCCTTCGATTGCGCTTGCGCTCGCTAGTCGTCCTGCTCGCCAAAAAAAACATGTGGCGCCATCTGGCTACCGTTTAATAGTTACATGGAAGGTAGTGGTAAATCACAGTGTTACAATAGTTAATTATATTAAATGATATTATAATTCAGTGTCAAGTTCTACTATAAAATAAAATAATTGTAAGAAGTTTTTCAAAAGTTGCATAAAAGAAAGTTATCCAACTAATTTTTTAAAAAAACACGTCGTTTAAAAGTAATAAATACATTATATATTTTTGAGGTATGCTTTGTAGGTCTGGTAATGTTTTGGTTATAATGAACTGTGTTATAATTTTTTAAGTTATTAGTTTTATATTTTTTAATTATATACATTTATTATGTATTCTTATATATATTTTTAACAATACACATACAGCAATTTAAAGAATTTTTAGACATTTAGTATTTTTTTATAGTTAGTTTATTATATGTATTTCATAAATGTATTATGTGTATTCAATAAGAAAAATAATTTAAATACGATGACTGTCGTGCATCTGTAATTTCTCCTCCACTAATTTTTTTTTTTTTACCACAAGTTTTAGTTAAAGGCCAAATATAATTAATAGTTCTTGTAAAACAAGTTTTATGAGATATCTTTTAGAACAAAAAATCCAATGACACGAAAATTATTTCCAAGATCATTAAATTCAAATTCTAAATCGACATCTGTGTCCCGCCATTTTGTCTTCTTGCATTCCATGTTCCCTTCAACTCACAGATTGTCCTGCAAAATAAAATAAAAAAATTAACACTCCACACCCTTAAACTAAAACTTGACTCCAATCAGAATCTCATTAAAAAATATTTTTATCAATTCTAAACTGGCAACGCCATACAATTAGTAGACGACCTCATCTTCCTCTTTCCCGCCGTATGTTCTTCCTAGTTCGTCGACATCATCTGCTCAACGAAGATATGTATTTTTCCTTCTTTGTTTGCATGGCATATTCAGTTTATTTATTTTTATTCCAAAGTAAGCTCGGAATCATCTGCAAAGAAAATTTTCGATATTTATATTGAATATTTAAAGAAATCTTGCACTCTCTCAACAAGGAAGCAACATAAACACAAAAAATTTGCAAAGGAAAAAAAAATCATCTTGAGTAGTACGATGCAATAAACATGAATTATTGAAGAATAACGAATTTTTTTAAATTTTAAAGATTAAAAAACATTTGATGCTTTTTAACAAAAAGAAGTGATCATATATAGAAAATTAATGTATTCAAATAATTTATAAGCATCTCTCATAAATCTGAATGATTTAAAAATGTGTAAGAACTCAAAAAAATATTTTGATCGATATAGTCCAAACATTTATACTTTGGAATTAATATACAGTACTACTTCTAGTAAGGGACATCTTTATATAAGGGTGTAACGCCGTAATTTAGTACTACTTTCCATGTACTATTAAACGGTAGCCAGATGGCGCCACATGTTCTTTTTGGTTAGAAGCGCATGCACGATGGAAGGCGAGAGACTTCTTTGCAGAATGATGGAGTGATGTTCGTGAATCTGTATTTTATATATGTTTTGTATCCTGTCTTGTGTTGTGGAACGTGTCGAATATTAAATAATATTTGTTCCTGAAACCATCCCGGCTGTTCATTATTTTGTCCTGAAATAATAACAATATTGGAGTGATACATTGGCGCCCAATAATAATGAACAGCCGGGATGGTTTCAGGAACAAATATTATTTAATATTCGACACGTTCTACAACACGAGACAGGATACAAAACATATATAAAACACAGATTCACGAACATCACTCCATCATTCTGCTAAGGAGTCTCTCGCCTTCCATCGTGCTTGCGCTTCTAACCAAAAAGAACATGTGGCTCCATCTGGCTACCGTTTAATAGTACATGGAAGGTAGTGCTAAATTACGGTGTTACAAGGGATAATTCTGTTGGTCCCGGTCCCTTTGAATTGTATGTGTAATTACCTCATAAAAAGATACACCTCAATTCAAGGGACAAATTGTCTGATCTTTTGGGTGTCCCTCATTGAAAGATACAACATGTATAATGAATTTATCTGCATATTTGGATACATACAAGTTATTAAATGCACTTAAGAAGATTGTAGCGAAAATCATAATGAAGATTTTTAAAAAGCTCGATTGTAAATATTTTGAAAAGAAAAACATATCCCTGCGCACGCGCAATGCGGCGGAAAAAACTTCGCTTTCGCCAAAATCTCTTTCATTATGAATATATTAAGATTTAGAAAGTTTTTTCTGTTATTTATACACAAATGAAGCACTTGATTTCAGGATAAAAGCGTCAGGTAGCTATTCCGACGTCGTTTTCTTTCGGAACACCTCTTAAATACAAAAATTACACATTAAAAGTAAACGTTTAAAAGGAAACATACAGCTCCAACAATAAACGAATATTCACTCTTATCTAATTTAATAAACTTTTATAGTTAGCCACCAAATGGGCTATTGTTTAGACAGCCCAGAAATGTCGTGGTAGACCACTTTTCCAAAAATTATCTTGCTTATGCGTATATTTTTTTATGGATGCTTTCACCAGTAACGAACTTAATTTTCACACACACATACGCAAAACATCATAATAAATTTCTCCTGAATTTTTTTAGATTAAAATAAAATATATGTAATATATGTCTGATGCTTCCTTTCACCACTATTGAACTTAATTTTCAAAAATATGTCGAATTAAATTTCCCGCCAATTTTTTTTAATGGATTGAAGTGAAACAAATATAAAAATTAAGTATTTTATTTACTTAACGATTTATGTATTACCTAAAATCATATATGAACTAGAATCAAGATATGACTGAAAATAAATAACATTATTCAGAATTCTAAGACAGCTGGGAGGAAACCTTTTTTTTTTTTTTTTTGCCTCAAGAATTTCAAACTACGTCTTTTTAGTTCGGCTTCTTTCTTGGAATGTTTTGGGCCAAATGATTTTAATATTGATTTACTATTATTAGATTTATTTTGAAGCATAACCATTTGAATAATTTATTGTTTGCTTTAATTTTAATGTCTGAAAAGAATATCTTTGTCCACTTGATTATTTTACTGTTTGCTTTTAATTCGAATATTTAATTAAATTACTTGATAATTATTTTAAATAATGTTAGCACCTTTGGGGACTAAATCCGTTCTTTGAAAAACTTTGCACAGAACAACTTAAAGGTGTTTCGCGAATTTGAATTTTTTTTTTTTTTTCAATCTTACTATTTGGTATATGAATAACTATAAGCTTAATAAAATCCCCAAAGAATATATTTATAACAGCTTATGAACTGCAACGTTCAGAAAATCAATCTCTGCATATGAAATCGAATATATTTAAAAAAAAATGCTCAATTTTACTTCATAAATTCAATGTATTTTCCAAATATTCTTATTTCTCAATATATAATTTTGGAAAATACACAAAATTAACTTTTAATTCACTCTTATTCACATTCCAGAAAAATCTATGTGCATTTGCGTAATTTGGGCCAATTATCCTTAAAGAGCCGGAAACTTGTCTTACTTGCTTTTGTGAAACAAGAAAATCTTTCACAACCTTTCATCACGTGACATAAAAATCATTTCATTGGTTAACAAAACCTTAATTCATGCAAACGCATAATCGTCCCACTTGGACCATCCTCAATATTTTTTTTTTTATCTACAGTCATCTATTACATCTTTAGGTAGTCAAACAGCCAATGATTAAATTTCTAGCCACTTGTTGCTAGGGCGCCCTTTCACATTCAATAACTTTGCAACAAGGTCAAATCCCATGCAGAAAATACACCGTAATTGCTTTCCGTCGCTGTCAGACGGCGTGGAGACTGTCCAAGGACACCAATTGCATAATTCTTTTTTTTATTATCATTATTTATTTGTTTTTATCATGCCTTTTTATCTTTGTTTGTTCTTTTAAACACCCACTTCAATTATTTTGGTAAATGCTAGTCAATTATCTAACCTAACCATGCTTCTGAAAACGTTATTAACTTATCAAAAATCACCATCGCGTTACTAAATTAATAGTTTTTTTTTCCCCTGCTTGATTGAGGCAGTGACAAACTGGTGTATTTTCTTTACTATTATGTTCGAGTGGAGTTGTATTGTGTTGGTTTTGAAATGTAAAAACGTACAAGGAAGATTGTTTTAAATTGCGATAAGTGGAAACATTTTCCTTTTAAAATGAAATCGATAAGTCTTTCTTTTGCGCTATAATGTCGCGTTACTAATAAGATTTGTTAAATGATTTTACAGGAAAAATGACTTTTAAATTAGTGTTTTTGTTTGTGAAGTTTTTTTTTGTTTCAGAAGCAGTCGTCTGAATCAGAATCTTTTGATAATAGAAATTATATAGTTTTGTAAATTTCATTTTGATCCAAAATTTTCTCGACTTGTCAGTCTACTTTGGCATTTTTATTTCGAAAATGTATGTAAATTGTAATTCTATAAGGTACAAAGAAATGCATTTGAATAATAATATATTCTTACGTTTATACGTTTATTCCTTCTGGTTTGAAAACATGCTTTTTTTTTATTCTATTGTTTGACAAATGCATAATGAAAAAGAAATTCTGCGAATTTCTAACACTCTCATGTATAAAATACAAATCAGCCTTTAAAAATTGAATATTTTTGAAGTAGCAGTAAAAAGCATAACACTTTTTTTTTGCAATATTGTTTTTATTATTAAATGATCGTTTTCAAATGTATTTCTCAGAAGTGTTTTTAAATGTATCTACTTGAAAGAGTTTTTTAAAATGTTCATTTTCTGTAATAAGACCACATGTCTCAAAAATATTTAATAATTCATTTTCGTTGAACTTGTATGCCCTATAAAAGGCTTGACAGAAAAAAAGAATACAATGTTTTCCACAAAAATTATTTAAAGCTTCATATTCTTCAGTTTGATTTTTGTATCTTTCAGTTCATTTTGCCGATCATATTTCTTACCATTTGAATGAATAATCCTTTTGTAGATCTGTAAGAATACGCTCATTTTTTATTAGATCGATAAAAGCGTACAATTCTAAGCTTGTATTAGGACAGTAATTATTTTTACTTTGCTATCTATGATACTGCAATCCCATATTAATTAAATTAAAAAGATTGAAAATTATGGGATTAAAATTCATGTTCACAGGTATTAACTTAAAGAATTTTTATTTCTTTCTTTCCTTATTTTTGTATTTTTTTTCTGAAAGCCAAGGATACATAAAAAAAAAATCTTAAATACAATTTTTATATTACATTAATCTGACGATTTCCTTTGCATTATTTCACCAGTTTCTTCAAAAAAAAAAAAAAAAAAAAAAAAAAAAAAAAAGGAAACAAAAAAATAAAAAAAAAAAAAAAAGGAGGAAAAAAAAAACAGTTTTCGAAATTTTGTTTTCTTACATTCTTTTAAACAGGCTTGAATTTTTTTTTTTTTTTGTATTAATAATTGGATATCTTAAAAAATCATTATACTTCAAGTGCATAAAAACTATTAAAGGAATAACATATTATTTATATTTTCAAGATTGTATAAGGCTTATTATTTCAGCTTAGAGGGCATATTTTGTTTAATATTTGCTTCGTTATAAGCAGTTGGATATCGCGAATTAAGCAATTAAGCTTGGATACCACATTTTGTTAAATATTTGCCTCGTTATAAACAGTTGAATATTGTGTATTAGGGACAAAGAAAACAAAAGATAAATTGAAATTGAGTTTACTAATTTTATTTGGGTGCTAAAGTTTTTTTTTTTTTTCTGTTAAGTTCTCGAAAATGTAGAAGTATTCAAAATGAATAATAATTAGCATAAAAAAAGCGTACTTCTGAGCCCCAGACTCCATAGAAGAAATTACTTTCAAGAAAAAAAATACCTTCTTCAAATTCCTCAGACATTTTTATTTTCACTAGCAAAACGTTCTTGACGTTCTTCAAGTACAAGAACGTTGTCAATGTTAACAAAAAGAATAAAAGCAGACGATTCTGCCGTAAAAATTAATTGTTAAATTAAATATTAAAATAACAGAGCAAATGATAAATTATTAAAGTATTTAAGGATATTTGAATAAATGTAGACGATAAATTATTAAATTTTATATACTTTAGCAATGTAAATATACCTGAAGCAAACTAAATGTAGTTATTATAATCATAATGTATTATGATGTCAATCTTTTGCACCTAACACCACGTATCCTTTATTTTATGCCCACGCATTTTTGTGGACAGCATTAAAATAACTTCTTACCCCATGTTACAAATCAATAAGAGACTTTTCGATTTTCTGGTCTAATCTATTCTTTTTCTATTATCTATTAATTTTATCGGTATAATATTATGCATTCACCCTCTATGAACAGCTCAGAACTCAAATTTATATTAAGTTTCATTATTACAATGCTCGTCTGATTATAAAATGCTGGAAACCTCTTTAGCATCTCAAGTTTAGGGTTCCGGACCTGAAATACAATGCCATAAATTTCATCTGTTTCCAAATGTACTTAGTTGCAAAAAACACTTGATAGTATCGTTTTAATCAAAGATATAATCTTCGTCTTACAAAACATCTACATTACAAAATTAATACTTTATGTATATAAGAACAAAAGGCGTACTTCTTTAATTAAAATTTAATTAGCCTTTTAAAATACTGTTTCATTTATTGCAAGGATTAAAGTACCTTTAAACAGCTTTCTTCAAACACACACGCATAAGGAAGAATAATTTTTATATCTGCATCTCCTAACTGAAGTATTCATAAGAAATAATTATCTGTGACCAAATACACGCAGCTATTTAAAGTAATTAGACTTCAATAGTTTTCGGTGGAAAATTAGTTTAAATCTTTAATAAAAGTCACGCCACTAAATAAATCTTACAGTTTTTCTAATAAAAGGAGTTTCAGTTCGCCCTGCACGTCTTCATTTAATTGGAATTAATGTTCCTTGTTCTATGACAGAGATGGAAGAACAATTTTTTTGTATTACATTCTTTCGAGTTTGTGTCACCGTGTATGCATACAAAGTATTTCAAAGTAGGGGGATTATCAACAACTAAATATAATTATTCTCTTAATCGTTAAAAACAATTCTTTGTATCTTTTTTGGTTTCTAGAGCAATAGATTATAAATTTCGATAAAGATCAAATTTATGGACATTTAACAATTTTATCTGATAAAAGATATCGTCTGCTTTGTTTCTGTTATGTATAACATTGCCACAGAATAACCACTAATTACTTTTTGACGCGAGATAAGAAATACTTAATCATTGTGAAAAATGAGAGTTTTCGGGAACTGAACTGACACGTCTATAAAAAAACTTTCATTTGTGCGACAGTATAAAGATTAATTTCGAATTTTCGAGAACATATATCCACTTAATAATTTTTATCAATCTAACTCTTGTTGATCGAAAAAGGGAAGTGTTTATTTAATTTTTAATTTAAAACTTTTGCTTTTATTTCTAGATAGATCTTTTCGGAACTTATTAATAACACTTTTTGTTTATTCAAACGTTTTTATAGAAGTACTACAACTTATTTAAAATGGATATCTTAACGATAAAGCTTGGAATTACAAAAAATGATATAATTTACAAAAATACAGAAGGTGTATATCTGTCAATAGGAATTGTTGAAAATTAGACATTACAACATTACTGCACTAAAATTAAATCAATTTTCTATTTAGTAAAGTTACAGAAAGATTTTTGTTTCGAAATTTTTCAATAAACATGGGCTTTTACCATAGCACTCATTTTTTTTTTTTTGTTTTTTTTTTTGAAGAAAACCAGTAATTGTTTGTTTGCACGAATAACAAATAAATATCATAAATAATAAAATGAAGACGATCATGAACTTGGGGCTCTTTTCTGCAAATCATTTTTATAAATGGTGAATAATTCATATTGAATTTCCGATAACTTTCTCAATTACAGTGTATTATTATTATTATTTGAATGCAATAAAGTACACTCACACATTCAAAAGCCTAAAAATAAATTTACTATTTCCGACTGCCTTTTCTCCCAATTTTAGAAAATATTTTAATAAATATTTCGCTTATAGATCTGAAAACCACAGACGATTCATTAAAATAAATATAAAATTAAAGATAGAAACATTTCTTACTTTTTACTCTTTTATGTGGATTTTATTGCATACCAATAACGCTAAAATCGTCTAGATTTAAAATGACAATTAGAAATTACAAAAGGTTAACAATACATCCCTAAACTCATAATGGCTCGTTGACAGTATTAACAATCCTGCGATTATTAATATTCTTGCGAAGGAGACTTAGTACCTTAAGAAATTCGATTTTTCAAATTTATTTTTAAAAAATAGTGTGGAATGTTAGGATCATTTTAAAGCAAATTGTGTCAAAATCCGACAATTATTACGCCCTGTGCAACAACAAATATAAATGTCCAAAGTGGCTTGTTCTTTGTAATGCAATGTAAACAAACCTCTTTTTCTCAATTTCTTATTTTCACCTTTCCCACAGGATTTTTTAAAATTTTACATGAGTGCTGAACTTGTAAATCTCTATTCCGTGAACCTCAGTTTTGTTAATGGGATGATTAGACTTTATTTTATAGCATGTTACATAAAAAAAAATTACTAATTCCTAATTTTATAATTTTTTTTTTTAATTTTTTAAATTTTTTTAATAGTGAGAAAAATTTAAAATTTGAGGTTTACAGAATAAGGTCATTATTTAGCTTTGATTTGGTATAAGAATTATGGTTCTACTGTACATCTTTCAAATGTTATCTTGTGGGTAACAGAAGGTAAGCTAATTTATTTTTAAAATTTTTGTACGCATATTTCATGTTGTTTAAGAAAATATTTTAATTTAATAGCAAAACTTGATGCAATATTTTAAACTATATACATAATCACACAAACTGGCAACGTTTCATATCGAAATGAGCAAAAAATGTTGATTTATGATGAATCGAAAAAAGTGTGCCAAAATGCTACTTTTGATTTCGAAAGGTACCTTCATGCGGCTTTTGGAGTGAAGTGATTGAATCAGAACGAGTGAATTGGTAAGCTAAGAATTTATTAGTTGATCCTAATTTAGAATTGATTAGTTGAGAGGGATTCAAGAGAGAGCGACTTTATCTATCCTTCAGTGATAAATAAAGTACATTTTTCTTGTTCTTGTATATCTTCAATTGGAGTATAGTATTTATTGACTGTTTAATTAGATGGAACAATAGCAATAGAATCAAATAATGAAGGAAAGACATCACAAGTTCTTATCATTTTTGTTATAACACCATTTCTGTGATTAAGGAAAAATAAGTTTATGTGAGGAGGAAGAGGGTCGGCATTGATATTTCGTTCCTGTTTGTTGTTAGATGGCCTTTCATTATCTTTTCCCACACAGTGAAATTAAAATTCATATTCAGTAAAGAGTCAATGTGTAATTTATACTTTGTAAAAGAAAAAACCAGAGAGTTTGCAGAAAATTATGAAAATTTTAATTAAAGTAATGTTATCTAAAGAATTTGAACAATAAATTAACTGGGATTGATTAGGCTTGCGTTGTTATAGAATTTCATTAAAAATCTTCGGGAGGAAAAAAGTTATCTTTTGAAATTTTCTTCATTTATATATATATATATAATATTAGTATAAACATTCAATTTAATTAAAATGGATTGATTTTATTGTACGAAAGCATTCAGAACTAATTCAAGTAATCGGTTTTATGTCAAAATTCTGTTTAAAATGTTCTTAAAGAAAATTGTGGGCATTCATATCCGTAAAATCATAATATAAAGATATCATCTTTCTCTCTCTCTCTCTCTCTCTCTCTCTCTATATATATATATATATATATATATATATAAACAACCCTGTTTATGGGTATCACGAGTTTAAATTATAGAATTCATGCTAAAATGCGTTTCATTTCTTTTCATTAACTCATATTTGCTAATAACAATATTTCCGCGCTAATTTCATTAGTACAAAGAAGTCAACGTGACATTTAGAACTGAAGTGTATATCGCACCTTCTGGCTTCGGGTATTGTGTTGCGTATTTTATGATCCTGTGTTCACAGACTCGTCTTTATTATGTTACTTCGATTAATGGAGGATAGAATTTTTAGTTTAATTGGACGTTAAAACTCTCCAAGAAATGCTGAATTTGCATTTTCTAATAAAATCGTTAAGTTAGCGAAGCGAACATACGCGATTTTAAACTTGAAATATCGACTTACATTGTTAGCGTTTCTGGGGTAGTCGTTAAACTTTCTAAGTTGATTTTGATAATTATTTTAACTCTTAACAATACGCATCCCCTTCGAGAATAAGATCTCACCTGCTTTAAATTTAATTTGAACTTCTCTTTCATCCCCGAATATACGCATTTTTCTGATTTTCGTTTGTCTATATTCAGTTGTTGATCCTTTTTGAACATTTATTGCAATTAATTTTAAAACCCTTATTTGATACATTTTTTAAAATTTATTAAGGAGTTTTCTTCTACTTACATTGTAACTTTGTCTGGGTCAAAATCTTAAAAACTTTTTACTCATTTTTTAAAACCCTCATTTGAGCTGAAATTTTCTATACACGATTGTTTTGGATGACAATACGATAATTTAATTATAATTAATAAAAATTAATTGATTAAAAGTAATTATTTAAAGAATTACATTTTACGCCAAGCTTCTCATCAAGTCGCCAAATCCGTCGCCAAGGTGATGGGGTTATTGCTTAAAATGTCTTTGGTGAACTGGTGATATCTATGTAATCCATATTTTCTTTTATAAGATAAGCGTTGCAGGGAAGCATCAACTCATGTTTGTAACATTGCTTATCATCAATGAATGTTATTTAAAATTTTATGATTTTAAAAATTATGTTACGCAAAGTGTGAAGTTTGAAAGAAAACCCATGTTCAAAAAACTCATTTTTTGCTGGTGTTATTATTTGAATGATTGATTTTATATTAACGTCGGACTTAGAAACAATGCGAGGTCGACGGTCCCCGTAATCTCGGTCAAGAGCAAGAATGTCACTTGAGCTGGTATCTCCTTTTCCAAACATCCATGCCACGCCAGTAGATGGAACTTCGACAGATTGGGACTCGGAAGAGTGGTTACTTTACGTTAATTAATATTCATTTCGAATCATTCTCCTTTTTCGAGAACTTAACAGTTATTACATTTAACAGAGATTTGGGAGAACTTTCTGATTGCTCTAATACTTGGTTTGCACAAAATTGTCGCCTGAAGTAACTGAAACAAAAATCCATACGAAAAAGAAAAACAGAAGCTAAGAAAAGGTATCGAGAGTTAGAACGAAAAAGACAAGATGTTATAATATGTGCTGAATGAGAACAGTAGCACATATTAAAATGAAATTAACAGAGCCCATTTCAATCATTTGTTTTTATACATTTATTTTTTTGCGCAGCCCCGAGTGGTCACGGTCGCTAGCTCATGGCCAGTATTGTTTCTGCATATCGTAAGTTCAAGCCCAGATGCTACTAAGGACCCGTCGTGTAACGGGCTGATGCATGTTAAGTCTGTCGAGGTTCCAAGTCTTTCCGTTGGCATGGCGTGGAAGTAGAAGGGGGTGACAATTCAGGCATCCTCCTAACCTCTTGAAAGAGGCTCAAAATTAATTAGTCCGTCTTCAATAGCCCTCGTGTTGTTTCAATATGGGACTTTAATAAGCAGCTGACAGTTTACCCTTAAAATATGTATATTTTGTAATGGTAAGTTTCATAATACTTTTTGTATTTTATTTCATAGAATTGAGGGGGTTACAGAAATAAATTTGACTGAAATTTTGATATCGCGCTTTCTTTAACATCTTAAAATTCTTTCCCCGCAGCAACAGGATTTGAGGATATATTTTCGAGAATCTACATTAAAACTTATTAAATATTAATCGGCTCTAAGCCTATAGCGCTGAGTGAGTTAAAGGTTCTCATTCTCTCTGTGTTTTTTAGAGTTAATATAGAGAATCTTCATAAAATTTCTGTTTTTCTTATTTTTGAAAAAAAAAAAAAAAAAAGTGCCTCATCTCTTGGTGTGTAAACTTCGTACCTTATTAGATGGTCGCAATACATTAGGATGTGTCATCTCGAATTTATAACAATATAATTAAAAAAAAAAGCTTGATGATTCTTTTGATCTCAGATACCTGTATAATTAAGTAGCTATAGTGCGAAATTTATCGGTAATTATTTAGTTATCTTAGTTAAGCGCCTCAATCTTTTATAAATTATATATTATTTTATTTCTAATAAGTCATTTTTGTATTTTTAAGACCGTCTTTAAAAAAATCTTAGTTAAAAAAAGTTTTTTACTTACGTTTATTTAGCCTTATTTTATTTAGTACATTTCTATTTCTCCGGCGTAAATCCCGCCAAGCACACAATAAAAATGTTTATGCGCCATTGGATTATATTGAATATAACCAACGCCGTATGGCGTCGGTTGTATCATTTTTGGCGACAATATCGTCTGCTCCGGCGAAATGGAAAAGTACCTTTTATTCTTTTACAAGTTTTTCAGCTCTTTGTTATTGTAATATCTTAGATAAGGCAAAACATCTTGCTGTTTACCGCTGATTGACAATTTATTTCCAGCGTGAAGAATAATTTTAATCCACTGCCTGAAAGAGGAAAAAAAAAAAAAAAAAAAAAAGAATTCAACGTGTTGGAGAATTCCATTTATCGAATATTACCGTAAGAAATGTGAGAAAAATGGTTTTTTTTTTTTAGAAAAGGTGACTAAGCCATCAGTAAGAAATGAATCGATTTTGAGTGATACCGTATAGATGTTTATACCGTATTTTAATTACGCAGGATTTCCTGTGTATTTTTACATCCATAAAAGAGTATAAAGTGATTGTATGAATCTATAAGGGAAGGGTTCAATCCGTCACGATGGGTGGAACAGATAGCATTCCAATAAAATATATATATGTAGAATTTGAAAAAAAATCGCTGATTCCAATACTATAGAGGGCGCTAGTTCATTTTCAAACGAGATTATAATCATGCAAGTCAGACTGATCGAGTCAGCGAGAAGCATGACTTTGTAGATAGACGATGTAGCGCTTTAATTGTTTTGTGTTCGTGTAATTGTTAATGTGAAATGTTTTAATTAAATGATGTGAATGGTGTTTTTGATTTTCTGGTTATTCTAAAAAACGATAACACAGGAGTGCCAGTTCCTCCGATACTTGACAGATGTCGCCACGAATCAGCGTCGTGTGATAGCGCCACCTATTCCAGAACAAAACTCAGTGACCTTTCGTTCTCGTTCTCTCTCTTTCCCCCACATTCCGCTTCTCTTCTCCTTCGCATTACCCGCGTCGGAAGTAAACTCCGAATGCCAAATGAGGCAGCCATCTATTTTGATCCGATGAACTGGTCAATTCGTCATCTCATAGTGTAAATACTTTTCACTCTTCATCATCTCTTCTAATAAACAAGTACAGCTACTGCGAGCCTCATCATTGAATTTCTACAAAAACAACAAATTGGAATCACCCCCCAGACAGCCCTTTGCATAAGAGCCAACCATCGTAGATTCGGGATGCACAATATCATCCCCCCACTGTCTACATTTATATGTGTGTGTGAGTAATGATCCAACTTTATTTTGTTATAATTTCACTGGAAAATAATTTAATTACCTAAGTTTTCCCATTCTCTAATTCAAAAGTAAAAAGTTCATGCTTATTTCGGGATATAATTCCAAATTATCCTTTAATTTATGCGTTCACACGCTCATAAAAATCTGCTGAGCTTGCGGGTTTCATGATTGAAGACCTGTAGGGATAAGTCCTACGAGACGTTTTAGAGGCCATTTTAATCCCTCAGAATCCCTACATTATATATCATGTGATCTATCCCGCGGTATGGAGAAATCCCTTCCATAAAAATGAAGGTAAAGAAAATTTGCTCTCTTTTGCGCTTTTGTACATAAAATGGGGGAGCTGTGTCTCCAACCTTATGGATATTATGTGTTGCCTCTCTCTCTCTCTCAGCGAAGTCATTAAACAACCATGAAGTCTGAAATTCGCATCTTTATTATACTAAAGAAAATTGTAAGTGAGAAATAAAAAAGATGTACAGATAAAATATCATCTATGATGAGGGAAATATATATAGGCCTCAATACCTCTTTTCCAAACTGAAAATGAAATAAAATTCTGCTTTTTCCCAATCTGAATGAATTATTTTGACTTTGTTTAATCAAGAATAAATCCAATTAATAGAATTTTAATTCCATAAAAGAGTATGGATCAGGAGGCTATGGATTAATTTGTTCTAGTCTCTTAGGTGGTCAGTTTCTCGATATTATACTACATATAAATTACACTCTACGTTACAGTTAAAGAATATAATTTTGTTTCAACATGACCTATGTGACGTTAATTAATTCTCTTGTTCAGTTTAATTTAACTTAATTACATCTTCAATATCTGCTGTTATAATAGATGGGAATTTTTTGTTTTAGGTTACATAAAATCAATTTAGGGGTCTGAAAAAGTAATAAAAGAATTTTTTTGAAAAATTGAATAAATGGTCCATTTATCTAATACATTGTTTTGAACAAACAATGAACAGAAAATAAAGCGGTAAATCACTCGTTTTATTTAATATGAAAGGAGGTCTGGAAAAAAAAAACTAATAAATGACTTTGTGATGCAAACGATTTTAAATGATAGATATTTCATAAATTTGAAAGAAAGAGAAAACTTTTGAGAATAGAATAAGATTGTATTTCTTCAGTCAAAGGCATTGCAATAATAAATTGTTCAAGAGGGGAACGCATGAAAGTTATGAATTATGGAAAACGGAGTATAAATTTTTAGATCTCTGCATTCAATCTAACTTAGCGATTTTTCACTATTATTTGTTTCTTAAAAAACCTTTTGGTACGCAAATTTATTCATAGAAAATGCCTCCTAAGAAATAAATATTAAAAGAGTTGAGCTAGTTTTAAAAGCAATCGATGAAATACGTGCGACTTGTTTTAAAATGCCATTTAAAAATGTCTAAAAATAAATAATGGGAACATTCATATACTACTTCTTGTCCATTGAAATACATGCGCATTTTAGCTATTTACAAACTAAATCCAATAAATTAGAAAATCTACTCAGGATAAAATATTTTCATACAAAGTAGGTTATTTTCGAAAAATACTGATGATAATAAAAGCTTTAAGAATATCGTCAAAATTCATGGAAAGTGAAAGAAAATGCCTTAATGCTTTAATTTTATTTGTTTGATGCAATAAAATCGTTTCAAAATTTAATTTTTTTAAATGAGAAAAAAAAAAAAAAAAACCCGCTATAACGTATAAAATTTGTAAATTAAACAAACTATTACTTTGTAAAACCCTAATATAGTAATATTTTAATATGATTATTGTAAAATAAGGCTAAACCTTTCATCTTTCCTAACAAATTATATTGTTCAAGGATAAATTTATTTATGTGGCAAATAACTATTCATATGCAATATATGACTGACTCGTTTTTATTTTCACTAACTTAAAATTGGCTGCATTTAGGCCTAACATTACAAACAGCATACACGAAATTCGACATAGACTCATCACCGAAAAAGAAAAAAAGGAAATTATGCCGATTGGGGCATTAACTATCAAATATCTATCTATCTTTAAGTGATTGTGATTTCATATCAATCTCGCACTGAGAAGCAACGCGAGGACAATTGGTAACAGACCTCGTAATTTTCAACCTCGGTCAAGTGGGGAGGACGATACTGAGCTGGAACCTCTTTCTCCAAACTCCCACACCATGCCAACGGAAGACTTGGGACCTCGACAGATTGAACGTGGATCGGCTCCGCTACACGGCGGGTCTTTAGTGGCATTAAGGCTCGAACCCATAACTCGACGGAAACTGAGTTCGCGACCACATGGCATGTAGAAGAGAGCCTGAGAAGTAAGAATGTTTGCAAATATACTCATGCCGAAACCCTATTTGGACATCTGTCAGTAAATAGGAATTAAGGCGAGTTGTATTTTTAATCCTTAACACTGTAAGCTCTTCCAAAATAACATTCGAAAAGCTAACTTTTACATCCGGGAAATAAATATCGAATGTAGACACATTTATAGTTCACATAAGAAAACAAACGTATGTTCAGCATTAAAATTACGTTTTTAACTATAAATAACATTTTCAATCCAACACAATGTAAATTTATTCAGCAAAACATTTTAAAAGCAAACAGTGTGTGTACCTGAAAAATAAATATCTAAAGTCAGAATATGAAACTTATTTTATACAGAGAATACGAAGGTATATACTGATCGAACGTTTATCTGCAATTACGTTTTTAACAATAAATAATTTTTTTCTTCTTCTCCTAAACGAAACAAAATTTCCAAAGGATTAATCTGTAAGCAAACTTTTATGTCTGGAAAACAAACACCGAACGCGGAAGCTTTTGTAGAACTTCGAATAAAATTGTATTGATCCTTTTGTTGTGCCAATTATCTACTAAACTTCCTCACATGAAGCTAGATGAAAATATTCAAATGGGTGGAGAGCGATCCATCAAGCACAAGCAGCGCGATGTCATCCGCGGATTCACCTTTCAAGAGTCTAATCTTTTAATAATGTACTTTCGAAAACCCAAAATGGCTGATGGATCTCTGGTTTTGACACATAGCGACGGGAGGCGCGAGCCATCCACGAACAGGAAACAGCATGTGGTTATAAAAAGAGCAGCCCATTGTACCATGCCGGTATTTCCGTAAACGAAGGAAGGGTTTTACATTTCCATCTGCTTCCTTTTGTTATCATTTTTATTAAATATTAAACATATTTAAGGATTATCCCACCTGTTACGACAATCAGGAAGGTAGAAATTATCGGTGGCTACGTGACCAGCTTTCCTTATGTGGCTATCCGTTTGGCAATCTTTTTTTCTCCCTCTATTTTAGTTTGTAAGAGCGTAAATCCTGGGTGGGCTACGGATTCTCCATTCAAAACGGCATCCTCCTTTTGTTATTTCCCTTTTGAGAACAATTGAACTGTATTCTTTCCTTTTGGAAGAGTTCTATGGAATTGAAATGATAGGTTTCCGTCGCAGTATCTACTTGAGGCGTTAGTTAGCCTTCGAACTGAAGCAGGAAGGATGATGAGTTTTTCCAGATCGGAAGTTGTAGTTGTCTGAAGGCCAATTGAAATAGTACAAGACATAGCCACATCTTCGATGAGACTTTGATCGAAAGATAGAGTAAATATAGAGATTGAAAAAAATACAAATATGACATTGTTGATCACAATACTTATCCTTTTTTATCAATGTTGTACATTTAAGTTAAATAATGAAATATATAAATGGCCAAGATGTGGTATATTCCCGGGTGCCATGGTTTTTATTTCGCCAACATAATTCTCGTATGTGCGGCGTTAAACCGTTACATGCCAATAAACAAGCCCGTTTAAAAAGCCTCTTCGTCAAAAAAAAAAGAAAAATAAATGTAAAGAAAGAAATATCCTTCGAAAATCGAAACTATCTGGATTAATTTTATTTTAACATGTACTTAATTTTTTGCCACCCAAAAAGCTATTGTTTTAGGTGGGGTGTTTTGGCGTGCCAAATGACTTATGGCGTACCGGATCACTTTTCAATGTTTTTTTGTCGTTTGCTTCAATTTTAATTACATTTAGCATAAATATATTCAATTTATTTTTTTTGTCGCTTCCTTTAATTTTAATTGCATGAAGTAGATATAATATTCAATTTAATAATTTTTCGTTTGCTTTAATTTTAATTACATTTAACTGAAATAGATTCAATTTATTAATTTAACGTTTCTTTTAATTTTCATATCGGAAAAATTTACTATTGTCCATTTCTCGATATTTCATTGCTTACTTTAATTCTTATATTTAAATAATTTAATTTAGTAATTTAATAATTATTATTAAAA
>BMAW01098118.1:149349-262553 GCA_019974015.1 Nephila pilipes | reverse complement strand
TTTTATAGTGATGTATCACAATCATGAATTTAATCTCTTTGTATATCCCCGTTTTTAACGTGAAATCTATATGCTTGTTTTCCACATTTTTTTTTTATCAGTTCCGTCAAAAAGATCCATATTCTTAAATTTATTCTTCTATTTCATTGCTATGACGCAATATATGATTTTCCTCCCATTTTATTATGATTAAAATCTCCTAATCCTTCATTCGAGTAATAAATGTAAGGAATAAGATTGTTGAAAATAAGTGAAATGTATACAAATTCTCTAAAATAATTCCTTTACAGCGCAAAATAATTCTAATTTCAAAGGAATTACAATAGATTTAAATAAAACACCTCAATAGATTTAAAAGAATAGTTCTAAAATATACTGCAATATGTTTTTTTCTTTTTAAATTTCATTTATGAAAATCAAATTGATCATAAATTTAAGTTGTATGTACATACAACTTATTTGTAATATTTAAAACATTTTGTGCCATTTTTACCGCTACTATTGAAAGTATCATTTTAGTGTTGATCTTAAAGCTCAGAATAAATTTATCGTTTTAAGTAGAGTAATATTATAGTCAAGGGAAAATGAAATTACTTTTCAAAGTTCGCGACTATTTAAAACCATAACATTTTACCTTATATGCCAAAATATAGTGGCTGCATTAATGGAGTGGATATAATCACGAGCTCGAGAGCAAATCGTTTCCGTCGAGTCATGGGTTCAAGTCTTGATTCCACTGACCAGCCGTATTGCCAAGGGTGATGCACGTTTAATCTATCGGTGTCCCAAGTCCTCCAATGATGTGATGGGGAACTTTGTAGAAGAAGATGTCACCTCAGGTGTCGTCCTTGTCATTTGATCCAGATTCAGAAATACGAGATTCGTCGACAATAGTCCTCATATTACTTCTAAGTGTGACGACAATAAGCAATTTGTCATATACCAAAATATCATAGTAACTTTCTATGCTAACTTAGATAATCTGTAATGAAGCGTACTTGACAGGTATATTAACCTTAAATGTTGAAAATATCGTCAACGAATTTGGCGACCTATTTGTGGCGGCTTAGAATCCAAAAATCGCGCCAAAGATTATTTGAGTTATTTGAAAAGACAAGCCTATGAGATCAATAAGGGAAGCTATTTATTTTTGTGAATAGATATAAATATTCTTGAATGTCACATCCAAATAAAAAAAAAAAAGATAGGATTTATGATTCGATTGTTGTCAAACATAACTTTAGAATTTTGCTTTTGTAATTCTTTAATTTAAAATAACAGTTTTAACAAATGTTTAGTTATTTTGATAAAATTTATTTAAAAATCATGGCAAAAAAATAGAGATTTATCATGTAGGTTTCACAATTCAGCTGAATGTATCTTTGATATTTTTTGATCTTTTAAATTTTTTATAAAAAAATTAAATGATTTATTACTGTAAATATAAAATATTCTTTTTCAGTTTGTAATCACTGTTATATCAACTCTTGTATATAACAACTACTTGTAGAAGTTAGAAAAAATGGTTGCTACCATTACTTTTTTTTTTCTTTTTTCGTATTTTTAGAGTGTTGTTCCCTTTCCCAGACAGAAAAACTAAAAGTTAAGTTTCTACTTTTAGGAACTCTCAAAAGTACAAAAAATAAGTGTTCATTGAATATATTAATAATGTTTAAATAAAATACAAATAATATAAGACGTGTAGTCAGATGTAGTTTATAGTTCTAAAATTAGGTTCTGTGGCTTTTGAAGTTTTATTGTGCTACTTTTTCATTCAGTAAACATTAAATAGAATACACACACACAGCTCAATAAAGATTAAACTCAAAGAGAATAAACCCTCTTTCATTTAAGAGCCTTGCATTAGAAGTTTTAAAGATATTTGATGATATAAACAATAAAACACTGGATCGTTAAGTTCAACGATCTTGTATTTTTTGTACATAGCAACGAGAAACATAAAAATCCCCTTAGCAATGAGGCACTATTAATAACTCTAAATGGTTTTTATAATACGTGCTATAATACAGAAGTTGTATTGAAGAGAAGTTGGGAAATCAAAATAAAAGTACTTATTTTAGAATATTAATAGGCGCTGTATTTTAATTCTTGAATGTTTATACAAGGCGTGGCTATTACATAACGAGACTGACGCTGTGAGACATTTTACTTTGATGTTATGCATAGTTAATCATTATCACCTTTAATATACACCCATTCTCTATTCCTACAACGCTCCATGCGAATTTTTCATTGTTCGAAACAGTGTTGGAAGTATTCCTCTGTCAACTCCTTCAGGACGCATGTCGCTTTCTCTTTTACAGCTTCAAAGGACTCGAATCTTGTTCTTTTCAATGCAGATTTCTCCTCAGGAAACAGAGAGAAGTCGCATGGCTCAAGATCCGGCGAATAAGGCGGATGGTCTAACACTGGGATGCTATACCTGGCAAGAAACCTCTTGACAGACTATGTGAAATGAGCCGGCGCGTTGTCTTGTTGGAAACATTTGCCGTGTGAATTCTTTATCCATTCTTACAATCTTAGCAGTCTCACGAATATTTTACTGATGGTCAGATCGAACCAGATAACCTATTTTTTGGATGTTGTCATCCGTAGCTGCGGTGGAAGGTCTACCCGGGAATAAATCATCTTCAACGTCTTCTCGGCTATCTTGAAAACGTTTAACCACTGAAAAACACGTGAACGCGATAAATATTCATTGTCATACACTTCTTTCAATAAATTATAATTTTCATTAACGGCTTTTCCCAGTTTCATGGGAAATTTCTCAATTCGTTTGTCAAATATCTTTTTTTCTGGTGAAACAAAAAAAAAAAAAAAAAAAAACTCTAATGGAAATGAAGACTACGGCTATACAGATTTGTTTACAGGAGCGAGAAGCACTGCATTCAAAAGAGAAGGCTCCACGTTAAACAGCTGTCGGTCGCTGGCATTTGGCACATACGTACTTCTTCTGTAGCACCGCCAGTCTCGTTATTTAATAGCCGCACCTCGAATTTCTATTTTTATTAGGTAATTGTTTCAACTTAATTAATAAAAACCCAAGATTAAATTTTTGTGTGACTAAAATTCACACGTAATTCTAAATTATATAGTTTAAATAGTCATTATTGTTTAAAACATAATTACAAAGTCAAACCTCCAAATATTTCGAACTTCTATACATTCAAAATTTCTTAAGCATCAAATTTTTTCAAGAAAAATGGAGTCCGAATATCGAACTAAAATTTTTATTTATCAAACAAAACACTTTGCTTAAAAAACTGCGCTTACCTGTTACTGAAAAAAAGCACTTATGGATTTCGTTCATAGGGTAAATTCATACATAAATTTAAAAAAGAAAAAAAAAGCTGTTTTTTCCGATTCTTAAAGCAATGGAAATATTCCTGAAAAATATTTATCTATCTGTATAAAAATGGAACATTCTTTGAAATGGTTTCCGCTAAATAGTATGTTCATAAAGACATTAGAAGCTAGTTTGTACAGAAATAAGTAGAATTTTGTTTTATTTTTGCTATACAAACGTTCTTTTTTTAGTACATTGTTAATAAATCTGAAAATTACATAGATATTCATACATTTTTAAGATTAAATTTATTTGATAGCTTAATGTTTTAAGTCTTCTTTATTCCTAAGAAATATAAAGTACACATAATTGTTTTTTTTTAAAGAAAATGATGAAAACTTTTCACACACAATATGACGCCATTTCGATATTTATACTCGTATGTATCGAATCTTTTCCAGGAACTTTAAATTTTATTGCATTAATTATGGTATTAATCATAAATATTAGATTATATACATATTTCTTTTGTTCTTTTTTATACATCATAACTATATATATAAGGAAAAACTTTTCTTATATATATATGAAGAAAAAAAATCTCTATTTAAAAAACAGTTTGAAAGGCTTCTATTTGAAATGACTTTTTTCCAGAATAATTTGCAACAAAATTTTTTCTTTACATTTCTAATTTTTCTGAAATGACTGCAATTATAATTATGTTCTAGTCTTTTTCTTTCTTTGTAAAAGAAAAAAAAAAAAGACAAAGAGAAAAACTGTATTTTTCTGAAAGATTTTCTTCAAAAATTCTGCAGATGAATAAAATGGAAATTTTTTTTTAAAAAAAATAGTTTTTGAAATATAAATCATCATTTATAGATTAATGAATTCATTTTACGAGTATTTTTTGATTTTTAATTTATTTTTTCCATTTTTAAGATATTTCCTATTCGTTTTTTTATTCAAATAGAACATCTTTTCATCTATCTTTATCACTTAATGTGATTTTCCTCTTTAAAAAAAAAAAGGAAATTTCTTTCTTTACTCTGAGAAAAAGAATACCTCTCGCACAGACTATCTTCAAATGAATGGAATTTTTATTCATAATCATTCATTAAAGATTGTATCAGCACTAAATGTATATAACTATATTCTTTAAATGTTTAAATATTTATTTTAAGACCACAGGAATTCATTTTCCTAGTTTTTTAAAATGATTCAATTTTCTTATTTTTCAAACTTATAGCTGGGTATTTCATGGTACATTTTTCGAATATGAGAGTAATTTAAATGAAATAATTTTATTTATAATTCTTATTCCTAATCCATATTGTCTTATGGTTGAACGACTTTCACAGGGCAAGAAAGGTCCTGTCAATTCAAACAGCTGATGTTTTCGGAGTAAATATAAATATTTAACCTGAAACTTACTAGTAATTGCAATAACTTTCTTTTAACAAATAATAATTAACACACACACCATATATATATATAAATATATATCCTCCAAAGATTCTTCTAGAACCATCTCATCTGCGGTCATCTAGTTTCTTCACCAAATTTGTTGTCAAGTTTGTCACGCCACTTTGTGAACACCTGCAGCGACTCTCTTTAACAACAACACCAGAAGTTAAAAGGTCTTACTAACTAGACCAAAAAGGGCGTCCTCTTTAGTTTAGTTGGTTAAGGTATGACAAAAAGTAACCGATCAACATTCTTCGGACCTATTGGACCAGGGTTCGAAACAGCAACGGCACCCAACGTCAAACACAACTCGCCCTCTCCACGAGGCACGGTGTAGAAAAACATCCCCGATGTTTCGGAGTAAACGTGCTACCCTGAAATGGTGACTCAGGACTTGAACACTGGATGGCAACACAGCTGATCACTACTGGTTTCATTTGGCCCCGACGCAAAACACTTGTCTCTGTTTGTATAACTAAGACAAGCGCACACGAATCGAGAGAAGTGATAGGTTATATTCTCTAGTTATGGGGGGAAAGATTGCTTAGTAATTCAGTGAAACAACTTATTAGTCACCTTATACGGTATTCCATGCTTATTGAAAATGAAATAATGGAAAACTCGTATACCACGTGACACAGGCAAAGCCTAAGTTCTTCTCGCGTGGTCGATCTCTCCGTACAGTTTTTTAAGAAATATCATTTGTTCCGAAAATGTTAAATGCCATTCTCTATCGAATTCCTTTTTTGATGAATTATTTTCTACAGAATGCATAGTTTCGTCTTTTTTTACTACCCATCTTTCTTTACGTTCTTTTCCTTTCACAAATGGATTCGTCAATTACCAGTAAGTGTGCGATTCGCTGTTAGATTTTATTTCTTGCCCATGCTTGAAGATATATATTTTCTTGCAATTCTTTCTTTAAACATCTCAGATAATTGATAGAGGTTTCTATGAATAGAAAAACAATTCGTCTCCAACAGAAAAAAAAAGAATGAAGAAAAAAATCGAAAGCCTTAAATAAGAATCGTTATCAACTCCAAAATAAAACAAAAACAAAAAAAAAAAAAATTGAAGAAAAATGGTTCTTTCAACAGGTAGTGAAATGAGACCCGAAACAGAAATATATTCATTAAAAATAAATTGAACAAACTATGAAGCACGCATCGGAACAAGGAATAGCTCTCAGAGATAAGTTAATACACGCATCAATTACCTTTATAAACTCAGAATCGATACAGAAAATTCCATTATTCATCACGAACTGATGTTCGCCAATACTTTTCTAGCTCTTGCGTGACAAATAGCTATCGCTAACAGAAAGTCGAGCAAATCGTGAAAATTAAATCACGCAATGTCGATTCTGGAAATATTTGCATTCGTTATTAAAATTTGTACGGAAACTCGAAGAAAACAAAGGCATAAACAAAGTAAATCGTCGAATGTTGTTTTTATTAGTCTTAAGGCAGCGATATGTATCTACAATTACGAATGCAACATTAAATTGAAAGCAGTTAAATCGATTTGAAGATTTTTATCGATTGCAAAGTTCGTCAACCTTAAATACGTGCGACATGCTATAAAGCAAATAGTTTGTTTATCCCCAAACCAGCAATTGTAAAATCGTTTCTTTGAAATGGAGTAAACATTATTTCTAATATTTTTTAATTTGTTTGCTTTTTAGTTTCTATAAGCCAAATTGTTTTTTTGATATCCTCTGAATATAAATAAATTAAAGGGTCTTTATTTATCGATACGAGGGTTGCTATTTATATTTCTGTCCTAATAATGAAAAAACAAATATGTAGGATCGAAATTGGTTTTATTGTTTTTCAAAATATTCTCCATGATGATCAATACACTTTTGCATGCGTTTGAACCAATTTTCAAAGCACTTTTTCCAGTCCGATTGAGGTAACTCCAAAACATGCGTTTTGAATGCATCAACCGCTTCTTCGAGGGTCGAAAATCGTTGTCCACGTAATTTATTTTTGATGTGTGGGAATAAGAAGAAGTCATTGGGTGCCAAATCAGGGCTGTACGGCGGATGACCCATCAGTTCGATCTTTCGCTCCGTCAGAAATGCCTTTGTTTGAGTCGATGTGTGAGAGCTCGCATTGTCATGATGAAGAATGATTCGCCTGTTCTTCTGCTTTTTTCGAATTTCTCCGATGACTTCTGGCAAACAAATGGTCGTGTACCATTCAGAATTGACCGTCCTGCGTTGCTCTAACGCCACTGTTGCCACATGACCGTTAATGCCGAAGAAACAGGCAATCATTTGTTTCGATGTGCTTCTTCCTCGAACAACTTTTGTTGGTTTTGCCTCATCTTGGAAGACCCATACAGTTGATTGCTGTTTTGTTTCCGGCTCATATGCATAAATCCATGATTCGTCACCTGTGTAGATGTTATACACAGCCTTTGATGTACCTTGAATGTATTTTTCCAACATTTCCTTGCACCAATCGACACGAGCCTTTTTTTGAGCGTTTGTCAGATTATGCGGGATCCAACGCGAACAAATTTTTTTTACGCTCAAATGTTCATGCAATATTTTATTGATGCTAGTCATACTAATGTCCAAAGACGCCTCTATCTCACGGTATGTCACATGACGATCTTGCTTTATCAGTTCACGCACAGCATTGATCTTTTCTGGCACAACAACGGATTTTGGACGACCTGCACGGGATTCGTCCTGGATCGAACATCGACCACGATTAAATTCGTTATACCAATTTTTTACAGTGCTGTAGGATGGCGCTTTATCGCTGTATAAAGAATTAAGTTCATCGAAGCACTCTTGTCTTGACAATCCACGTCGAAAGTTATGAAAAATAATGGCACGGAAATGTTCACGATTCAATTCCATTTTTTGACAGAGAAGAACTTTTCAATTTACTGTCAACAACACAAATAAAGCTATAATGGTAAATCGTTTGCTGAATTTATGTTTAAAAATATCAAACTTTCGATTAAAATCGTCTGCGGTCGCCTAGCAACACTTACTGTTGCCAAGGCCAGAAATATAAATAGCAACCCTCGTAATTCCATATTTTGTTCGAAATCTATAATTGTTAACAAATTTAATAACGATCCTACCTATCAAAGCAAAATTTTGCATTAGTTGAAAGATAATTTTGTTTAGTATTTCTATTAGATATTTAAAATTCCAAAACATATCAAGAAAATTCTACTTTAAAACTTGATAAACTTTGACTTTAGGCATTTTTCTTTGAAACTCTGCTGTGAAAGGAAAGCTCAAATAATTTAGTGTGGTTCCACGTCATTCAAACATGTTTTTGAGATCAATATTAATATGTGAAAGATATTTTTATAAAAAGTAGAAGGAACAGAACATTTATTATTAGAAAGAAAGTAAATAAATAGGACATTATGGAACAAAAAATTATCATCAAGATGTTAGAAATAAGTGAAATTCTAAGCCTTTTGCCATATTATTTTACTGTTTTTAAAGAAATCAGATCACACTGGCCTTCAAAAGGTATAATCAGTCTTGGAAGAGGTCTTACTGATACTGAATTTTTGTATTCAAATTGATCTCAGAGACGTAAGATGAACACTGAGCGACACATTAAAATCTCTAGCAGCATCTCATTGTCATAGCTTCATTTCGATCCAACTGTCTGCGAGCCATCTTGTGACGCCTCCGAGTCATTATTTAATATTTGATCCATATAATTCCCGAGAAATCAGTCAAAATAATCAGACAGTCAAATCTTCAACTTAATTTAATTCATATTTAAGATTAATCAAAAATCGGTAATAGTATTACGAATGTGGAGCAGAACCAATCATGAGCCCGACCTAAAGATTAATATTATTGAATTCTTCTTATCTTCCAAATGACGAAGTGTGGATCCGGACCAGTTTTAAGCCTTGTAAGCTAGATTCGATTAAATATTCATTCTCTGCTGAGTGTTTCATACTAATAGTTGAGTACTAAATTGCTCCTTCTTCTCAGCATAAGAACAGAGAGAGAGGTTCAACTTCACAGTTCAAATCTTATTCTCAGCACTTCCACTGATTGATTGCTTGTTTATTAACGTCTCACTTAGAAGCAACAACGAAAGGCGACAACCTCGTAATTACAAATCTCGGTCAAGAGGCGAGGACGACATCTTAGCTGGCACCTCCCTTTCCAAACTTCCACACCCGGCCATCGAAAGGTTTTTTAGTCTCGACAGATTAAACGTGTATCAGGCCCGAATCTACAACTCGACTAAAACCGCCAGCGACGAGTCCGCGACCATGACAACAAAGCTACCACGGCCACAACCCCGAGAGAGTATTTACGTAAGTTTTACTTGGCTCTGAGAAATCTCTGTAAATGCCTTTCCTCCGTTATATGAGTAACAATGCAGGAAAGCGACATCTCGAGTTCTTAACAATATTAAACTAGAAAATACAATTCACTTCATGATTTTACGTATTTGCAAAACCAACTGCGAAAACTGAACGCTGGTTCGTTAGAAAGTAGTATTGATGAAAATAATTAAATCTCTTTGAAAATTAAATAACTAAAATAAAAAAAAGGTTAATCACACATATACAGAATATAATTAAGTTCAAACTAAGGAAAGCAAATTAAGGATCATAAGATAAAGTGGCATCGATAGAATTGAATCAAATCGTTTTCAAAATGTGAAATAATATTAAAAATAAAAACGAACTCACATTTACAGAACATTATGTGCAAACTAAAGAAAGAGTGTCACAGTAGGGATTTGTGGCGCAAAAGCCAAATCTGGCTATGCTGCACAACACAATGTGTGCCAAGGATTCAAACATTTGAAAAAAGGGAAAAAAAAGGGGGGGGAAATGGGTTGACAAGAAGGAGAGTCGAAAAAAGAGAAGATTCGATAGGATACCTCGGTGCCGCGTCACTTGCTTTCACCAAGACAGTAAACCCCATAGTTAAGAAAAAGATCTCTATAGTACCGAGGATCACTATAATCACTATAGTAAAAGATTACTATAGTACCTTGGAGTAATGATAAACCTAAATAATGCAAGCCTCTAAGGGGCTAAAAAAAGGCAGAAGAAGGATCGTCAGAAAAGTAGTATCGATAGAACAAAATGAAAACATTTTTAAAAAGAAATAACCAAAAATAAGGGTATTTTTCTATTTCGCTGGCGCAAATCTCGCCAAGCAGGTTTTATTGACGACAACACACAATATATACATATTCCGTTTGGCATCGGTTGTGTCATTTTTGGCGACATTATCGCTTGCGCCGCGAAATGGAAAAGTACCAAAATAAGAGCTAACTTCACAATTTTACAGAACATAATTAATTAAATAAAGGGAAAACTATTAAAAGTAGTAGTAGAATTATAATAGATAGAACGGAGTAAAATCGCTTTCAAAATAAAATAATTAAAAAAATAATAAGAGTTAACCTCACTAAGACCTAATCGGTTAAAGTAGGGAATAGTGTGTCTGTCCGCTAGGCGAATGGTGACTTTTGAGAGCGATAATGATGTAAGCATGGCGCTTTAGGTTACGGTAACCCTAAGCATACTCAATGCTTAAGTCACGCACGTTTTGCGACCTATCTAGGAAGTCGCCAAGTTTCTTCGCCAATCGCCTAGGGGACACCCTTAACCAACATAATCAATTAAAGGACAAAATCTGTAGCGGTTATCTAACATTATTCTGCTCATGAACGATATCTCAATCTAATATATTTATCAAAACTATCAAACTCCAATCGAAGGCACACAAGAATAAAACAGATTCTTTATTTATTACCTCTGTAGAATATAATTAAGGTCTCTCTCTCCAGATTCCCAACCTAACTTACAATCTTAATTTGTGATTTAAATAAGAAATCTATCTTACCTGTCCACTCGTTCTTAGTTTCACAACTTTCTTAGACAGTAACTACGTAGATTTATGTTATTAGAGGAACTTTCTTTAATCCCGAAACCAGCAAAAGAATTTCAATCTCAGCAACAATTCTCTGATGGTAAGTTCTTATCCTCTATCATCCTTTCATTTTCCATTACTTACATATGATTTATACATCATAATATCGAAACCACTTCACTTCCATCCTCATCTAATTTAAACAATCACGTTTCATTTTGGTTACTAAGAAATTGTAATTTCATGCATTTCAACTCGACAAAAGCCCCCGAGGTTAGCGAAGAGGAAATCACGAATAGACCAACGTCACAGCTCTAATGAAAGCAAACTTTAAAATTATTAAGAAGATTCATATTTAGATTCTTTTAAATAGATATAGATAGAGTATAATTTCTGCCTGAGAGTACAATCGACCACTACTACTCACAATCAGGTAGGTTGGGTTCATTAATCTCATACTAGAAACAACACGAGGGCTATTGGTGACGGAACTCGTAATTTTGAGCCTCGATCAAGTGATGAGGATGACACCTGAGGTGGTATCTCCCTCTCCAAACTTCCACACCGCGCCAACGGGAGGACTTTGGGCCCGAACAGATTTAACGTGCATCAGCGGGTGTTTAATAGCATCAAGGTTCGAGCCCGCAACTCGACAAAAACTACTAGCCGCGATTTCGCGACCATGACCAGTAGCCTACCGTGGCCACCTACTCACATTCAGATAAACTCCACCAAGGGAATATCCTGGAGATGCAGGCACCCTAAAATTTTTGGAAAGTTTGAGCATTCAGAAACTATTATTGTTTATCTCTGATTGATGGATTGAATGTTTACTAATAACGCTTTTAGAAACAACTCGAGGTCTATTGGCGACGTACTCCAGGATTTTGAACTTTTGTTAAGTGACGAGGACGATACCTAAGCTAGCACATCCTCGCAATATTGCTTATTTCTAGGAGTTTAGCTCGATGAACGTCAAGAAAAAGTACTTTATCTAAAGCGAATCAAAGAATGAAAAATAGCAATATTAGCAACAATATATTTAAATTCAATGACGAGTCCCAAAAACATTTTTTACGATTTTACTTATATATTTCTTGACATTTTGATTACAAGGTTTACATATGTATTAGCCAGCCTGCCTGGCGATCTACTACAGTTACTTGGTTGTAATAATCCCTCGATCAGTAGGCATAAAATAGGCATTTGGGAAATAACATCAAAAAATTCATTTTCTAGGTAATTTAGTCAAATGCCAGATTCTATCATATATCTCAATAAAAAAAAAGGAACAAATATGATATAATTAACCAAAGACATTATTGGGGGGGGGAATAGATTTCATGACCAAAAGAGACTCGAAACTTCTTTCATTAAGCGACTCTCAAACAATATTGCCAGACAAATATATGCGTCTCAACAATACCTCGCCAAATAAGAAAAAAACCGCCAATGAAAGACGATATAACATCTGTGCCGCCAAAAATAAAAATCAATCAAATGATTGCATTGTAAGAACAATATTTTGTTTCTTGCAACCAATCTGTTTTAATGGGGAAAAAAGTGTTTTTTTTTTTTCAATCGGCAAAGACAAAATTATATTTCACTAAATATATATGCTCACCACACATAAATAGATATCAATATACCCAATGCGATACGAATTCTACAAAAATCGTCATTGAAGAAAAGTAGTTATTAAAATCAATAATCATGAAAGAACAGAGTATAGCAATGAAAAAATTTTGCATTGATCGAAAAAAAAAAAAAAAAAGTTTTTAGTTGCGATATATATAAAATTCGGAAAATTACAGATTTCTTCAATTGTTTTTTTAAGAAAAGTTTTTTAAAGATTTGTTTCACGTTTATTGTAAGTTAGTTTATAATTACATTTCCCTGTGTGTGTGTGTGTGTTATTCAGACAGAATTCTGTTTTTGTTTCAACAGAGATGAACAGAATGCCTGAAATGTTTGATATTAATTTTTTTTACCTATTTTAAATAATCGTTTTACAGCAGGTGAGTCCTTTTATCTTATATATCCAATAAGAAAAGCATTTTTTATCTGATACATTTAATTGGTCTAAAAATGCAAGATGTCATTTATATATATATATATATATATATATAGTTATATATATATATATAAAACTAAATATTTATATAGGGATAAACAAATGCCAATAACATTATTTAAGCCATTTAAATCACTTTAGTTAAAAAAATTAAAAAATTGATTACTTAATCCATGGGATTAATTTTTATATAATTATGATATTGATTATTTTATTTTAATTATAAGAAATTAAACCCTCCTCCTCTACCATCAAATAATTTCGTACCTGTGCTTTCGTTTATAGCATACAAACGTTATGTGATAGTTTTCCTCAAATAATGGTCAAAAAATTGTGCAAATATTTTTAAAATTTACACAAGTGTAATAGAAGCATTAGTCTTTTTATTTTTATTTATTTTTAATATTTGATCTAAATCTAAATTTAGAATGAACTCTAGTTTTTCCATAAGTCTTTTTAAAAAAAAGAAATTCCTTTTTTTTTTCTTCGTAATTTCAATTCTAAAGATTTTTTTTTCCGACTTGGATTTTCTCCAGAACTTTTTTTTTTTTTTAAAATATTCTTTTCAATTAACCGAACAATACACAAAAACATGTTTCTATGTCAGTTCAATTTATCAACGGCAAACTTCTTCATGACCTGGGTTTTCTCATAATTCTGTTTTTATACATCCCAGATATTTCAATTCACCATTGTTGCCCAAAATGAAAAACTTTTGTCATTATTCTTTTCATTTCATTTCAGCTCGGTGACAAAACATTTTTTTTAACCCCCGAAAAAAAAATTACCAACTATTAAACCGCTTTCTAAACGAATCTTAGAAGTGGTAGATTCTAGAATTCTACACAAAATTAAAAAATACAATATTGAAGAAACCGTTTTTTTTCCACTTGAATATCCGGCGTTATTTATAAAACTTGTAAGCCGTAACTACAAAAACGATGAAATATGTACCTGTAATAATGGACTATTGTAATGCATTTTAAGAGCGCTCAGTGCAGTCCTGTTTTTCAACATCGGAATCTATTATACCGTGAAAAAATTGTTTTATTCTCCATCTTTATAAATCACGTTCGTTAAATGATTTTTTTCCTTTCATGGCGAAACAAATATTTTTTAGTGTACAACACGTGTCGAACGTGTTTCAGAAGAAGGCATGTGGCTTGGCATGAGTTCAAAATAAACTCTCAGCAAGATAAAGAACAGCAGGCATTTCCGATCGTATTCGAACCTACGAAAATATCTACGGCGAGCGAAGGCCTAGCAACCTTGTTTTACAAATAAACTTAGGGAGTTTTCCATCAGCTCTTGACTTAAGGATAGGAACTGTTGACGCATGTATCGTTATCGAGAAACAAGCGCGCGTGCAAGGTTGAAACAATGAGAAGTTCCCGTGATGCACTGCGAGTGTATTAAGGAAGACTCATAAGTTAAATAAAGCATTTCCATTGATATTTTATTCATGTAGTGTTCCAGAAGTGGATGAAATTTCATAAGATTTTCGGATTTTTTCTTCGGGTATTTTCTTTTTTAGTTTTGTGCAAGGTCCTTTGAGATTCGAAGTAGAAAAACATTTTCACTTATTTTGAATTTTTTTTCACTGAAGTGAAGCATATATTGTCACATGATTGAAGACGCGAGAAAAATAATAAGTTTTTCGTGAAATTTAGAAGGTTTAACTTTCCATTTTGATTTTAAAATGTTCAGAATTTTACAATCTAGCAACAAAAGCAAGATTAAAATATTGGTTTATAAATATAGAATACATTGCTTTCTTAAAATGCGCTTGTTTTTCGACGACAGGTAAGATTTCTTAAGTAAGCTGGTGCTATCTGTCATTGTATAGGTTGCCATCTGTCATCTTTAGCAGCAAGCGGTTGCCAAATCAAAATTTGATTGCTGCCCATTATAATGATATCCGAAATTTCCCTTGACGGAAAGTCAGTTAGGACGAAAATTTTGAATTTCTCCTAAATTTTCCCTGTAGCGTCTTAACTGGCTGGAATAACTCAGATTCTGGAATTCTCACAATTCAAAATGAGAAATTTTTTTTAGTGAGATTAAAAAATTTGAAAAGAGCTGTTTTAAATATTTCTGTGGAATTTATAAGGCTTGACAAATGCAAATGTCTTAAAGTTTTTTTTTTTTCTGTCAATCCTATATTTTTAACAATAATTTTAATAAATTTTCATTTAGTTTTAATTGTGTTTTTAAATTATTTTTTCGGCAATTTATTTCAAAAATTGATTTGTGATATGACAACAGTTCAAAAAGCACCATTGTTAGGTTTGGGAAATAGGAAAGGAGTAGCTCACACTGGTATAATCCTGCTCACACCAATTTGCTTAATCAACGCCATCTGTCGTTAAAAACAGGAACTTTAGAATCACCCTCGTAATTTAAAGACAATAGTTTTAGAAAAAAAATCATTAATAAAAATTTGAATTCAGAATGTTAAAATTGTAACGCTCTCCTTTTTTTGAGTAAAAACAATATTAATGTACATAAAACTACTTAATTTTTAGTTCAGCTTCCGCATTCTTGGAGACTGCAAAACCACTAGATAGCTGTACACAAATAAGATTTCACTTCGTTTAAAGCAAAACTGATGCAATCAACAAATGCCTTCGACAACAAAAAAAAAAAAATATTAGCACATTAAAAGAACTTCGTATTTAGTTCTTCAAAATGAGAATAACCAAAAGGGTTTGTTGTTATTAAAACTTTACGTTACAAGGCCAAATTTTATTTCAAAAACATGTGCAGCGGCAACTAAGAAAAAAAAAATCCATGAAATAATTTCGAAATCTAGACAAAAATTAAGTATTATTTCGTACATATATTTAATGGAGATTAAAGATGTTAAAAGTTGATATCTGAAATAAAACAGCTTTTACGAAAAGGTTAATTACTACTTGCATTTACCTAAATTACTTGGAAATTTAATTACTGCAATTTTAAAACAAGCAAGTGATTCATATATTTTAATACGGTGGTATTAAATATGGTATGGTGATTGAGATAAACAAAAAGGTTTTTGATGACGATTTAGTTGCGCAGTTCATCAACCCTGGCTTTTTCGCAGGTGTGACACAGTTTAAAATTACAGACAAGCAATCAGAATCTGAAGAATTTCTATTAGTTTGGAATACGAAAATATTTCTACTGTTCTAATTATTAATTAAAAGGCAATTTCAGAGGACTGAACTAGTTTAGCATTTAATTGCAATTGCTGGTATTAAAATGAAATTAGCTTCTTTAACATAATTTAGAGGAAATATTTGGCCTTGATTAATTGAACAAGGAACTAGTTCAGATCTTAAGCGAATTTAATGTTTTGAAAATATTTTTATATAAGATGGAAAGAATAATGAAAGGTATAAAATGAATGAGAATTAATGGCGATTATCTGCAATGTAAAAAAAAATCGTCTGACCTCCAAACATGCCAAGAAAGAAGCCAAATTAATGAGTAGTAGTTGAATCGGGAGATAAACATGTACGAATAGAAACCTAACAATTGTCTTGATATTCAGAATTATTTAACATTAATTTCTCAGGGGTTTCCAGTTATATACAAATTATGATCAACAATCGATAGGTAAAAAATATTAATTTTTTTACGTAAGTTTTACTTCAACCTAACAAAAACTTTAGAAAAAAAAAAGGCTCTCGCCTGTTAGAAATATTCTAAAATATTTTAAATATATAAATAAAATAAGACCGGAAAACTCAGAAACGAATGATTAAAATAGGGATAAAAATATTTTTAAGGATCGGAGGGAAAAAGTAATTCCGCAGAAACCTCCATCACTTTTTGCTTTTTTTGATGCACTTTATTGCATTTCAGTAGATCATACAGTAAAGATTTGAGAATGGTAGTTGAAATTCTATAGGATTAACATTACGTCCACGAAATCAAAATGGCCGGTAGACGGAAGCTTTAAACACAATGCAAGTGAAAGTAAGCATATACAGTGACCGTCGAGAAACATTCACTTGCAAACTTTATACCACTGGTATCCAACCTTTTTTGGCCTGTTGCTCCTTATCGAAACAAAAATAAGACGCCCCCTCCTTTTCAGAAACTGACTCCCAGTATTGAAAACAATAATATAACCCATGGGTTTCTAGTTTTTTTTTTTTTTTTTTTTTTTTTGCATACTTTCGAATGCATTTTATTGCATTCATTTAAAAGCAAAAATCTTGGTCTGAGGGGGAAAGAAAGAAATTTTATAGAATTATGCTCGGAAATTCGTGGTGACGTATCGGCGGGAACCTTAACGTTTCATGACTAATGCATATTTGTAAATATATGTGCACCATAGTATATTAGCACTTCTTAATAAATAAATAAACAATGCACCACAGTGTGTGTGCGTAACAAGCGCACATATACACTATGGTGCACTGCGCATGTTACGACGTGTTCATGTACTAGGCAAAAAGATATCGCGAACAAAGTTACACCTACTATAAATGGGATTAATCTTGTGTAAAAGACATTTCAATTCTATTCATTATTATGATTACGATTGATTCATTGATTCGGAGCGCATGAGACACCAAGGGGAACAGACGCTTAACCGCCTCTCTCCGTAATATCTCAATACTCAGCTACAAAAAATATATATCTAAGCAGCTCTTTTTAGAGCTACAGGCGAGGTTATAATTTTTATCATTGATACCACCCTTAACGACCACGAAAATACCGACCATGGACACAAATATGGAACTTTCATCAGCATCCTCATCCAGAGGATGAGAAGGGAGGGTGATTGTGATTGTTTCCTAACTTCACACTTAGAGTGAGTGTGTAATGGTAGAGTTTAACGGCGCAAGTGATTGTGATTGTTTATTAATTCTTCACCGAGAAGCAACACAAGGGTTATTGGCGACGGACCTCGTAATTTTGAGCCTCGATCAAGTGACTAGGACGGCACCTGAGCTGGAATTTCCCTCTCCAAACTTCTGCATCACGCCTTGAGAGGACTTGGGACGTCGTCAGATTTAACGTGCATCAGTGCGGTACACGGTGTAGCATCAGGGTTCGAGTCCACAAATGGACGAAAGCCGCCGGCTGCAAAACTGTGACCATGACCACTAGGATACCTTGGAACTCAAATGTCACATAAAAATTGAAACACATTTGGTTGGGTATCCCAACCAAGTTAATTAAAGAGAAAATGCATGATTTGAAATATTTAAAACGAACAGAGTTATAAGCAGAACCGTCAGTCAAGATGTCTCTCACAATCAGATTGATTGATTGGTTTTATTAACGTGACACTTGAGATGACGCTTCCATCTCACAACTGCCACACCACGCCAACGATAGGACCTGGTACCTCGATAGATTTAAAGTGCATCAGCGCCACTACACGGCGCGTCATGAGTGGCAACGATTCTCGAACCCACGACTCGACTAAAACAACGTCGGCCGCGAGTTAACGACCATGATCATCAGGCTAAAACGGTCACAAAATTTATCTGGTGAATAAACCTCAGAAAAATAGAAAACTACATGCTGCAGAGTTTACCTAAGAAGTACATAATTTAAAGTAATTTTAAAATACCTGTCAAAACTCTTCTATTTGAAAGGTGGAAAGAAAGAACTCTTTTGACAGTGAAAAGAAAAATGTGACGAGAAAGTTGGAATGGTTAAAGAGAGGTTGGTAAATAGAGTGCGAAAAAGAGATAAAAATTGAATATACGAATAAATAGGAAATTCCATCTATGTGATCAGTCAGAGGGGTTGAAAAAAAAAACATACACACGATGGCAGTCAGACAAATTTAATTTTAGAAAAGTATTTATAGTAGTTTTTGAAAAATTAGAAAAGTCTGAAGAAGTGTTTTGCAAATGGAATTAAGTAATTTTCGGGGGAAGAAATTTACAAATAGTTCCAAATATTTTTTTCGAAGCAAACGCAAGAACTTCGTGAAATTCTTCTTAGTTTACGACCAATTTTATTTGATAAATTACAAAACTTTTCAGTCCTTCCTTACGCAAAAATTAGAGTGAAAAGAAGATAGCGTGGTTTTAGAATGTCTTCTGTGATTTCATTTCATTCACAATATTCTTGAGATCAGCGATGTGACTGTGGTAGCAGAGTGGTCGTGATGCCGAACTCGCGAGCGGCGTTGCTTTGGTGGGCTAAGAAATACCTGCTAAGAAATGCTTTGATGCTAACAAATACCTGCAATGTAACGGAGCTGATGCATGTGAAATCTGTCGAGGCTCAAAGTCGTGGCGTTGGTGTGGTGTGGAAGTTTGGACCAGGTTCCCCCTCATGTTGGCACTTGACCAAGGTTCAAAACGACGAGGTCGGATGCTGATAGCCCCGGTATTGCTTCTATGAGCGACATTAATAAACAATAAATTAATGGGATCAACGGTTGTGAAACGATCTTTGTTAAAAATATGGAAAAGGGCAGATTTGGCTCAATAAAGGTACGCCAAATTTTTTGTTTTCACAAGAACGAAGTTTGCGTGTAAAATAAGTGTATCAATTAATTTCGCATTAAAAATTCTCTTACGAAAATTTGAAGTCCATTATTCGAGATATTGATTTTGAGTATGTGTGTTGAAATTTTATTAAATTTTCGTAAATTGTAGTGTTAAAAAGTTATGTTTCAGGTGTCAAAATTTTTACACATCGTTCTCGTTCTGACATTAAATTTTGTTCATAATATCACTATTCTCTCAATTAGGCTTATCAAACGTAAGTTACATTTCTCAGTTCGTAATCGTTTTATACATGCTCCAATAGTCAGATATCGTACAAAAAATTAGCTGCAAAATATATAGAAACCGAATATCAAAAGGAAGAATGTCAATAAATGTTGACATGGATTGTTTTATTATGCTAATATTTTATTTTTATTCTTGATCAATTATAGTTATTGAAAAGTGAATGTTCAATATATTAGTACCTCTTTGAGTAAAAATATATAATTTTGCAAATAAAATTATTCTGTGATGACCTTACCATGTGTTTCAGAATAAATAATTCTTCTCAAGTTACTCAAAATACTTGTCCTTGAGCAGTCAACCCGACTCTACGTACCTTTATCGACAATAGCATTCATTCAGATATACTCTACTCAATTTAAAATAATTCAAACCCACCTTCAGCCCTTATCGCATACGTGGATTCGAATTCTATTTTTAAAGAAATCGAAGGCTAAACCAGCATGGCTGTGTATTTTCCTAGCCCCATCCAGAACAGCTGCCATCTCACATCCGAATGAATAAAAAAAATGACAAAAAAATAAAGTTGTCAAAACATGTCATATCGTTTTCTTCTCTTCCTTTTCGTTCGCTCATTCATTTTACAAGAGGAGGAGGAATCCTTGTTAGAGCGATTTGTTTTTTCTTTCATCGCACTTCAAGGCCTGTGTTCAGCTGGAGTTGAGTTTAGTTGTTTTTGCTTTGAAGGTCAGATACTCTCGTATTTACTGCCAGCATTTCCGCATTTGCTTCGAGGGAGGGCCTAGGTTTCCTGGCAGCCCCCTCCCGAGAGAACCAAGGAAAAAGGACTTGAGTACCTGATTCCAATTAGATGTGTTCTAAATGAATTATTTGTCCAATCAAATCGCAAGAAATTAGATCTAACTGTTGGTGATTTGTTGATTATGTAGTTTCTTAGGGGAGATTTGTTATAATGAGGAAAAACATTATGGAGATCGGTGTTTTTTAAACTAATGAGATGAATAAGTGTCGGGACGCTAACAGTATTTGTAATGAAAGTTAGCAGGAAAACATGCATTTTAAAATACATGAAAATCATTTTTAATGTGCAAAATTTACAAATTCGTTTTTTTAAGAATGTGATGAATACTTTGAACTATACACTCTCAAATTTTTACTATACTCTCCTCAAAAATTTACCACTTGGAGCTTTTCGTGTTTTAAATGATTTTTAGTAAAATAATTTTTTGAAAAAAATTATTAAAATAAAAATAATTTTTTGAAAAATTGCATCGAATTTATTCAGTCACAAAAACATTTTGCACCAAAGCGAAAAAGTCTAACGTAGAACACGTCCAGATCCTCTAATGATGTAATGTTAACCGAGGAATTTATTGGCGTGGTGTCCTCGGCACTTGGTCAAGGCTCAAATTTACGAGGTCCGTCGCCAATAGCCCTCGTGTTGCCTCTTGTACGATCTACATAAAACAAATCAATACAAGACGTTTATTAAAATGGCGAGAATAATTTAAGAAATAGAAAGTAACAACGATTCACTTGAGTATCAAGATCATTTGACCCCAAAACGTGCCAAGAAAAAAGACTTATTAATAAGAAATAATTTTAAAGAGTTTCGAAACAAACATGAGTTTTCATGGTTGTCTCAAAATTCGGAATAATCTGTCACTATTATGAGCAATCTTCTTTGGATTCTTGATTAAACACATATAAATTAAGATAACAAATCGATCGGTATGTTTAAAAAAAATGCTTAATTTTTTATATGAATTTTACATAAAACTAATAAAACTCGAACAGAACTTTTTTTGTAATCATATTTTTGAAAATTAAGTTCATTTCTAATGAAAGCAGACATAGAAGACGAAACAAATTTTCTATTTTATACTATCCCATTAATCAATACTTTATATTACTTACTTATGCATTACTGGGAGTAACAAAAAGACCCACTGAATACATGTGCTAACATGTTGGATCACTTTTGGCGTACCAGATCACTTTTCAATTTTTTATCCTTTGCTTCAATTTTTATTACATTTCGCTTAAATATATTCAATTTAATAATTCATCTTTTGCTTTAATTTTATTTCATGTAACTGATGTAATATCCAATTTAATAATTTATATTTTGCTTTAATTTTAATTACATTTAGCTTAAATATATTCAATTTAATAACGTATCGTTTCGTTTAATTTTAATATCGGAAAAGTTTACTATTGTCCATTTCTCGGTATTTCATCGTTTACTTCAATTCTTATATTTAATTGAATAATTAAATAATCATTATAAAAAAAGCTTTCCTTGTGTGGTTAAATCTGTTTTTTGCAAAACTTTGCATAGAACGTTTTAAATTTTATTTTTAATTGTTATTTTAATAATCAATTTTTATGGCAGAATCGTTTGTTTTTCTCCTTTTTATTCTCAACGTTGGCAACTTTTTTATACTTTGGAATGTTTTGCTTGTGAGAATGAAAATGGTAATTCGAAAGAAGAGCATTTTCTTTTCCTGATAGTAGTTCTTTCTGTGGAGCCTGGTGCTCGGAAGTACAAATACTTAACGCTAATTAATGTTCATTTTGATGAACCGGTGATACAGATTGGGAAAATGATGGCTACCCACTTTAAAGACTCGAAACTTTCATCGTCGACTGAGCTCGCTACCAAAGGTGAAGGCATTTTATAACCCGAATAAATATTTAAAAAAAATTATTAACACATGTTAAAATGACATTAGCGAAGTGAAATTTCAGTGCTTAAATTTTTCCTGTATTTATTATTAATATTCCCACTTCATCTGAATTTTTGATACATGTTTGCGCATGTCAAATTTGCGCACATGTCAAATTTGAAGGTATTTGTTGAGCATCGAGGTCTTCTGAAACCTAACTGAAATAATAAAATCTGAGAATTTTCTGAAATCTAGCGAAAGGGGAGAATAAAGTAAAAATTGATGCACATTGATGTAACGATGCTAAAAGAACACAGATCATGAACTATAGAATAAAATATCAAATTTACATACACAAATTTTGAAGTGAAAATGTACTATAAGCACTTACCCATCATTAGCAACAAAAATTGTTTAACTCGGACAATTTTTCTGTCATTTAATGGCTTTTTCTTAGTGAAAGACTTCATTTTCATCATTTTATTACATTTTTTCTCGAAATGAATCTTTTTCGTGCTTGATATGCTCTTTGCGATTAAAGTTTCGCTTGAAAGTCACTATAAGTAAATTTTAATTCTAATTTTCGTTGAGTAATATACTGCTGTTTGTAGAAAATGCAACACCATGAAAGAATCATCAGAATCAAATGAAATTTAATGCAGAAACGACTTGTACTGATACAAATAAATGATGAAATTTTCAAAACAAAAGAAACAAATTAAGCGTCCGAAATCAGTATTTGGTGCAGCCACCATGCGCTGCAATAAGTGCTGCTATACGACGTGGCATGGAGTCAAACAGATGTTGAATATCTGCTTGAGGAAGAGAATTCCATATCGCTTGTATGCGCAACCAAAGTTCGTCTTTGGAAACTGCAGGACGCGGATCACGAGCGAGACGCCGACCAACCATATCCCACACGTGCTCAATAGGCGACATATCCGGTGAATAAGCAGGAAAAGGAAGAAGTTGCATGCGTTGTGCTGAACAGAAGTCTCGAACAGTCCGCGCAACATGTGGGCGTGCATTATCCTGCTGAAAGATAGCTCCAGGGATGTCTTGAAGGAAAGGAACGACTTCGGGCTGTAGCACTTCACGGACGTACCTGTTGCTATTGAGATTACCCTCAATTCGTATCAAATTGGATCGTCCATGATACGAAATCGCACCCCAGACCATAACTCCGGGTGTTCGACCACTATGTCGTTCAATAATACACTCAGGAAGGCAGCGTTGACCGGCATAACGTCTAACACGAACACGGCCATCATGGGTCCACAAATTGAAGCGTGATTCATCTGAAAAGACAACTTGGTGCCAATCAGCTCGCCTGTCTCTGTGCTCAAGAGCCCACTGCCGACGCAGCCGTCGATGATTCGCCGTGAGGGGAATCCTGTATAAAGGCACCCTTGCACGCAATCCACGGCGCAGCAGACGACGACGAATTGACGAAGCCGACAATTGTACACCTGTAGCAGTAGACCAACGTGCTGCCAGCTGCCTGGAGGAAGCTGTGCGATCATTCACCGCCATGCGGAGCAGGTGTCGATCATCGCGCTCTGACGTCACCTTCTGTCGTCCAGTGCCTGTTTTTCGAGTTGTTCGGTGCTCGTCGGTCCACTGCTTCCAAACTCGCATCACTGTGGAACTGTTCCGCTGCATACGAGCTGCTATTGCGCGATAGGAAAATCCTCCTTCTCGAAGGCCGATTATCCTCCCTCGTTCAAACTCCGTAAGTTGCTTGAATTTCTTATTCTTCCGTCGTGGAGGCATACTCAGGTCTCACTAAACGTTTGCCACTAACAAATAATCATAGACTTTTTTCAACGTCCCGCTACAGCACTTTATTTATACGCTTTCAGCATCAATTCAGAGGGCGCTGCGCGCGCCGCGCACGCGCGATGGCTCTGAAACTTAATTAATTTGCATAATATCCTATAATTGACATTTGCTGCGAATTTCATTTGATTCTGATGATTCCTTCATGGTGTTGCATTTTCTACAAACAGCAGTTTATGAAATCACAGTTGGGTTTTTAATTACTTTGATAACCTGCTAAAACCTTTCACAGTTAAAAACTTATTGTCAAGTACCATATTCTCGACATTATTAATTTGTTGTGATTATATATATAGACAAATAATGGGTTTGTAAATTCACGTTTCTGGTCGATGCAATTAGCCCCATAAATGACATTAATATTCATCTACAAGAGAGAGATTAATCTTTGTATAAAAAACAACATGTATGATCTTATTTCAAATGAAATTTGACCTTTGAGATAAGCAGTTGAGGACAGCAAATTTCACTCTAATTTCGAATTCGAAAATCAATCGAAAAAAAAAAAAAAAAAACATTTCGGATTGAAAAAAAAAAACATGTGCTTTCTTCGTGCATTTGCAACGCTATTTGCTAAAGACGAGAATTTATCTCCAGGAGATTACAAATGGAACATTGTGAAATGTGTTGTGATACACAGTTAAAATAGAGAAATTCCATCAAGTTTTAAATTGGAAGATTTCTATAAAATCATTTGGACAAGGATACATATCCTGCATTTATGGTTGGTCCCCATTGTGGGGTGTTTCTCCCAACGGACTCCTAATCTGAAGCTATTTAAACTTGACACAAGAAGGACACATTCTAACAGCAACACTTTATTAAAAAACATTTAAGAGAAATTTAAATGAAAACAACATATATAATCAGACGACCTGACAGCTAACAAAATAAATAAAGAAGAAGAAAGTCAGAAGAGAGAACCGATCTTCTGCGATTCTTATCTCTCCCTGCTTGATTACCAGTGATACCTTAGAAAGCGGTAACAGAAGGACTTGAATTCACTTCGGCTACAATCCACTTCAGCTGGCTTGCTTTGCCAGAATGGCCGGCTTATTTTCAAAGTGGTAGAGTGACAGCAAACTTGAAAAGTGAGCGATCACAAGTCGTCACACGTTTTACAAACGTGCTCTGTTGATGGTTTCGCTATTTGGAAACATTTATGTGTATGAACATATTTTAATCGCATGAAATACATCAAATCACAAGTGAACCAATGGAAATTACTGATGTTCATTTGGAAAACTGTTTGCGTGTAGCGCCAACCTTAGTCGAGATCAATATTCCCTTGTAGGCGAGTATTAACGTCATTTATATGGCTAATTATAACAGCCAGAAACGTGAAATTGTAAACCCACTGTTTGTCTTCAAACTCTGGGATATTTTTTGGCTTGCTTGCAAAGAATGATTGTATTTCTTGCCACACTTTAGTTCTGCAAAGTAAATTCAGACAACTCATTAAACTAAACTATTTTCAAGTTGTCTAATAAATATGTTTGATTCTCCGTTATGTTTTATTTTCTTCAAAAAAATATTAAATATACCAATCTCTCGTTATCGTTTACATTTAGACCAGGCAAGCATTTGTCCACTATTTATCCTGCTGTTTGCGACGATGTGGTCAAAGCTAAAAGTGCTTGCTTGTTTGTTTTAATTAACAACCACAACAACAAAAATTAGGCGCGACCCGGCAGGAAATATTATTTCTGAAATTTAACTCGACTGCTGAAAAGGTTCGTCACCCATGATGTAAAGTATTTTTTTAACCGTATCCTTTTATGGTTTTGTTTAAGAGAGAAAGGAATTTAATCTTAAGGCTAAATTAAATTATTAGATTATGGAGCTTTATACATTATATTTGTAGTTCTAGAATACGTTTAGAAGCGCCAAACTCTCGAAAGCGTATTAAGAATTCAAAAAATTCTTATATTTAATAAAATAAATTCACAATTCTCTCAACTTGATGTGAAGTAATTAATTAAACAACCAGAAAAATGCTAAGCTTATGCAAATTTCAACCCTGTAATTCGCCGACAGTGGAAATTATCCTAAGTCTCTGAAGTTTTCACGTTCAAAGTTAAATCCTTTTAACTACGAACTACAGTGCTGTCTGAAGATATTTCTGTTCTGGAAGTAATGAAATTCAAAACGTCTCCTCTTAACGGCTTACAAGAATTATAATGAATATTATGGTAGAAAAGGCATTTCACTTCAGCTCTTAGCACATTAGCATAAATAATTTAAAGAATGAACAAAATAATATCATATTTACAGAATAAAGCAACTTAAAATAAAGTATAACCTCTTAACATTAAAAATATATGACGGCTATCCACCGTAAATTCATTTCAGGATGAATGGTGTAGTCAAGGACACTCGAACCAGCGACTCCCTCCAAAATAATCAGAATGTTTTTTATTCATTTAAGTAAAAAAAAAAAAAAAGAGTAAAATTGTTACGTTGAAAGTTAAAAGAAAGAGAAACCTAGTTCTTAAAATAAATTCATAATTTTATCGGTTGAATTTTAAATACAACTAGAATTAAAATTCCTGTAGTAACGTTTTTATTCGTCAAACGATAAAAATTCTTTAGAAATTAATACCTTTATTTTTCATAATACATAACCATTGCATATATTTTCTGTTATAAATAAACATACAACTGTAATTCAAAAAGTTCCCTTATTACGATTGGTTTGGTTTGGTTTTTTTTACGTCGCACTAGAAGCAACAGGAGGGTTATTGGCGACGGACCTCGTAATTTTGAGCCTCGGTCAAATGACGAGGCTACATCTCTACTGATATCTCCCTCTCCAAAATTCCCCACTTATCCAACGCCAGGACTCTGAACCTTGATAGATTTAATGTGAATCAACCCTGGCTAATTGCAGGTGTTAAGTGGCCTCAAGGCTTGAACCCACGACTCGACGAAAACTGCCGGTCTAGAGTCCGCGACCATGACCACTAGGTTACCGCGGTCTTTTTTTACGAATGGGAAATAAGGTAATAGAAATAAGAAATAGCAGTAGGGTAACTCTCGCTATAGAATTCTTCATTGATCTTATTTCCTTTTACTAAGAAGTCCTCGAGTACGATGCCTTCTGCATTTTAAGAATTCTTCGCCATAAAGTTTCCAGTCGATGAAACCGTCTTCGAGTTCTTTGGTAGCGAATTCAACAATAGTAAACCCTTGTTTGGATTACTGCTTGGTTTCCGGAGTACAATGATAAATTCCAGGTGTCATCGGCGATGACAATTCTATGCAAAATGACGACAACTTGATATGGTAACAATTAAATTTTGATTTACTAGTAAATGTGTGGCTACCAAATTATAACTAACTTTCGGATCATTGCCACATATGTTTGGGCACCACTTAATAGATGGCAGCACCCAACGGTAACACTAACTTGCTTTAGCAGCGCTACGTATCTTCAAAAACAATTACTTTCTGAACCACTTTTGAGCAATAGTAATTTAAAACAATCTTTCTAACTTGTCATAGAGCTATATCAAATGCGATCTTTGTAATATCTACAAGTAACAAAAATGTTAAAATAATTAATGGAACTAATTTAGTGTTACTGATTTATGTGCTGACATATGTAGTACATTTTAATTTGAAAGCACTTGATAACCATGTATAATTTTATCTAATTAATTATTTTTGAATTAAAAATAATTTCAAGATTAATCAGGTCATAATAATCTTGCAATACATTTAATTTTGGCACTTTCGTAGAAATTTTTGAGCTTGTGGGAAATATTTCAGTATAAAATTATGTTATTTTACAATTAAAGATATTCTAAATTTTAAACGTAAAAACTTTTTTTCTTCTCATATTTTAAATTTTTTTTCTAAGAAAAAAAAAAAATGATTTAAACTAAGCCGGTTCCTGCGATAATAGTCGAAAAGTATGTGCTGTTTCTGAAAGAGTGTCTATAGTTCAAAGTTTGTAGAAGAAGAGAGGTGAGTGCGTGCCTAAAAAAATACACCTCCCAAAAATGCAAATTTTATTCTCATGGTATCTTAATTATCTTTATTGAATTATCTTTATTTTTTAAATTTTTATAACTTGATACAATTATACCAATACTTGAGCAGTTTTAAAAAGGAGAAATAAGATTGATATAGCGTATTATTTACTTTTTACCAAGTGATAGAACTAAACTTTAAAAAAAAAATGCTTCTGTCAGGGCAATAACAATATGTACTTCCAAAATTATTATCTGGTTTCGTCACACTGCTGGTCTGTTTTTGGCTCCATTTCGTAAAACTCTGACGCAAATGGTCTATACTTTGCTTCTTATAATTTAATCTTAATGGAGGATGTTTTTCTTTGGGGGGGGGGCGAAATCGCTATAATTATTTATTGGTTATTCTTTGCAGCAAAATTACGATTCTTTTCCCAATGAGTCATCGCAAAAAATATTCTTTCAAAAAGCAACCGCCAATGCTGAAAATTCATGCTTCTTTGCTGAAAATGGAAAGAGAAAAAATATTGTTTATCAAGCTTTCTTTAGAATACATATTAATATTTTTTTCTTAGTTTGATGTTATAACTAATAGTTTTTAGAGAGACGCTGAACTATTCTTTTATTGTTCGATATTTTGTACCGTTTAATCCTCATTTTAGGACAATGTATTGATTATGCACTATTTTGATTAAAAGCTATCTTTGCACCTCAAAATGGAACAATTAATTTAATAAATTATCGGAACTGTTCTCTTTCACCGTGTTGGATGTGTGATGTCATTAAAAATAGTTTAGGTTTGCTAGCTGGATTGCTGAATTAAATTCACCCTCGCGAAGAAAGGAAAATTCTGCTAGTTTATTATTTTTTTTATAAATGCATAAGTAGACGAATATTAAAAAAAAAGAAACTGCCTCGAATATATTGAAAAAGATACTATTTCAATTCAATTGCATATCAATTTTTTTCCTTATTACAGAAGTGTGGCGGCATTATACCATTTTATCTTTAAGTAAGCTGAGATTTTGAGAATGAATCAATATTAAGAATAAAAATAGATCATTAGTTTGAAATTCCGACAGCCTTAGAATTAAATATTGAAAATTTGACCTTACACTGAAGATACTCTAAAACCCAAATCATCTGAATAAATATTAAACATGAGGAAGAAGATTTTTTAAAATTTATTCATATAATCTGAAAGCTATTTCTATGCAAAAAAAATCTCACAGCTGGCACATAATCGAAAAATGATTATTTCAATATTGAAAATTGTTGTTAGTCAAAATTTTTCAGATATTATTTTTAAGTCAGTTTAAAGCATTTTCTGAGCACTATCCGAATTCTGACAAAAGCCTTCAAATAAAGGAACGTTTGTAGAAATAAATATAATTAAATATGTTAAAATAATTGAATAAAATATCGTTTTCTTCAAAACTAAAGTATCTGACTGGACAAAAAAAATTATAATTTCTACCAATGTACAGCCATAAAGATGACTATGCGTGATGTTTATTGTTTATGTATGTGTGTTTTAGGAAATTCGAATTTTTGATATTTATTCGCCAAAAATTTGTAATAAGTTTCAAAGAAATAAGATACTTGTGAGCAAGTATCTCTTATCGAGAACAATCATTTTGTAGAATTTTCGTGGATTTTTTTCATAGTAGAATTAAAATTTACGAAAAAGTAAGTGAGTGATTGCATACTTTTTGATTTTAAAAATTCTTACCGATGTGTTTGTAAAAATTATTAAAACCAGTTATTGATCTGTTTGAGATAATACAGATGTACTGGATATTACTTCAAATTTCGGTATTGCGTTTTAAAAATCTTTTAGACGAAGTTAATTAAATGTGTCTCACTGTTTTAAATTAAGGCTTGTTATAAATAATTATCTGTTATTTTAAGAACTTTTCGACGTGTTATACAAAAACTTGAAAATGTATTCTGAATCTCAGAAAAAAATTCAGATTGGTTTCAATGAAATTATTTAAGGCTTAAATACACTGATTACCCTTGTTAATTAAAGTTTTTCTTATTGAAGAAGACAAAAGTTCTCTTATATTTTTGATTCCATAAATATTTTATAAACTGTGTTGATTTTGTATTAATTGGAGAAAAGACTAATTATTTCTTTAAAATAAGATCATCAAATTAAAGAGAATTCGATGATTTGCCAATTAACTTGTCGAGAATAAATAAAATAAGAAACGCTCGATAGTTCAATACTAATTATTAACTTCCTTTCTTCTCCTTTGAATTCTATAATGAAATTTAAAAAAAACTTTCGAAGAATTATTTACTACTTCTATTTTAAACAATTAACCTCTAAGAGCAACACTAATTAGAATTCCAAAAATATCACGCACAATTTCCATCACCAGCACATGGGTTAATTTAGAATTTTTTTTTCTCAAACGATTTTCTCCGTAACTCACTTACTGCGGTTAATGACATCTGGATTAAAGGAAGAACTAATGCTAATTCTAAATGAATTCCAGCGAAATCAATGGCGGACTCGAAATTAGGGTTAGCAGCTAGCCACTCATTCAACACAAGTCAAGCTTCAAGTTCCGTCAGAGACAAAGGCCCATTTGAAAGGGAAAGGAAATTAGATGTAATTGTCACAGTAAAAATTAGCTTTATCTTGTGCGAGTCGAGTTCTTGTGTTGATTCTTTTGTTCGAACAAAAAGATTCGATAGGCTTGTTCGATGCGTCTCTCGTTGTTTGGAAGTTCCATTGTTTGTGGATAAACCGTCATTAAAAAGTCATGTTTGAAAACTCGTTGGAATGAATGATAAATGTAAGCAGATGGTAGAATTGTTATCGGTTTTTAAACTCTAGAAAGAGATAGTAGGTGTGCACCACGTTGAGGGCAATGTTTGATGGACCTGGTGACACCGTGCTTATAGTATCTTGATCGTCTGTGAAAGGTGAAGAGATAAGTTATACATTGTCTCCTGTGAATTATTTAATAAGAAAAATTTATTTTTAATAAGTTCTGGAGGAAATAACACTCATAGAACGTGAATTTATTTCCTATTTACTAGTTGAGGAGTGTTAAACTGTTGCAAATTTTACTGAATAACAAGTTATAATTCTAAAGGAAGGTTATTACTTGAAGAGCAAATTAAAAGTTCTTCGTAAATGAAGAAGGAAAAATCAATAATTTACCTTGAAAAGAATATTATTTCTTGTCGAATTGAAATTTCATATAACCATTTATTTACAAAATATTCTATATCTTTCATATTATAATTTCTAACTATATTTAAATGCTATGAAAACAAAATATAACAAATATAATTTTTATAAATAATTTATTTAATGTAATTTCGCTAATCAAATAAAAAGCATTTGGAATTATTTAAATTAAAGCGAACATCTAATTTTGTATTTGAAATCATTCCTTATTTCTAATGTATTATTGTTTCTAAAGTTGGATAAACGTTTCCAAATCTTATGATTTGTATTTAAAATAAGCTTCACATTTATTTCCATTTGAAAACGTTCGAATTTTTTTTCAGAGAGTTTTTAGTAGCTGTCAGGATGGCCGAGCGGTCTAAGGCGCTGCGTTCAGGTCGCAGTCCATTTCGGTGGGCGTGGGTTCGAATCCCACTTCTGACATGGAAGTTTTTTTATTATGTATTAACATCAAACTCTCATTTATTAATTATCAACTATTTTTATAATTTTTTTGCAGACCTATATTTTTAAAAAAAAAATTTTTTAATGTATTTATGCGCTAGATATCACACACATATTCCTTCTAATTTTAGAATACCTTATTCTTTTTTATTTATTTACAAAAAAAAAGAGAATAATCAAACCTTTTCTTTTGAAATCTTAAGATGCATATTAATATTTCTATTCGAACATTTTTGTATAATTCAGAGTTACATTACTTTACACCTTTAATTTACTTTTATATCGAATACTATTAACGATTTAATTCATTTTTAATTTAAAATATTTTTTTTTAAATCGCTCGTTACAAAATTCAAATTCTTTACAAATAAAAATAAAAAGGCACTGAAGTTATTTATTATTTTCGAAAAGATAAAGCGAGCAATATAATGTTTTTAAATAATCATAATATCAGTTTTGTAAAAGAAAATAATGCAACAATAATCACAAATTGTTTATAAACAAGTTTTTGCAATGTTATTTGAACCATTTTCTAAGGTAGCATCATCTGTACAGTGTAATTGATTGATTTTTGAAATGTCATCTGGCTGTAGAATCTATAAATTTGCGCATGCGTCAATGGGACCTTTGAAATGTCAAACTAGGAGTGAGGTGGATAAGCTTAGAGTGAAATTTTATTACATTATAATAGAAATTATTACATTAAAAGGGATGAAATTAATGAAATCAAATACAATTTTCGCAAATGGGCACAAAAAGTGCACCAAAATTCCCTAAAGAAAATAAACTTGTTTTGATTTCATCTGCTTAAACAGTGACTAGAATATATTGTTTACGTAAATTTTTTAGGAAATTTTTTTTTTTGTTTTGCACATTAGTCGCTAATAAGTGGGTAACCCAAAGTAAAACTACAGTTAAATTTATACAATTATTTTTTTTCCTCGTAACCATGGTAATACAGCAGTTATGATGAGAAAAGTCACGTGATTGAAATATTTAAAGCTTGGAAAAATATTTTAACAAATTATTTCTTGTACATTTAAAACCATTAAAATGACATTATGTGCCAAAAATTCACACGTGTGTAATCGAAAATTCTGATTACTAATCTGAGATCGGTTTTTTCCAGTAGAAGTACAGAAACTGATATTGATTGATAAAAAGAATTTGCTTCGTAGCTGAATTTTGATTTTAAAAACTACATCTCTCACATATTCCAAATCCATTTAATGAATGGTGTTTTGTACTCTCATAGAATTGAATACGATTTGAATATGAACTTTCTCAAAATCAGCATTGATTATCAGAATAATATTTTAAAAAGACGAAATCTTCTCATTCTTTGATGTTCCATAAATCCAACTTTCATATTCGTTTGTATTTATGTAACTGGGTCACTAAAGAAAGGCTAAGTTGTTCTTCCCGGTTGCACAAACAACAGAACTTTCACAAACTTCTATATGCTTAACACAGTTTTTCCATTTGTTATTAGATTTAAGGCCTTTTATGACACAACCCTCTGTTTGATCTTTATCTATTCGTGGTGTAGGTATCACCAAGAAACAGCAGAAGCGATTTTATGTCTTTATTTTATAGTAAAAGTGTATCGTGATTTCGTCTGACTTATTTTTTTAACGATTTATTGCAACTATTTAACACGTTTGCAAGATTTTAGTTTATAATTTTCTTTTATGGGATTTTTTTCTTGTGTCACAGGAATATTTTCATTTGTTTAGTGAGTTCTTTAAAAAATATTTAAGGATTAAGTCAAATTAGGAGTGCGAAAAACAATGATACAAAACAAACAGTTCCGAAAAGAAAGGATATGTTCGGACTTATTTTAGGAGTTATAAGAAATATTAAAAAAAAAATATAGTGATATTTATAAGAACAATTAAAATTAAAGATTAAACAATTATATATATATATATATATATTATTTCAATTAAATTTAATTTCTTGATTTATATTATCCCGCAGTTCTAACGTTCATCTTTATTCCCCGATACATTTCTACTTAATCTTTTAATCTGTTCGGTTATGCGACTTCTAAATACGCTTAGACAGCCAATTTTCAGTAGTAGGGAAAATCCTTACCAGACATTTAGTCTCCCCATAAAATACCAAGAAGTCCCAACATCTGTTATCTGAATTATCCTTGCTTTAACTTCCCAAACAGGGAAAATTGCTTTACTCTTCTCTCCTATCCACAAAGGCAAGTGGATATGAATTGCATTACGTCGGCTGCTATTTCGATACATCTACAACTCTTGTCATGTAATATTAATTAATTCATAATTTCAAGAATTTAAAGTTTCCTTGTTGTACCACGACTGACGTAAAACATGTTTTAAAATTAAATTGAAACAGAAATATTCAATAAAAGTGCAGCGACTCTCTTCAACAACAATGCCAGAAGTAAAAACGCCTTACTAACTAGCTAGAATGAGATGTCTTTTTCCGCCTGATTGTTTGAGGCAACAAAAATAGACCGATCAACTTTTCTAGGGGCTTACTGATCAAGGGTTCGAAACAGCAGCGGCACTCAAGGTCACCAAATTCTCTCTCCCCCTCCACAGGGCCGAAAAACTACGAACGCCATGGAATTTATATGTAATGCGATATTTTTTGTTTTGTTTCTTCCTTTGTCTTTCTTCTTGCCTACTTAATTCCAAACCTCGAGCTAAAATCAGAAAACATTCTGGAATGGTTAAAGACGCCTTCCAAGGTCCCAAATATGCTTTATGGGGGAGAGGATGGTGATCAATCTGGCCAAGGAAGGGTTCGGAAAGTTTGAAGTCAATTCTTAGCAAGGCATGCTGTGTGTGTCCAGAAATTATTCCGTTGAAAAGTAAGTCCATAAAAGGAACACCTTAACATTGTGTGCTGTAAGAATTTGCCCATGTAACGCTGTGTTGTTACCAGACTTTGATTGACTAGCAAAGGTATCCGGCTTTCAAAAGAAATGATGCCTCAGACGATAGCGACCCTGTTGTGGGGGATCTGTGTTGGGTGCTACCCGTATGTACTGATCTACTGGACGTATTTGGAATCATAATGTCTTGAGACGAGTTCCATTAAAAACTGGAAATAGGGACTTTGAAACTAGAAACTTACTAAAATATAAAACAATTAAGGACTGAATATTCCCGATGTATTACAAATAAAAAAACATCATTATTTATGTATTTTATTCTCAATTCCACCCCTATTATTTGTAAAGTGAAAAGGTGTATGCCCCACTTAGGCAATAAATATGCGGTATAAATAGGTATTTTTAAAACTTTTATAACACTCAATGTATGTATTGAACAAAAGCTTATATTTTGAGAGAATCAACATTCTTTTTTTTTCAATTTTTTATAGTTAAAATGATATAAAGCATTTTAATAATGTTTTTAAATGAGTTAGGCATCAGTAACTGGGTGTTTTATATTAAATGGGAGTTTAAGTGACAATTCACGTATACTTTAAATTTTTATTGTCCATCTTCATCAGTAACGGAAGCCGCTCAAAAATAAAATAAAAGGAACAAAAATGATACAAAAATACCAAAGCTGAAAGAAAAAGAAATTTCAAAGAATTATACAAGATAATTTTAATCTACTAAATTAATAATAGCACTTGGTGAAAATAAATAAATTGAGCAATAAGACGTGTCTTATAAGAACGGGGAATTTTTTTGCTGAAAACTGCATATGTGTAACAGGATTTCTAAAAAAAGAAGTACGATATAAGAAACCAATAAAATTTAATGTACCCTTACTATAAAGTATTAAAAGTGAAATGGACCACAGGTGTTAATATAGGTTTACTTATTTGTTCTTAGTAAATATTCCATTGAAGAGAAAATCGGAGAAAAATTTAGTAAAAAATTTGATCTTGGGTCACATTAAAATTCTATGAAATCAGCACCAGTAAAAATAAAAGATTATGTTACACTTCCAATATTCTTAGGAAATGCAAGGGAAAGATAAGCACAATATTTTTAATATTGTTTTAATCTTAGGCCATTTTTTGCACAAGTAAAATTTTCAACCTTCTTTTTTCAATAAAAACCACACTATTTGCAAAAATAATGGCTCAGAAACTTTATTTGCTAATAGTTTTATGTTTTCACATCGAAACTTACCTTAAGAAACTAAGAATAGAACTCTTGTTTATGGTAATTTTGTACATACCACACGTCAAAACTAACTTTTTTTTAAAAATTTTATTAATTATTATGATACAGCTTCAATTTCCCATCAAACCTTATTAAGATAGGGGTGTGTTCCATGGGTGAAAAGCGTCCAATCGGAGAGACAGTTACCTACTAATCCCTGTTTGTAAGCGAAATTCGGTAATATTCTATGTCAATTATGTAAACTACATATTACTTGTTTATACTTTCTGTGAGTCACCATATATAGCTATAAGAGAGAACAACACATTTCTCTCTGTGTGTGACATACTTTCACAAACTTCTTTCAATTACTTAAAGAAAACAGTAGTGGTCACTGAGGTTTCGAAATTTTATACTTTATTCAAGTATACGTACTGAAACTGTATCAATTTGTTCAGGGTTTTTGCATACCAAACTTTGTTTTACCTGCAATATAATGATGAAGGAAGTGCGTGCTCATATAGAATTTTGAAGTATATTTCAATACATACAAGATTTGGCTATTAAATAACGAGACTGACGCTGCAACAGAAGAAGCATGCATGCGCCAAACGCAAGCGACCGACAGTTATTTAGCGTGAAGCCTTCTCTTTCGAATGCAGTGCCTCTCGCTACTGTAAACACAAACCCGTATATCCGTAGCCTTCATTAGCATTAGAGTTATTTTTGTTTCGTTGGAAAAATAATTAGCGAGCAACGAATTGTTGTGAAATTTTACATGATACTTGGAAAAACCGCTACTGAAGCTTAATATTTATTGAAAGAAGTGTATGGCAATGAATATTTATCGCGTGCAGGTGTTTTTGAATGGTCAAAGTGTTTACAAGATGGCCAATAAGACGTTGAAGATTATTCCTGTCCGGGTCGCCCTTCCACGTCAAAAACGGATGGCAATATTGAAAATAATCGGTAATCTGGTTCTATCTGACCATCGGTTAAGTAATCGTGCGATTGCTGAGACTGTAGGAACTGACAAATAATTTACACGGCAAATGTTTCCAACAAGACAATGCGCTAACTCATTTCGCATTGTCTGTCAAGAGGTTTCTTGTCAAGTTCGACATCCTAGTGTTAGACCATCCACCTTATTCGCCGGATCTGGCACCATGCGACTTCTATCTGTTTCCTAAGATGAAATCTGTATTAAAAGGAACAATATTTGAGTCCTTTGAAGCTGTGAAAGAGAAACGGCACACGTCCTGAAGGAGTTGACAGAAGAAGACTTCCAGCACTGTTTTGAACAATGGAAGATTCGCATGGATCGTAGTAGGGATATAGGAGGGGTGTATATTGAAGGTAATAATAAGTAAATATGTATGAAATCAAAATAAAATGTTTTACAGCGTCAATCTCGTTATTTAATAGCCCCTTCTCGCATGTGTCTTTCAAAAGAAAGATGTGGGTGTGTACTGCTTCGTGTGATAAAGCAGTAAATTCGTTGCTTTAAAACAGAAGGCGTAATATCACGTTATAATTTCCTTCTCCTTCTATTCTGATCCTTCATGGACTTGTCTTTTTAGATAAGTTACGGGCATCATAACCCCGAGGTACTCTAATGATACTTTTCCTTCGTATGGGTTTACTCTCTTTGGTTAAATACGGGTTTCGCGAACCCATTGCGGTATGATGTAAATTGTTAGTTCGATTTTTTCCCAAAATACTAAAATTATAATATGGGTTCTATCGTGTTTCCCCCTTCAATAACAATTTGGAGGGGAATTTTAAACTAATTTTGTTAAATTAAATATCTCTCTCAGTATAGATGAAACGGGATTTATGTTGGTTGGATAAAAATTTGCGAAGTGTTGGGAATATATTTGACAAATTTCACATTCAGAATCATAGAAGAATTTAATACTGAGGTTGATAGTTGGTAGGATTTGAATCATCAAGCACTCGGACCCTCATCTGAATCTTCTAAAGATTCGAACCCGATCTATTCGACATTTTTGCTCTTTTATGGATTGCATTAGAGAATGTCAACTACAAGTTTGCAATGTATCCGATGGGCCGCGGTAGCCTAGTGGTCAAGGTCGTGGATAGCGGCTGGCGGTTTTCGTTCAGTCGCGGGTTCGATCCTTGGCCACCAAAGACCCGCCGTGTAGCCGGGGCTGATGCACGTTAAATCTGTTCGGGGCCCAAAGTCCTCCCGTTGGCGTGGTGTGGATGTTAGGAGAGGGGGGTGCCAGCTCAGGTGTCGTCCTCGTCACTTGACCGTGGTTCAAAATTACGAGGTCCGTCGCCAATAGCCCTCGTGTTGCTTCTAGTGCGACGTTAATAAAAACTAAAACTAACTAAAAAAAAGCAATGTATCCGATAATGTTGTGTGCGATTAAATAAATGTTTATTAAATTGTTTGCGGTAGATAAAATAAAATATATATCATAGATAGACTTGATTGACTATTTTACTAACGTAGCACTTAGAAGCCGTATGAGAGCTATTGGTGACGTACTTCGTAGCTCTGAACCTCGGTCAGTAGATGAGGACGACCCTAAAGCAGGCGGCTTTTTCCGAACTTCTAAACCACTCCAATTTGAGGATTTGGAGCCAAGACAAATGTAACGAACACCAAATCCGCCGAAATGTTTGAACGAAAATCTGAAAAATGGGTCTTCAGTAGCATCAGAGTTCGAACTCAAGAATAAACGAAACAATACCGACCGTTCGTTTGCGATCAAGTCCAATAGACAACCGAGACCACACGTATAAATAGACGGATATATACTTAATTTTGAAGGGGAAAAAATGGTGTTAAGTAGAAAATAACTTTTTCTAACGTAGTGTTGGTTTGCATGATTTTACGTGGGAATTTTTGTTTGCAGAAGATTCATTTGTACAAAAACAGAGATATCAAAATTTCCCAAAATTCGTGAAAATCATTTTAAAATTGAGATATAACAATATTTACGATTCGTAAAACTTAATCAACACCTTATTTCTTAAAAATAATAAAAATATCTTTCAAACTGTTTGACAAAATTCATAACAGTTTTTGTTATTTTTAAATGATAAATCAGTTTATTATTTTTTCAGAGCCAGATAATTACAACTTTAATAATGTAAATAACACAAAAATGGATTTGATAAACTTGATAAAATTCTGTTTACATATATTTTTTCTTAACTCTAAGACCTTATTTATTTCGTCTGTATTTAGCAATTTCAACAAACCTAGTTTAGAGTCAAAATAGGCCTTGAGGGTCTCTGGAACTGAATGTAGGTCATCGGTGGCAACTGCGAATTTCTCTGTAAAATAAATACTCACAACGCGTTGTTTATTTTACGCATCTGGCATAATTTCTTCTAAATCGTTTGAACTATTTTGGCTTCCAATGTTCTTGTTTGTTGATTATGGACAAAACCACTACAGATGGTTCAAAATAGTGAGATAAATTTAAAACATTAAAACAAAATAAAATAATCATTTGAGTGCTTCGAAGTTCTACTAGGTTTCCAGAACAAATAAATATATACATTTATGAATAAAAATTCACACAATAGATATTTACATTGATGTCACAATTTGAAGAGTCACTTTCTTTGAATAGCTTATTTTCCGTGATGATCTAAATATAGTAAAAGCCAAAACTTTAGGCCTAACTATTTGAAAATCAATAACAGGAGGCCATCAATTCGTCTGCGAAAATGGAATTTTATTATACAATATTTTTATGCATAAAAATCTGAATTTTGGATTCGGGCCACTGAAATATTAGTGCAAACAATCTATTTTTAACCCTTAAAATATTAATAATGGAGTAACTGTTTAAGAACACCGAAATATTTTAAGTAGATAAAATAAAATTTTTAAAAAATTGGCGCAGATGTCTCGTGTATTTAATAGATTCTTTTCAATATAAAATGATTCATTCAATTACTATGAATCAATCATTTTGCAAAAAGTATTTAAATGATGTACAATTGCGAACACGTCACACTATCACTTTCCTAAGTTATTTATAAAATTATTTAAATTACCCATTCGCCTTAGACATTTCATAAATTCGAATGATTTGGTGCCAGTATTTATCCATATCTAACTAATTAACTAATTAATAACTATCAAACTAATTAATAACTTACTTTTTACATAATAAGTACTTTAATGCATTTGTTTATTTTTGGCATTGCGTGGTTTTACGTTTTTATTGTGCTACCATGACAACCATGTAACCTTTTTTTGTCTTATTTTTAATCTTGTAAGCCATTTCTAAAATGTATTCAATACTAAAAAAGCCATTATTTAAAAAGAAGCTTAAAATAGAATTAGCAATATAAATTATCTATGCATTGCGTTGCAAGAAACAGACTTCACCAGAAAAATTGCAAACTTTTTTTAAAAATAATGATTAAGTTATTCAATTAAATATTAGAATTAAAGCAAACGATTGTATATTGAAATGGTCAGTAATATTCTTTCAGGTATTAAAATTGAAACAAGCAATAAATTATGAAATTTAAAATATTTTGAGCTAAATTTAATTACTATTGACATAAAATGAATTAATTTTTATATATGTTTCATTTCAATCCAATAAAAAAAAATTAGGATAAATTTATTAAGATATATTTTTGAAAATTAAGTTCATTTCTGGTGAAAGCGGGTAGCAAACATACAAGTAAAAACACGATCAAATTTTAAAAAGTAGATGGGTGATCATTTTGACTAAAACAATAGTCCCTTTGGTTGCTAAAATATAAGTTTATTGAATTGAAAATCAATTGAGTATTCTTCTTTAATTTTATTTCTGCTCCCTATAAATACGCATATAAAAATAAAATCATTCATATTATGCATGAATTTCTTACGTGATTTAAAAAAAAAAAATTGTAGTAGAAAATAATAATAGTTCCTCGATGAATCACTAAAATTTAAATGTTTTGCTGCTTCAGGCTTGAAAAACTCATGTTGACATTCCAACTGTAATTAAGTCCTCTTTACTTAAATATTAAATTTATTTGCTTTAGATCATGTTGCATTATCACACACAATATTGTTACGAACCTTCTTTGACGTTGCCCTGCAACGTAACTCATGAAAGGGAAAATTGACAATTACAGAGATTTCGTCGGTCAATAGCCATAGCTTAACAGCTTAAGCCATAACCCTTAACTTTGGCGATGAATTTGGTGACTTGACGACTATTGAGACAAAAAGAGGATTCTAGAATATGTTGGAAATTTGGTGATATCTCAACTGGAAAGAAAGTTATGATCTTTTCTTGGATTTTCACTGTGACGTCACGGAGATGGCTTCAAGAACAAAGAGATGTGAAGCCAATGGGAATCGATCAAAGAATCGATTGTGAAGTGGTCGGCATTGGCCTAGCGGATCTGCCGAGGAATCCGTCGGTTGCGTGGCCGAACGAATGTTCCGGGAAGTGGTCTGTATCTGTCGGAGTCTGCTTTGGAAGTGTAGAGTATTATTGCGGAGAACTAGAAAGCTAGTGAGCTGAACGTCATCAAATATGCTGCGACTGTTATTATAAGTGTGTCTTTGTTCCTGTTGAGTCGATCATCTCTACAAGTTTTGTGTTTTCTGTTTGTGCTGTTAATCTGTCCACGATTTGTTATCTGTTTTCATCTTGGCTTAAATATTTGTGAATAAAGCGTCATTTGCCATTGACTGTTTTCACTTGTACACCCCCTCTAGATCGAGGAGAATTTTCGTAACAATATACGTTAATTTATGAAGAGCTCTGTGTATAAAATTATACCTCAAGGTACAATATTTGAATCAGGCCCAGAAAAACACTCATTTAATCCGTGCCTCGGCTCGGAGTAAAAAACTCGAGGGCGCAAAACTGCCAAAACAAAATAGGAAGAAAATCGCAGCGAAGTTCCTAAATGGATTAGAAAATTCTCTGAAAAGTTTCTGAAAAACATTAAGACAATCTAATTTTAAGTACTAAAGACCACTAAACTTTCAATGCACTATTCCAGTAATAGATAAATATATCTGGCTACAAACGGTCGACTCTATAATGGTTAAGAATACAAAATATTCACAGAAGGTAAGAACTTCTTCCTTTTCTGTGACACCTTCTTCATAATTTTGGCAGTCTGTCTGACAATAAAATGATTTCATTTTTATGCGTCAGAAAATAAACTTAAAAATTATATAACAGAAACTCCTGTCTCTTGAATTTTCCGGGGTTTTTTTTGGGGGGGGGGGGGGGGGCTTAGACGGGTTTTTTTTAAAGCAAAACGCAACTGAGATAAACTATTTCGGGTGCGGAATTTTTAAAAACATTTTAAAAGAGAGGGTTCTCATTTGATAATACAACATTTTTAGTTTCTTTTTTACGTAATCAACCCCAATAATAAACTTACCACTACGAAAAAAAAACTTTGTTGCAAAAGATTCAAAAATACTTGTTGACTTTGAGAGATTTCCTTTTTTAGAATTTAGGTAGAGACGTCAATTGCATTTTTTGTCCAAGGCATCAAAATCCCTGGAGCAGAACCTGAACCTGACGGGTTGATCAACAAGGCAATGTAAAATGACAAAAAAATTTATCTGTCTGCTCCTTTTGCAAACATATTTTTGGATGTGCCAGCACGTTAATAAGTAGATATCAATATTTCCAGACATGTTCTCCAGAATTTTGATAAGTGGTCTTTAGCTGAAGGTACATTAGGAAATAGAAAATTCTCAAAAAACCTAATAGTGTCATTTTTAAACGTATTAACTTGAAAAAAGATTGATGGATTTGGTCAGTCTCTTAAGATATTGAAACTTTGTTTCATATAGATTTTCACCAAACGTACTGCTTTAGTGTTTTTATCCAAGGCTAAAATGTTTGCATTATATACAGAGGATATTGAAAAGTAAATATGAAAGATTGTTAATTAAAAATAAATTTCCTTTAAAGTTGTATTTAGATGATATTTCTTCTGTTCACAAGATGTGATTTCTTCTGTAATTTTGGCTAATTGCAAAGACTTGGAAACCATTTTAACAGATGGAGAATCATTGAACATAAACAGCCTGGAACTTTACGATGATATATCAGTGGCGTGTTCTCTATTGGAAAAAGATGCATTACCTTTGGAAGCTTTGAAATTGATAATTGAAATGAATTTTGCGTCAAATTTGACCATTGTTCTAAAAATTTTATTAACTCTTCCAATAAGTATTGCATCCGGGAAACGTAGTTTTTTTCAAGCTAAAAATAATCGAGAACTATTTGCGAACAACATCTCAAACAATATTGTCAGACCACTCTGTGTTAAGAATTTAGTATGAACTCAGCAGCAGTTAAGATGTTTCTGAATTAAAAGTTCGTAAGAAAATTCGTCTGAATTATACTTCAGTTAACTGTTTTTTTAAGGGAAATATTTTAAGTGAAAAGTTATGAAAGTATTTTTTTCAATTACTGAGATGCGTTGTTGGTTAAAATGTAAAAACGACCATGTACCATATGTAGAATGCTTACGTTATAGTCCCATAGAGGCGCAGTTTTTTACTTTTGCACGGAGAGGTTCAAAGGCTAAATCAGATTCTAAATTTAATTTAAGCTTTTTTGTTATCAATAGTTCATTGAACTTCTATTTTAAAAACACTTCTTAAACACAAACATCAAAAAAGAATTAAAACTGGAAAAATATAATTACAGTGGTGCAATGAATATTTTACGATGCAAAAATCGAAATGTTAAACACGGTTTTTAGGTTCAACGGTCTTGGCATCGATTTTCACGACATACTTTTTATAAAGTTACTTTCTCCTAAATACATCTTAGCATTTGTACTTATATATTTTATTTGCACATTTTCAAATGTTGTTTACGTTACCGTCGCGTGCAGACAATTTTTTTAATTTTTTTTTTTTCTCATCAGAAAGTGGTTTGGGCCTTTTCATTCTGTTACGAATCAATATATTATTACGGTTATTTAAAAAAAAACAAAAAAAAAAAAAAAAAAAAAAAAAAAATCATTTAAATAAAAATACATTATTTATTGTTTAATATTTATAAAGAGTAGAATAAAATTACAAATTTCTTTTAAGTGAAGTTTTTAAATATAATATTAAGAAATTAAATTTTATTTCGAAATTAAACCTTTCGAAAGGCTGGCACACCAGCGTGACAGAGCGGTTTCTCGTCCACCCCCCATTAGTCACGCATACGTGTCAGAATCTTGGAACATTTTAAAAACTAATATTTTAGACTCAAGAGGGTATTATATGTCCATAGGATTTGAAATACATGTAGATGTGACCTTCTACTTAAAATAAGTCGAAGATGACATTCTTTCATGTGAATTTTGATTACATAAACATTGTGTAAAAAACATGTTTTCGCTCGCAGACTTCCTGGGGGTTCTTTTAAATGAGCGCGTAGTATTTGTAGATAAATTGGTGAGAGATTTTTAGTTTTAATAGGGCTTTTGGGGTTTGGGCTTATAGTTCAGTTTCTAATCGAGAATAAGGCCTCGAAAATATAGTTATTTTTTGATTTAACTTAGCGTGTAATGCAGATTATCTAGGAAGTTGAGTTTTGAGACGTGCTTGTAATTGCACTGATGAGGTGATTCGTGCGTTTAGTAAAAACAAACTTAAACCAATGATGATGAGGATCTCCGAACATAAGCTTTCTCCAATAACAATCTCTACAAAAAAAGAATTTATTATAATAAAAAAAAACTGAAACATATTTGGTATGTAATATATATTTATATATAACAATTTAGGAATTAATCAACAAAGTAAATAAGGATGCGAATTTCAAAATTCATGTTTGCTTATTCACTTCGCTGAGAGAGAAAGACAATATAATATCCATAAGGCTGGAGATGTAACTCCGCTTTCTAGTTTGTAATAAAATAAAGAAGAAAAAAAAAAAAAAAAAGCGTAGAAGAGAGAGCATTTTTTATCATGCAGGTTAATTTATAATGAGGATATTCTAGGAATATTTCTGGTCACGTGGTACTCAAATGGTACTCACGTGGTATAAGATGAAGGGATTCTGAGAGAATTTCCCTGATGTCTATCAGTCTAGAGGAATTATTTCTGACAGATTTACTACCTATAGGAAAATGGATTAAACAGATTTTATGAGTGTGTAACCTAATAAATAAAAAGATAATTTGGAATTGGATCCGGAAACAGAAATGAACTCTTTACTTTTGGGTTAGAAAATGGGAAAATTAGAAAATTAAATTATTCTTATGCGAAATCATTTTTAAATTAAAGTTGAACCATTACACACACACACACACACACACACACACACACACACATATATATATATTTCGGTAGTCTCTCGATAATCAAGTAAATATCGAACCAGAGCACCGCCGGATCATCGAAAACGCTAGATAACTGGAAAATCAATGAAAATAAAGCATATGATGCAATGTATTATTGCATAAAATTACATTATTCCATTCAAGAAAAAAGCGTAAAATAATTTTCTATGACCAGCCTTTAAAAATGGCGGATTATTGGGTAGGCCGGAAAGGCTAAGTGCCGGATGACAGATGGATTACTGCAATAATTAAATATAATACTAATATAAATATAAAATATATAACGTATATATAACGTATGTAAATAAAAAATAAATAAAGCATAAGTCGCATATATACTCTGCAGAACATTATTAAACAAAATATAAAAAATGAAAAAATACAATGCAAAGTTTTGCAAAGAACAGATTTAGCCACCCAAGATGCGCTTTTTTTTATAATTATTCTTAAATTACTCAATTAAGTATAAGAATTAAAGTAAATGATGAAATAACGAGAAATGGACAATAGTAAAGTTTTCCGATTTCAAAGTTAAAGGAGAAACGATAAATTATTAAATTGAAAAAATTTAATCTAAATGTAATTAAAATTAAAGCAAACGATAAAAAACTGAAGAGTGATCTGGTACGCCAAAAGTGATCCAATTAAAACAATAGCCCCTTGGGTGGCTAATAACGCGTACATACTTTTCCGTCATTTCTTAGATTTAGGCTTAGTAGCGGAAGAACCCTCCGTCCACCAGCAGTACCCTCGTGTTTGCGTCTGCTGTCGCCAAAAGGTTAACTAATGCACATTATTTTTTAAAAAATAATATTTCCTTTCACATGTTTCAAATTTTCATAACGAATTATAAAAATTTCGTATTTTTAATATAACAGCGAATATTAAAATAATTTACCAATTCTGGTCGATTTTTTTTTCTTTCTTGCTTCCTTTTAAAAATTTAGAGAGTTAAGAAAAAAATTAATTCAAGAATAACAATTAATTTATGATATACTAGCATCTAAAACTAGTATCAATTTCACTTAACTAGTAGGACATTTTACTTCTGCAATCTAAAAGAAAAAAAAATATTGAAGGAATTCTTGAAAATTATGTCAATAACCTTTCAAATGTTTCGTCCTTTTTTAAATTTTAACAGTTTGCGACGTTGGTCTATTTGCGATTTTCCCTTTACTAACCTCTGGGACTTTATAATAATTTGAATTGCATAAAATTACAATTTCTCGTCAACCTATTGAAAGATGATTAGGTAAATTAGATGAAGATAGAAGTGAAGTGAAATGAATAAAAGAGGTAATGTTATATGAATGAAATAGAAATGAAATGGAAATAGAGGATAACGACTTGAGGTTTTTAATTTGGATTGAAGTAAATTTAATAATTTAGCAGATTGAATCGAATTCTTGTTCACTGAAGAACTATCTGTTAGTTACAAGTGAATGAATCAAACGAGAGAATCAGTAGGCTAAGAATTAATTAATTGATCCTAATTTAGAATTTATGAATAAAGTGGGATTCGAGAGAGAGATCTTATCCATTTATCAGTGATTATTAACAGAGTATTTATTTTGTTCTTGCTTGTCTTCAGTTGGAATTTAATGGTTTTTGACTAATACGTTAGATTAAGAAATGGCGCAAGAGCTGTATAATGAAGAAAGAGCATTGCATATTCAGTTATAATATGTCTTAGTGAATCATTCTTTGAAATGTATAATTTTACTTAGGAAAAATATTTTTGGCTTAGAAAATAAAAATATATATATATATATTTTTCTCAGTTTCAATCCCTGCATATTTATTATATTTACATTTTCAAATAACTTATTCAAAATCAAAATATTCAGTTATCATTTCCAAAACATATAAATCATTTGAGGAAGATTTTAAATACGAACTTGATGATTGACCTTATCTAAATATTTTTCACAAGGAAGAATTATACACTTAAGTAATACGTCTGAAGATTTTCTAATTTTTTTTTTTCTCTGTCTGTCGATGGGTTTGTTTCGAAAACATTTCATTGAATTTATTCCGCCCTATAGGTCCAAAACATTTACGTAATACTTTTTGCTACATTCTTTAACGATGTTTTTCAATCTCTATCGGCATTAAAACCGTGTGCAAATAGAAAAAGACAAATGGGAATAATCTTTGTCTATTTAAATTCACCGCATGAGCTTGTAAGCGACCTTGTGTCAAAAGGGTTGTGTATGTTTTTCGAAAAGTGAGTTCTCAACGGGAATTTTTTCGAACATTATTTTTGATTTCTCTACCTACGCTACAAGTCTTAACTGTCTAGTTTTTGAAACTCTTTTTATTTTCAATACGTATTGTCAGATAAGAACACTGCTTAGGCAATGGATTTCGATTTGTTTGCTAAAATGTTTTCGGAAAAAAAGTTTTCCATTAGGAGTTTGCAAAAGAAGGTGAAGGCTATGTGGCTCTAGAAAAATAAATGTTTATGTTTTGAAAAAAAAACAGGAATGATGTTTATTGAAATTGAGATTGAAATTGTGTTATATGTTATTTTTTAGGTTCCTTTTACTTTTTTTTTATCTTCTGCTAGCTAGTATATGACGAAATGAATGTTTAAAACGAAAGAAATGTTGCTTCGCGAAATCTTAAGATTTTTTCTCCCGAATTCTGTTTAAAATATTTTATTAAACATCGTACGGCATTTCATTACGCATAAATTTCAATGATCAGTTGTTAAAGATATTTTAACAGGGGAAAATGTCTTGAATTTTTTTTACTTGATGATAAAAAAAATTTTACTTGATTTATTCCGAAAAAAATTGAGCTTTCTTCTTCAAATATTTAAACAATAAATGGTTTCACTGACGCAGATGGTAATTAGTTTCGTTGGAAATATTTACAACTGCTTTGAAATATTCCAAATTGCTTTGATCATAAATAATCACTCCAGATAGTTTTTACACGTGTAATAAGTTTACGTTAAGAATTCTCCGAAAATCTAATAGAATTCAGAAGTCAAATTAGAGCTTTATTTTTGTAAACATTTCTAACATTGAATCCAATGTATAAACAATTTAATAAAATGTAACAAAACGGAATTCGAAGCTTCACGATAGTGAAATAATATTCAAAAGAATAATTAATCTCTTCTAGAAATCAGTAGTAAATATTTTAACGTTCAATAAATAGATAAAAACATTTAAATCTTCAAAGAAATTAATATTTATCTGAGTATAACAGAAATTTTGCTCTCTGAAACTTGCATTTCTTAGAATATTTATAAATAAACTGTTGTGGCTTCCCCATTATTTTATTATGAAATGGATTTTCTTGGGATATATAAAACATTGCATAGCAAATAACGACTTACAAGCAAATGAAATGAAGTTTTAAGAAAATCAAGTAAAATTATTTTGAAATGTACAATTTTAAAGTAGAAAAGAGTTATTAATGAAACTACTTTAAGAGAGAAAGAGATGAAGAGTCTAACGATCTGCAGGCACAATTTTCTGCAGCGTTTATTTACAAAAAAAAAAAATTATTTTAAAATAAAATTTCTACTTGAGCTATTAACAGTTTGAAATGAAAAAAGTTTTTTGAAAAATTCAGCATTTGTAACTTAGTTGTTGGCATGATTACTTATTCCAACAAGAATTTAAGAAATTTCCACAGTAAAATGACATTGTTCAAAGTTTCGAAACATCATAGAGTTTGTTTTTTCGTTCCGTTTAGGTTTTCAAAATACTTTGATTTTGATAATTTAGAAGGTATTAAATTCAGAAGCTGCAAACAATAAAATAGGCACAAAAAGTATAGAAATTATTTTTTAACATTTTATAATTGTGTTTTTACTATACATTTTAGTACAGTACATTTAATTTTCTTTAACCTTTCATAACACCTTCATTTTAATTTGTATCTTAGTTTACTGAAGGATTGTGTAGCATTAAGAGCAGGAAGTAAGAAGAAAATACATTTTTATTGGAGATTTATAAGTTACAAACCATTACATAAATTTAATTGTTAAAATGATGTTTTATCAGAGTTTCATAACGGATATAAACAGTAACCTGGTAATTTTTAACCTTATCAAATGATAAAGATGATAGTGAGTTAATACTATTTATTTCAAAATTTAAATTGGGAATTGAGAAATTTCTTTACATAAAAATCATTATACGTATTCCGTAAAATATACAAAGTTGCTTAATGCTTTTTGATTTCAAATGAGAAGTTTCATTCCCGAAGCCTAATGAATAAATTTTCTGTTTTATTATTTCCGTTTATGCTAATTGATTCTAAAGAGGGATAGGTTTATGCATGAAGATCTAGTCTTGAAGTAAGACCGCTTAACAGATTGAAAGAGTCATGTGGTTACCCATCATGTGGTCATCCCGCTTGTTTAACCCCTGTTGTGTTGACAAAAACACGTACAAAAAGCTACCACTGATCTTGCATTGCAAGAGGTTTAATTTAAACCCTCAATGGAATAATATAATGAATAGGAGAACATTTCAAGGAAGTTAAAATCTCGGGTCATGTAGAAATGATATGACCCTTATTTAATTTTGTCGCAAATTCTATGTGTTATTGAAATCACAGTAGACAGAAAAGCAAATAAATTAAGTTTTCGCATGTAAAAAATTTAGTTGTCATTTCAATGGTTTTAATAAGAAATCTACAAATATATTGTTCTTTGTTGTTTTATTCGAAGTGAACTCTCTGTTTTAAATTTATTCTTTAAAAAAAATTAAAACACTTAGTTTGAGGGTTAAAATATATAAATAATTTTGATTTGCGATAAACAAATTTACTGTCATGGATTTTGTTGAAGATGGAAGTTCCAATTCGGCGAAAATTCCTACTTTATTTCACTTTTTTTTAATAATGTGAAATGTTTTGTTTTTCTTGTGGCGCCATCTAGGGATTTTAAAAATAACAAAATAATTTTTTACAAATACTCCTTTTTGTTTTTTTTTTAAATCTAATAACTCGATCCAGAGAAAGTAAATCTATTTCTGCTCTAAATTACTTGAAAACTTAAAATTTCAGGCATTGGAGAAATAATGTGGCTGCTAAAAATGTTTTTAACAGATTGAAAATTCATTTACCGCAAAACTTTATACGATTGTTGTGCGACTTTGAAAGAAGTTATACATATATTTATACGAAGAGAAATTTTGGAGTTATATCTGGTGTTTTTACGTATTTTTCAGCTTTCATTAAAAAGAAATCCAGCGAAGTGTATTTAAAAATTTTGTGAGGTTTTATAGGAATCCTTAAAGTGTTAAATATGTAAAAATCTTTATAGTCCTTTTATTTATGAGTGCATAAATGGGTTTTTGAAAATCTGCATGTGTTATATCATTTCGTAACATGTCATATATAGTATATTCAAAATCCACCTATAATCGATATTTTCGTATTTATCTTTAAAGAAGTTTACAATTATTTTTTTGTATTTGAATACCCTCTCTATCTCTTTTTTTTTAGAAAACATGAAAGAGTCTATATGTAATATTTATTACAATTCCAATAAGATAATGGAATCAGAAAAGTTTCAAGAATTATTACAAATTCTTTGATGTAGAGATTTCACAATGCGGGTTGCTAGTGGAGAGCGAATAACATTGACTGCATATGGCGCAAGAGAGTTGCTAATGTAGAATCATAACTGGAACTGGAAGACCAAACGGGGGCGGGGGACAAGGACGAGATACAATTACAAAATTGAACATCGTATGGAATTAATTGGATTAATGTACTCGAAATACGGCAGTCTTGCAGAATATTAATTTGATATGTTGATGTTTTAGAAAGTACAAATATAGGTACAATAGACAATTAATTGAATCGTATGAAATCTGTTATTTCTTACTGGGACTCATTTTCGTCTAGTAGACATAATTTTTTGTCATGTCTACAAATTATATAGACGAGACTTACACATAAACACCTCTGGGAGAAAATCCGTCTTCGTGTATATATTTTATTTGCTTTCTAACTGTGAAACGGCCGTGGTAGCCTTGTGGTCATGGTCGCGGACTCTTCGCAGCAGTTGTTCGTCGAGTCGTGGGTTCGAATTCTGACGCTATAGAGAACTCACACTGTGTATGTTGACTCACGTTAAATCTGGTTGAGGTCCCGAGTCTTCCCCATTGGCTTGGTGTAGAAATTTGGTTAGGGAGATACCAGCTCAGGTGTCGGTCAATTCGCGTGATCGAGGCTCAAAATTACCAGGTCTGTCGCCAATAGCCCTCGTGTCATTTCGAAGAGCGACACTAATAAACAATCAATAGAAAATCGTTACTTAATCGAACAAACAAAGAGCTTTGACTTCGTCTGTGAATTAATCGGTTTTCAAAAGGCAAAGAAAAACAAAAATGAATAGATTAGTAAAAAAAGTGAAAATGTGTCCACAGAAATAGTTGGATTACGCGGAATCCTTATATATTGAAGAATTCTAAAATTTTTATAATTTTTTTTATTAACACCAATAGTAAAAGGTAAAAAAAATCGGCACGTTGTTTAATAAAAATCTAAGATTAGTTATTTTAGCTTTATTTATGTAATTCAACTTGTTTATATTCATTTTTGCGATAATTAATCATATGCGTACCACTTTCCCATCTCTGAAAGAGGTACCGTACAGTTTTGATTATTACTCAGAAAGTTATTAAATTTACTATGCATATTAATTAATTCATACGTACATAAGGTTGCAAATTATAACTGTCAATGTTAATTTGTTTGGTAACTGGAAGCCATACCTTTAAATAACCCGCAGTATGGAGAAGATAGAGTTCAATTGCTGAGTTCTTCAATGAAGGTCTTCGAAAGGTCGTGAAACTTTGGAAGGAACGTATAACTCTGGATGGTGATTATGTAGATATGTCTTAAGAATAATAAATTAAAAATTCGCGTTTTTATATCACGATTATTTTTAGTAATATTTATAACTTTACGACAGAATTGGTTACTTCAATCCATGGCACAATATAACTCACCTGAAACCAAATAAATCACCCGTAAGCTGTCTGTAATTTACAACATTATGCGCATAAGAAGCAATCCAGAATAAATTTTATTCGGATTTCTCGGTTATTTTTTAGTAATAGTGAAAACTTTACGATAACCCCTTCGTAAATTTATGGGAAGTTTCACACAGCGAAAGGAATCGAGGAATGTTTCCCGAAATCTAGAGTGTAATTGGCAGATTCTCAAGAGGCCAGGGTCGTACACCTCACCGATGACTAACACGACAAATGTGAAAAACTCTCCAGATGTGTCACAGCCTCGTTCTCTTTGTTTCTACATATTTTAAAATGTATATCCCAAAACAACCGTTTTACGAACGAACACGTGATTTGAAAATTCCTTCAGAGTTAAAAAAAAAGTTAGATAAGTTTAAATAGGCACTGAATAATTGTTACAAAATGAAAAAGAAGTTAAAAATCTTTTTTTTTTAAAATTAACAAATAGAAAGAAGAGATGATTTTTTTTAAAAAAAATATTTAATTCAAAAAATATCCATTCAGAGCAAGAATAAAAAAATATTTTTAAAAATTTTATTTAAGTGTCCACTGCCACAGTCGCGAGTTTGTGGCCGTTATTGTTTCCGTCGAGTCGAGGGTTCGAATAATGATGCCAATAACGACCCGTTTTGAAGCAGACCTGATGTACGTCAAATCTGTCAAGGGTCAAAGTCCTCCAGTTGTCGTAGTGTAGAAGTTTGGGGAAGGAGAAACCAGTTAAGGTTAGTAATTTTGATTCAAACTCCAATTACGAACCTCCGTGTTGCTTCAGATTTTTATTAACGTCGCTCTAGAAGCAACACGAGGGCTATTGGCGACGGACCTCGTAATTTTGAACCACAAGTCAAATGAGGAGGACGACACCTGAGCTGGCACCCCCTTCTCCTAACATCCATACCACGCCAACGGAGGACTTTGAGCCCCTACAGATTTAATGTGCATCAGTCCCTGCTACACGGCGGTTCTTTGGCGGCCAAGGATCGAACCCGCGACTGAACGAAAACCGCGGGCAGCTAGTCCGCGACCTTGACCACTGGGCTACCGCTGCCGCTGCCCAAGTGATATCACTCATCTTAAGGCATATTTTGGATGATGTGGTGGTAATTAATCAAGGGAAAAAACCTTCATTATCATATATAGTTCTACAAAGAGTTACCTTTTGAATATTTCCATGTGTTCATTTCTCGTTTTCAAGGTAGGAAAAATAGTTTATTTTAAAAAAAAGCTACCTATTTAAGTTTATTTCAGGGAAATTGTTAAAATATAAATCCATTGCCCCTGCATTAACCAGAAATCTCAATTCTGTTTTACGAACGAGAAAAATGGTCAAGAATTCTTTTTTTTTAAGGAAATAGAAATATTTTTTTTTGAAAAAAATTCTTTAATTCAAAAACTGATCACTCAATTTACGACATATTTCTTTACTTTAGCTAAAAATCCTACATTAATATAGTTCTAGCTATTTGAATACTTTCATATAATCATTCTTGTTTTCAAGGATGAAAAAATGGATTTATTTATTTTAAATAAGCCCCGATAATTATATTTCAGAGAATCGTTAAATTCTGAAGCTGATGATGCTGAATTAAAACATACTATAAAATACATAAAACTCCCTAATTTTATCAGCCACCAAAGGAGATTTGGTTTTAGTCAACGACAAAATGGTCACCTAACTCAAAAGTTTGTGGAAATATTTAATGTCTGCTTTCACCAGACATGAAATTAATTTTCAAAAATATGTCAAATTTTTTTTTTTATGGAAATAGTTTTTGCGTATATATATTTAGTGCTTGCTTTCACCATCAATGAAGACAATATGTCATAATAAATTTCTCATATTTTTTTGTTGGATTGAAATAAAATTTATAAAATTAACTCATTTAATGGCAGCAATAATTACATCTAGCTTAAAATATGTTCAATTTAATAATTTATCGTTTGCTTTAACATTAGTATCTCAAAAAAAAAAAAAAAAAAAAATTGTCCTCCGCTTCAATATTTTATCACTTGCTTTAAATATAATATTTAAGTCAATAATAATTTTTTTTTTTGAAAATTTAGCACCTTTGTTTGCTAAATCTGTTCTTTGCTGCAGTTGGGATTGAACATTTTTGAAATTGATTTTCTCAAACCACTGCAGTCATTGATCAAAGCTTCAAGGCCTACTATATTCCAATAGAATTACATATTTTCGTCATTATTCCAGCAACTCTATAGTACAAAATCATGAGGTCTGATGTGCATTAAATTAAAATAGTCCACATATGGCGATGTGTGGAAGTTTGGTGAGTGAAGTGCCATTTAACGAAGGATGCCAATTAACGATGCCATCCTTGTGATCTAATTATGATTTGAAGTTAGGCACGTCAATAACTGCTCCTTGTATTGCTTTAGTGTAATATTAACATAGAAAATAGCTAGAGCTTCCCAGTTTGCTAAAAAAACATATTGTAGGTTTAAAAGATTGTTTTGATACTGTAAAAAGTCATACAATATATACCACATAGAAAGAGATATAATATAGAACCTAAAAATTTAACAATTTTTCATTGACAATATTTATCGTTATTATATAATTATAAAACTTTTTCTAGAATTGCGTGCTTTTATTAATTCATTACGAATTAAGAGACAATAAACAATTGTATAACTTAAAAAGTTAAACATTTTGCTTAGAAAGAAGAGTGAAAATTGCTAAGACTGAGGCACATATTAATATAATACATTATATATATATATATATATATATATATACCTCACCTTTAAGAAGAAAAATTGGTAATTCGAATGAGTCACTTCCTCAACTGACTCAAGGTAAGCTATCTCTTAAATCAATGAAGGTTGTCACCAAGGGCATTCACTGAAATGATTCATTTTAATTGGGACAAAGGAAGCTAAATAGAATGGATTTGCGAAGCAAATTGATTTTTTTTATATCTCTTTGTAAATATATTGTTTTAAGATTCACTTATTTAATGAGAATGTAATTACTTACATACTATTTTTAATCATTCTTTCTCTCTCTCTGTTTTTTGGTCACAGCAGGCATTGTGCTCGTTGAATCGAATGTTTGAATCCTGATTCTATGGAAGAGCTGTTCATGGAAGGGCTGAGGTACATTAAAACTGTCGAGATTTAAAGTTCCCACGTTAGTGGGAGTAAAGAGAGTGGAGCACACGCTCAAGTATCGATCTCGTCACTTGAAAGTGGTTCAAAATTGCAAGATCCGTCGCCAATACTTTTCGCGTTGCTTCTATGTGCGAAATCAATCAATCCCTTTACTTTTAGAGGATCGAACTTGAAGAATGAGTATATATTGCAGATTTAAGAAGAATGTTTTATTCATTTTTATTTTGGTTTTTATCTTTCTATTTTTCTTTGCCTTTTTCAGTATTTTCAATCTATGCGTTTTTGAGGTACATTTATAATTGGTTTTATTTAACTTTTCTTGGCACTATATATTTGGTGCATTATTCGTTTTGGTTATGATTGTACTTTGTTTAAAATTTTATAAATCCTGCAAAATGTTTACTTATGCATTAGTGTATAAGTAATTAGACATTCAAAAATAAATTAGAACGCTTCCTTTTCTTTTTAATTGTATTTCTATATGTGGGGAGGTTAAAGAGAGAGAGAGAGTACAGTTCTCTCTCGATAATCTGGACATTTTTGAGCCAGATCCCCACCCTGTTAACTAGAAGATTACTGATAATAAAGCATTTAAGCAGCAAAATCCATGTATAGTTGTATAAAATTTAATGAGTGTCAAACACACGAAATACCTTTAAAAAAACATGCACTGTTTCATTTTGGTAGCCTATATTTTTCCGTCTAAGAAGGCCTAAAATACTGTTATATATATATTTACGGGGTGAGCTATTAGGTTATTAAATAACGAGACTGACGCTGTGACAGAAGAATACGCATGCGCCAAACACCAGCGATCGACAGCTGTTTAGCGTGAAACCTTCTCTTTCGAATGCAGTGTCTCTCGCTTTTGTAAAAAAATCCGTATAGCCGTAGCCTTCGTTCGCATTATAGTTATTTCTTTTTTTTGTTCCACCGGAAAAATGATAAGTGTAAAAATAGTGCAACGAATTGTGAAATTTCACATGAAACTTGAAAAAACCGCTACTAAAACTTATAATTTATTGAAAGTGTATGACATTGAATGCTCATCGCATGCATTTTTTTAAATGGTTTAAGCACTTTCAAGATGGTCGAGAAGACGTTGAAGGTGTTCCACTCCCGGTTCGCCTTTCCACGTCGAAAACAGATGACAATTTCGAAAAAAATCGGTAATCTGGTTCGATCTGACTGTTGGTTAAGTATTCGTACGATAGCTGAGACTGTAGGAATTGAAAAAAAATCCGTACGGCAAATTTTACATAACAATTTTAACAGGCAAAAAGTATGGGTCAAAATAGGGCATGAAATTCACACGTTTGAGAAAAAAAGCTCACAAAAATGTTTATTCTAATACTTTGAATGCTATTGAAAATCACCCAAACTTTTTGGAAAGGATAATAACGTGTGACGAATCGTGGTGAACCACCAATTCATGGACTGGAAGAACCCATTTTCACCGAGAGCCAAAAAAGCTCTAATGAACAAATCAAAATTCAAAGCAATGATGATTTTTCTTCTCGATATTCATGGGATTCTGTGCCTTCACTGTGGTCCCGAAGGTCAAATTATTAATCCACATTACTACCTTCACGTTCTAGCAGAGCTCCGTGAAAGAGTGAGAAAAAACCGACCCGAAGGAAAGTCCTTCCGCATTGTCTGTCAAGAGGGTTTACAGTATCCCAGTGTTAAACCATCCACCTTTTTCACCGGATCTTGCGCTATGCGACTTCTATCTGTTCCTTAAGGTGAAATCTGCATCAAAGGGAACAAGATTTGAGTCCATTGAAGTTGTGAAAGAGAAAGCAGCATACGTCCTGAAGGAGCTGGAAGAAGACTTCCAGCACCTTTTCGAACAATGGAAGATTCGCATGCAGTGTTGTAGGGATAGAGGAGGGATGTATATTGAAAGTGATAATAAGTAAATATGTATGACATCAAAATAAAATGTCTTAAAGCGTCGGTCTCGTTATTTAATATATATATAAACTTCCACATTATCTCATCTCATCCATAAAACCCTCGAACATACGATCCTTTGTGTAAATTTGATTTACATATTTAGTTAGTATTTTACTCCTTATTTCTTACGTCAATTTACAATTTGTATTCTATTATTAGGAGAGTATATTTTCGAAGAATAATATTAAAAAAAAAAAAATTGACTGTTAACACCCTCCCAAAGGTTTTCGACTTCTGGTGATAGTAGGGGGGGACGTACTGGCAGGATTTATCGATTATTTCCTACATAATGAATCGAGAATATCAGTGAGAGAAAACCAGATAAAAAGCAAACAGAAGTGTAAGTCCAACCGTGTTAATTTCGCATTCACTTCGCCCCGCCAGTTTCCGTACGCGACATCTGTTTCTCAACGCCACTGGAAGTCGCGAACATTACGCCACCAGCTGCCAGAGGAAGGCGATTCCGAAGAAAGGCAGTCGGTAACAATTATCTCACTTCCTGATAAATGCCCTCCTCGACAAACAAAAAGATTCTCAATGATCTCGATTAATTATGCACAGCTCGCTGCCTCAGCTGTTTTCTTGGCCTTCTTGGAAGCGGTAGAAAATAGCATGCGGTGAAAGGGTTCGTTGTTCCAAGTGGTTGGTTATCTCGAACAGACTCGATTTCGCGCACGTCGTGTACCACACCACACCAGGCTTCTCGGGGTGATGAATGGGTCCAAATGTTTTGATCGGATAGATCAATATCTCTCTCTCTTTCTTTCTTTTTTTGATGCTAAGTGGACGAGATTTGGGATTTTTAGATTATAATGGAACGTTAGGCTTACTGAGATGTGCAATCGATTTTCGTTTTCGAAGAAAATTCCATACGTCGTACTTTTTTTCTTTCTTTAATGCTGAGTGGACGAAATTGGGGATTTTTGGACTGTAATGGGTCATTTGGCTTAGTTAGATGAATGTAATTGAGTTTCGTTTTCGAAGAAAATTCCATACGTTGCATCTTTTGCCTTCAACGTTCGCGAAGAAGATTTAGTTAACAAAAATGTTCGATATTTCAATGCTTTCAATCCTATAGAAATTGTTTTCTGCTTTAATTTGGAGTGGTGGAGATAAATGAATTATTTTAGACTGAAAAGGAAGGTGAAATTCGGTGAAAGTTCAGTCAATAAAGTTTTATTTTTAAATCCGGGATTTTCCCGAGATCTATGACCGAGTTCCGTACCGACTAACAAATCGTAAGTCGGGATTATATTTTCAACACTATCTTCATTCAAATGGGTTATCAAATTTGTACACTATATACAAAAACTCATTCTCAAAAATATCATTGTTGTACACATTGTAAAAATACAAAATTTGAACTCTATTATACGTAAATGTAAACTAAAATAAGCCATGGAATTACGAAATGTTACTATTAATATTATGTAATATCTTATTTATTTTTTGTGGTTGCGAATTGGGATGGTTTGGAGGTCGTAAATCGATGGGATGATGTACCATCTGCTTTCTCTCCAGATAAAGATCATATAACAAAACTTTTTTAATGGATCCGGTCGATAGTGGTGGAAAGGTCAGTCAGTTTTCATTGGTTTGGCAACATCGATATTTATTTTTTGGTTCAACCTAACATAGAATTACTAAATTTTCATTATTTACACTATCAATACTCATTTGCAAAACAATGCATTCGAAGCACTCGAAATAATATAGGAAATTGATAGGAAATAAAAGAGGAACATTGAGCGGAATTATGCGTGTATTTATTTTTTCATTCAACCATTATAGTGTATTTATTTTTTCAACACCACAAGATCATAGCTTTACCTTGATTGACGCAGCATGGCCACATCCGGCTCTTGCGTCATCAAAAAAAATGGTATCATTATCCTAATTGGAACTGTGCCTTGAGGAACACACAAAATCCTCAAGCATCGTGGTGTGGAAGTAAGGTGACTGAGATACCAGCTCAAATCGTCGTCATTAATTATCCGTTATTCAAAATTATGATATCGGTCCTCCGATAGTTGTTGTACGGTTTCTAGATCAACGTTTTTCAAAAATAAAAGTTTAGTTTTTATTAACGTCGCTCTAGAAGCAATTCGAGGGCTTTTAACGACGGCCTTCGTAATTTTGAACCTCGATCAAGTGGGGAGGACGACACCTGAGCTGGCACCCCCCTCTCCTAACTTCTACTCCACGCCAACGGGAGGATTTTGAGCCCTGACAGACTTTACGTGTATCAACCCCAGCTACACGGTGGGTCTTTGGTGGCATCAGGGCTCGAACCCTTGACTTCGAAACCACTGCCCTCGAGTCCACGACTCAGCGGCCACAATAATCAAATAGAAATTGTTTTAATGTAACAATTAAATTTCTTTAAAAAAAAATAAGATTCAGTAATACCTCTTGTCAGGGACACCTTTATTTAAAGGAAAATTCCATTGGTCCCGGTCTCTTTGAATAGTATATGTATTTACCTCTTATTAAAGGGGGAAATGTATAGTTGGGTGGGTGTCCCTTAATAGGAGGTCTACTGCATATTATTTTTGATTCGAAATATCAGAAATAGATCATTTGTACCAAAATGAAATATTTAAATCGAATATTCACTATGGAAACCTTTAATTTTAAACCTTGATTCGATATTTTTCGAAATTCTTTATTTGAAAAAGGATCTTTCAAATACTTCTGCATTTAAATTTATTTTTAAAAACAAATGTAATGAAAATTAATTACCAACTGTGGATTAAAGATATTGTTAATTATTTTTTTCTTAAATTTTTTAAAGAGCTGATTTTGTAAAAATTAAGAACTTTCAAAATATTGATAAATAAAATATTTGAACATACCCAGAACTTTGTAAAGAAGCTTTTTGATCTTACAATTATATTCAATAAAACATCGAACAATGGTTTGCGCAAGAATTCTTTTTTGTTGCCATTTTTTACTACCTCTAGTTTTGAAGAAAAGGAACACAATTCTTTTTATCATGCTTTCTAAAAAGTATTTTTGTGAATTGTTATCATTTTATTTTTATTATACATTTGATTAAGGAATTTTATTATGAAGAAGAGCTGTAACAAATATCAAAAAAAGATCTTATAATATATTTTAAAACCATGTAAAAGAATATTAGAAGATACTAGAAGATATAACGTAACTGATAAAATTATTTTATTGAAACGGAAATAGACTAAATAAAAAATTTGACAAGCCAAGCGTTAACTATAAATTATTTTAACCAGTAGCCAATTCTGGGCGAAATACATAAATTAGTGTCATTAACGATATAGGCACATCACATTATACATAATAACTAATGTTTATCAAAAAAGACGAGAGGCATTTCAAGGAACAGATGTTGCTATCTATTTGGCATATGCAGCGTACGTGCCTGATAGTGCGCATGTGCGAGACAGATGTTTTTCGAGAAGAATAAAATAGCGAATAATTGCAGTTTTATTGTTATTGTAATTGATACTTCTGAAATTTAATCAACTGGAACAAAAGATGTTTTTTATTTGAGATGTGTTGCTTTTATTCGTTGAACTTGTGGTCAACAAAGAAGTTGAAAATAAGGAGGGAGGGGGGAACTAAATTGTTTCAAAATGCATTGTATATTTTTAAAAGAAAATAAATTCATTTCCTTTTTATTATTTAGCAGTATATTTTTATTAAACTTCACTGTAATTTTTACTTTAAATTGAATTGATATTTTTGGATAAAATTATTATTATTCTTAATAATAACTATAAATTACAGGATGTTCATATAACAACAGTTCAATTTTCACGTAAACAGATGAAAATCTATAAAAGGCATATAAAAACATGCTTAATTATTTAAAAGACTTCTTTGTAAGTTTCTGAGTGATCCATCTTCTATCTCTCACAATAGCAGAGGGAGATTAATTCCAAGGAAAATGTTTTCGTACTATTTCAGGTGTTACAAATGCAATAACAGCAATGGTGTATGAAATTTGATGTTTATATACGTTAAATACTTAAGTATTACATGCATGATATTTAAAACTGTCTTACTGGGGAAAAATAATTTGCAAGTACATGAGGCTTGATGGAAAATTAATGCCTCTATGGCTATAAATATAACAAATTTTCCCAATTCTTGTTTTATCTAATAGATTCTCGAATCTTTTACTGAATGCCCTATTCACGTTTGGCATAGTTGGCATCCCTTTTCACGAACTTGCAAGTGACTAGTCAGGAAAACGCGTCGGAGATGAATTATGGTGGTAGTTATCGACGCTAGACTTTAAAGAAGCTTTCAGAACGACATGTAATGTCCTTTAAGGTGCTCTGTCATCTTTGAGAAGGAATGGAAGTCGCACAGTGCAAGGGCGAGTTCAATAACGATTCTCTGATTCTACGTCATCTTCAGATGGGTTGTCCCTTTTTTCAGTTCTCAACGCACCAACGACACCTGGGAGCAAAGCCAACAAATGCATTACATAAAGTTATACTCAGCATTCAGATACAACAATAATTTTGAAAACTGGACACAAATAAAAAGGTATGGCCATGAAGCCATAATTTTTCAATTAAGTTTCTTATAGGAGACGAGAGGTCTGAGTTTTGGCACCATCTTGGCTGATTTACAGTCGGCATCCACATTCTATTAGATTTCTTAATCAGATTCAACGCTCAGACGTATATTGGAAATGTTTGGAACGAAATGAATTCTATTTGGTCATCCTTGGTCCATCACATGGACCTCCTCAAATCCTCAGTTTAAAGGTAAAACGGACCATTATATAATGCAAGTGGTTCATCTCTTGATCAATGTATCTATATTCCTAAATTTTTCAACGGTTGATTGTTTATTTTTAGTCACTATTTCGAAGAACAAAATCAATTATTAAAAAGTTTGTGTGCCGATGTAAGCATTTCATTATTTTTTGAAAGTCAATATTATATTCTATAGGAAGCACGTAAGAAATACTTTAAAAATGGGCCGTTTTAAAGCTTTCTGTTGTAATTAATGCACTTCTATTTGGGGAAAAAATGAATTAAATTACCTTTTGAAAGAGAAATAATTCCTAAGCTGTAATTATTCAAAATCATTTTAAATATGTATATTTTAATGCCTTAAAAATGTGTTTGTCTAAGTGATTTCTATTTATAAAAAATTCAGAATTCCCATTTAACATTTACTTTTCCCCACAAGTCATCAAAATGAATTTCGATAAGTTATATACCCCCGCATTGAGACTAAGAATATACTACACTAGGACTATTATGTAGAGTTATGTAGTAAGTTTTTGGGTTTAAAAAACGATCTTTCTTTCAATGGGATTTTAAAATAATTTCATTTTTTGCCTGAAAAATAGACCTCCAAGGAAACAAATTAATTAAAAAATAAATCATTTTGTGGTTTCTTTAAATCGGTAACAAAACGAAAAGAATTTATTGCTAAGAAAACACGTAAAACACACACAAAAATGAATAAAAAAATGGTCACACTACATTTTCGCGCAGCTATCGTTAGTTATATCAAAAACAGCGAGTTTTTTTTTTAATAACTTAAAGTATTTTTATAGTAAATTCTCAAAAAATATCGGAACTAAAAAAAATTGTTTTTTTTGTCGCAAAATAATTATGGCGACTGAAAAACTTCACAGCATCTCATATATATAAGAGAAATAACTTTTTTTTTCCCGTTTTTATCGAAGCATCACTTTGGCAAAGAACTCGGAACTCAATCAAATCGTCATTATTGAGAAGGAAAAAATAAATAAAAAATTCTGAATTCATTCCCTCTTTATTTCTAAAATCCATCCAAACAAGGCAACATCGAAAAGAAACAGTTTTCCAAGTATGCTATTCGAGCGACAACTGTCGCCAGACATTAGATATTTTCCTCATTCTTTTCCAAAACTCAAGTGAACCTGGCAACAATCTTTTGAGATCAACGCCGGCATAAGCACTCGGTCCTCGTGCGAGATCAACACCTTCCACACTTGACAAAGTTCGTCAGATTTTCTTTCTGAGAAGTGGACTTAAAAATTCCTCTTTTTCTGAGTGCAAATTGGCAACACTGTGAAAGGGAAGACACAACAACACAATAGTGGCTCTTGTGTGTATCGCTTACGTGACTAAAGGAAGGTAGCCTGCCTCAATTGTTGTTACCCTTTCGGTTGAATCGCGATTGCCTTAGCGTTTCAAGGACGTGGCCGTGAAAATTTTTCTCAGTCTGAAGCGCCCATAAAAAGTGGTTTGGAAGACAAATAGTTATTGCCAAACTTTTTACTTTTGTTTTTTATAGTCTGCGTGCACCTTTAGGACGCCTCCGTAGCTAAATGTCATGCAGTCAATGTCAGTGAAAAAAAAATTGCATAAACAGATGAGGAAATATTCATGAAATATTACACTTGCGAATTAAATACCGGTTATTGATGTAAGATTCGATATTATTATAAGTTTAATCTTCTATGCCTGATATTCTGGGTTTGGACGGTGAAACTCACATAACAAACGTTTTCGTAACTTTCTTTAAACTTCATTCAACAAAGGATACCTGTATTGTTTTAATGATTTAAATTATTTACCTTTTATTTTAACGTTTGCATTTCATTTGAGGATTTTTCTTTGATATTTTTAAAACACCTAGGTAAGTGAAGAGTGAATATCAACCGCCATTATGGATTTGAGTTCCAATATGCCATCAACTTCTAATACTAAATGCAATTCAAAAATCATAAAATATCGTATTTCTTATTGAAAATAAGTTCTCTCACTTTATAAACAGCATTTTAGTTATGTTTCCATTTTTAAAAATATAAATTCCACTCCTTCTCAGGCATTTTTTATTTGCATGCTCTCAATTTCATACTCCTTTGATATTAAAGAAGTAAACTCCATCCTTAATCCGCCTTTTATTTATAAAAATTCATATGTTATTTATTTTATTTGCATGTTCTCCATTTCATACTCCTTTGATATTAAAGTAGTAAACTCCATCCTTAATCCGCTTTTTATTTATAGGAATTCATGTTATTTATTTACTCATATTTTTTATATACGTATCATTCAATAACTGATTGTATAACTTATTCATTTAATCACTGTTATTTATCATTTACATAAATATTGTTATTTATTTATTTGTATTGCAGATTTGCTCTTAAATTCGAAATTCTTTTCAAAGTATGAAACATATTCTGATATTTTACGGTACACCTATTTTCAAAACTAAATTATCTCTAATCTCGATAGAGTAGGCATTCTTTTGTGCCGCACATTCGAAACCGAAGCTGTGCCTGAATAGAGATTTTATCGGATTATCGATCATCCACACAGTTTTAACAGGGATAGCAAAGTTAAATTATTCTAGATAAAAAATTTAAGGGATTAAAACATATATTTATGTGTTTATGCTCATTCTAAATCTGTGTAAAACGATACAAATATCCGACGAAGTATTTCATTAATTCTAGCAACAACAAAATTAAATTCAAACACTCAGAACAAATTCTTGTATTGAGAGAAAAAAAAACATAGCACAAAAGAAAAATTAATTCAGTACAAATGAGAGTTAAAACAAGTTGTGAGGAGCTACTCTAGTCACATGCGGACGCTTATTAGTTTTATTAACTCTTGAAGAGCACCCCCGGCTTTTAACAGGCTTTACAAGTCACTCAAGAGGCTCACACAAAATGAGGCGTATTCCTAAGATTTTACTGTTTTTAAGATATATATATATATATATATATATATATATATATATATATTACTCAATTAAATATGAGAATCAAAGTAAACGATGAAATATCGAGAAATGAACCATAGTAAACTTTCGCAAAATTAAAATTAAAGCAAACGATAAAATAACTGAAGAGTGATCTGGTACGCCAAAAGTGATCCACCTGAAACAATAGCCATTTGGATGGCTAATACGGGGGAGATACAAAAAAACATATGTGTTAGATGAAAATAATGTTGCTGAGGCAAACTGGTGCTACTTTTGTGTGTCCTGTCATCTGTTAAACGGCACCCAAACAAATGTGATTCTGATTCATAGCTTAGGTCATTTGCTGCCAAATCAAAATTTTATTGGTGCTTTATCAACTTGTCGTCCTTTTATATCGAGGTGTCACCATCGGGGAGACCTGGATTCACCTTTATACACCGGAAATCAAACAACAATCTAAGCAATGGACTGCTACCGAAGAATTTGCTCCAAAGAAGGTGCAGTTTCGCTGGCTAGAAACATTATGGCAATGATATTGTGAGATGCGAAAGGTTTGTACCCATGGACTTCTTAGAAAAAGGGAAAGCGCTCATTGGACATTACTACACTGAGTTATCCTGTTCCTAACCCGGCTATTTTTTGTGCAACTCAGCACGCGCAAAGCCAATTCATACATACTTCATTCTCAGCATATTTTCTAAAGGGAAAATATAATAGTTGACGCTCGTCGGCTTCCGAAAAAGTCATTAATCCCAAAAAACTAGTCGGAAGTTATCGTGTTCTCACACTAGACTGATACATTTTCTTAATTTTTTGTGTACTTTGATTAATTCTACTTCATTTCTTATCCAAGAAATTTTCATATCTAATTTTTACTCAGCAGTGTAAAATTGGATATTCGTACATAGACTCTGAAAAGCTATAACCTAAAATCTTCTAAAAAGAAATAATAACAACAGTAAAATAAAAAGTAATTAATAACAGTTCTACATTAAATTGTCTTTGTTTTTCATTACTGTGAAAGATGAAAGTATTCTTTCAGATATTCACAAAAAGGAATGGTCAGTAAACATGAGACAGTTTATTTTTAGGTTTATGGTTCAATAGGTATGTATTGAAGAATTCTAAAAATTTCTTAAGAAACTAAAATGTTCTTAAAAATATAAAAATCAATACATAATGCGAAGTCAAACATATTAATACTTAAGGCCTTGTCTCTAATGTTGACCACTTAGTACTTGTCACTTTGGAAGGGAAAGCCGACTTGAGTAGTTCTCCTGTAGTTATCAATAAAGTATAAAATGGTTACAATGCACATACGCATTAAAACAATAGTCATAAATTATATAATATGAGAATTTTTAAGTGTCAAAGTGCGAAAACTTTTACAAAGACTCGACACATAAACGTATGAATTATTATAATATTGATGAAAATACAGGGGGATTAAAAATAATCATCGAATTTAAATTTACTCCTCGTATATTTCAAAGAATATTTCAAATATCAAAATGAACAATATTTCATTAAAAAAAGGGAAATGTTTCAATTTTGCTTTCAAATAATTACAAATATTCAAAAAAAAAAAAAAAATTCCTTTCGTTAGACGACAGCCATCTAGAATAGTAATCCAATTTTCCCCGAGACGTTGGAAAATGCCATTATTGATGTTCGTATCGAATGCGAAAACGATTTCGGACGTAATCCCCGACTTAAAATCTTCCAAACAGTTAAGTTATAGTTTTCTAGGAAAGCGGTGCCTTTTTCTAGCTGCCACAATATTGCTGTGGATGACGTAATCAAAACGTTATCTATGTAAACTAGATGGTGGTTTCCCAAACAGTGTTGAATGCGAAGAAACCTCGTTATTGGTTTGCATGGGCAACCTCCACCACCACCATAATATTACGGCACCGGGTTTTTAGGAAACCATAGTTTCATGGAATACCTATTCATGATTAGCGATACGTGATGATTTCTATGGGTAAAGTGCGAAAAGTCTCAAATTCCATCCACTACATCAAGTGAAGCAATTTGGTCCAACAGGACTCGTTCTTTTACACAAAAGTGTTCTAGAATCGGCGAAATCAGTGAAGAATGCTCTGATGGTTGGCCATATGAGATGGATAGTTTCTTCCTAATTCTATCTGACCTGGAACAAGTGCTAGAGATTTCACATATTCAAAAACACTAAATCGTTTTCAGTGGTTTGTCGCCATTTTGAGATATGACGCGCCGAAAATAAGCCTTTTTTTAGTTACTTTGAACGTGGAAATATGTTCTCGCTCATTTATTGGATCATACCGAAAAGTAAAAGTGTGTGAATAAAAATATGACATCTCTACTTTTTCCTCCTATCAGTACTGAATGTTGCAACTAATACTTTTGCAGTTACATCATTTTAAAACCAGATGATTCTTTTCTGTATTGAAATTCACGGCACTCTAATTGTTATTCTCTCACATCCAACAAACTTTAATAATTATAAAAATTACAAGCATTTTAAACGAATTAGTAAAAAAAAAAAAAGATATAGAAATTTCTTCATACTCTCAAAACGTAATGAATGAAATAACAAAAGTATTTACAGTCAAGTTTTAACATCAGAGAGTGAAAACAAAGCATACACTCTCGACATCAGCATAAAAACAATGACAATATTGTTGCAATATTGCCATATTGCTTCATGTAAATTTCTCGCATCCGACAACAAACTTCATTAATTATATATAAAAAAAAACCCAATTCGAACTAATTAGTAAAATATTAAAAAACGAATAAAATTTCCTCATATCCGATACTTAATTTTAACGAACAGAATAACAAACTCATTTACAACCAACGCGATCCGAAGACGATCTTCAACCCAAACGAGCAACGCAATAAACATAATGAAGTACGGCGTGCGAAGATTACGATGAATCAATTGCCGAACAGTTTTTATACCACCGTCTGATGATCCTATTTAATCCCTTCATTACTGTTGACAATGAAAAGGTCAAAACAATTATCGAACAGCTGCAGTATAATTAGTTCTGTTTTACGAGCAACAATAATAAAATAGTTGAAAAAACACTCCGACCGATATCGCATAATTACTTATGTAAAGCCTTAAAGCTATTCATTGACGAAACGAGCGAACTGAGATTATTTAAATAATGTGGTTCCATAAATGATATGTCGGAAATTAATTAACCGATATTTGATTAACAATTCACGGTCGGAGAGTTTGTGAGTGATGATTGCACACCAGCACGATCTTGTGAATCTCTCGTCTGTCGTCCATTTTGAATTCATGAGTGTTATTGTTAATTTATAATCTTGTGGAATTTCTATTTATCTTTCACAAATCTAGACAAATGTATTTATTTGAATCTAATAAAATACATCCGAAAGAGTGAAAAATACTTAGAGTTTTTGTACAATAGCAACTTAAAACGGCTAATATTTTTTAAAAAAATTATATTAAAAACCCTAAAACATTTTAATCTTGTTGAATTTCTACTTATCTTTCCCAAATCTAGACGATTGTATTTATTTGAATCTAATAAATGGCATTCGAAGAAGAGTGAAAAAATACTAGAAGTTCTTGTATAATTCCATTTTTCCTTCGATTTCGGCAACTATTTTTAAAAATGTCATGAAAATCCAAAAATCATTTAATTTTAAGGAATTTCTGCTTATCTTTCTCGAATTTAGACTTTTGTTTTCAGTTTGAATGATATAAAATGCACTCGAAAAAAAGAGTGAAAAATACTAAAAGTTTCTATCTAATACCATTTTTCTTCTGATTTTGGTAATTATTTAAATAATTTATTAAAAATACGAAAAAAAAATTAATCTTACGGAATTTCTACTTATCTTTCTCAAATCTAGACCATAGTGTTTATTTGAATAATATAAAGTGTATTCTGAAGAGAGAGAGAGAAGTCCTGGAGATGTCTGTTTAATTTCTTTTTTCCCCTAATTTTGGAAACGATTTTTAAAAATTTATTAAATACCTGAAAGTCCTTCAGGAAGAACTAAATTAGACGTAAAATATTTTCGAAAGGGAAGGAAAAAAAGTAAGCAGAGTTAGTAAACGTTCTTATTCTAAATTCTGTTTCGAATGCTTTCGATTACAGTCCAATAAATACAATACTAGTAAGAAAACAAGAAGAAATTCCCTACATTAACAATGAGTTCACGAATTTAAAATGGTAGATTGATGATAGCTTTAAAAAAAAAAAAGAAATTGTTTGGGTTTGCTTAATTTTTTAATTAGGGATTACGGTAGTTTGATTGAAGCAATAACCTCGACCTCGATGCATTGGCTCGTACTTCGTAATTCTGAACGAGGAACGTCATGTAACAAGGATTGTGGTACATTAAAAAAATTTATCGAAGTCCTAAAATTGTGTTGAGATGTGGACAGAGTGGAATGCTGATTCAGGTGACAACTTCATCGTCTGAGTGTAGCTTAAAATTACGGGCCCATTACCTGTGTTAAATCGACTTCTGAATTTAGAAGAAATAGATAGACAGAATAGTTTAATAAATCTGTATAAACTAACACTTAAATTAAAAAAAAAAACGAATTAATTTCAATTTCAGAATGACTCTTATAATTGCACTAGAAGTAATATTCGGGATGCTTGTGATAGACTATACAATTCGGAATCAAAGTTAAACATATTCGACCGCGGTAATTCAGCGATTGGAACCTCAAGGCCGATAACATTAAAATCGAGTCGAGAGCTCGAGTCCTTACTCCTAGCAAAAGAATTGTGCAGAATAATGGCTGCTGCTGTACGGTGTTATTGAATTACACCTTGCAGCGACTTTCTTCAACAACAACGCCAGATGTTAAAATGCCTTAATAACTCGCCAGAGGGAGGCGTCGTCTTTTTCCAGACATAACAGTTTTCATTCATAATGCATTCTGTTTAAGTTGTAGACTGAGACCTTAATTAAATCATTCCAGACTTAATATGATAATAAATACCGTTGATGTGCAGTCTTCGAACATAGATAAAGATTCCTCAATCTGTATTAAGCCTTTTTTCTCTGTGAAGGGACAAATAACCCTCATGAGCTTCAACCCGTTGCTGTATAGAAATGCTAAACTCAGTTTTAATAAGTATGCTAAATTCATACGGAGAAGTTTAATGGATTTTATGTAACAAAAACTCCGAAAAAAAATTAGTCATCACATGAAGTTTGTTTAAAAAGAACGAAATCAATATCTTACAATAAAATGATTAATAGCTTTAAAATCAATACCAGTGTTCATGTTTCTTATCAACCATAGGGAACTCATAAATAATCCACGAAATAGTTTTGTAAACAACCCTGACATTTTAACTGCCTCTAAAACCTACATCGTAATTCTCTCCTCTCTGAATCTTGCAAGTAAATTTGACTGTCTTCCAATTTGTTTTGTAAAAGATTAATCTTTCTAAATAAAACCTGAAAACTAATCTAATGCCAAACCTAAGTAAAAGCAAAATGAACTTGTTGAACAATATCTGATGTTCCAGAAAGTCGTGATAAATTGTTTCATCCAATCATTTATCATTTTTTGTGAATTTTAGCCATGTTATCGTTTTCTAACACATGTTCTGAGAATTCAGTATCCATTATGATGAAGTTATAGAATTTTCATTATAAAGCTTTTGACACGAAATTGGAGTTTCGTGTCTCAGAAATGTTTTATCTCCCACAACAAACAATAATGATTAAAAGAAATTCGAAAGATATGGAATACACGGAATATATTATCCAAAGGTTTATAGAAAATACCACGGTGATGTTATTTCCCCGAGTTTTCACAACATATTTTTAAAAAGGGACGTTCTTTTTTGCGGAGAACATTCTTGCGAAATGTCTAGTCATTTCATACAACGATAATTGTTACGTTTGTATTGTTTGAGTGTACATAGTACTTCGAATATATCGAATAAGAATATTAACGAATATCGTAATATGAAATAATAATTTTGTGTTTTAGAATCGGTTTTCTCTCGCAAAAAATAATGAACAAAATTTCGAAAGTTATGGAACACACGGAACGTAATATCGAAAACGTTTTAGAAGGTGAATTCTGTAAATGTTGTTTCACAGAGTTTGTAGAACATATTTTTAAAACACAGCATTCTTTTTCTTTGCGGAGATTAACTCTGTGAAATATCTAGCCATTCCATGATTCGATAATTGTTACGTTTGCAATTGTATGAAATTTTATTTTTTTTTAATAAAGTTGCTCTTTTATAGCTTTTAAATGATTGAAATGAAACTCATACAAAAATGAAACTTGAATACCGTTTTATTCATGAAAATTACAGTACTGCCTCTTGTAGAGGAATACTTCTATTTAAGGTACAATTATGTTGGTCTCTCTCTCCCTTAGAATATTATATGTACTTCTTATTAAGACACACCTTTATTTAAAACTTTCAGGGGCACCGTTTGCACACTACAAACGCATTTTCCAGCGTTTGTAGTTTAAGAACTGTGCCCGTTCATGTTTGCACTGTGCAAAAAAAAACCTCTCTCCGAATGGGGGCTAATTTTTAAAATGTATTTTTTTATCTGCATCATCAATATACCTCTCCTTGCCTGTATAACGTTTTAAAAATATTTTACAAGACATCGCGCCCCTCAAAGAGTTAAAGGACGAAATGTCTGGTCCGTTGGGTGTCTCTTAATGGGAAATACTACTATAATTAAATTTTTAAAAAAAATCTATAAATAAAGGTAATGTGTAGAAAAAAATTTTGCATTATCAAAAAAATTATGCTTAAAATATTTAATTAGTGAAAAAGGTTATTTGTAAGAAAAAGGTTATTTGTAAGACACCAAAAAATAACCATTTGTAAAAAACCAAAGCTAAGTCATCTTCGAATATGTGCCCCTCTCCCATTATAAGCGTAATTTGTCCTTCACTTTTGAAACCTCTTTGGAAAAAAAAAGGTTATTTGGCTTAATTAACGTCGAACTAGAAGCAACACGAGGGCTATTGGCGACGGATCTCGTAATTTTGAGCCTCAGTTAAGTGACGAGGACTGGCATCCTTCTCTCCTATTTTCAACACCCCGACATTGAGAGGACTTTGAGCCTCGACAGATTTACGTCGAAGCTACACGATGTGCATCAGTCCCGGCTACATGACGGTTCTTTAGTGGCATCAAGACTCGAACACACGACTCGATGAAAACCGCCGATCGCGACCATGACCACTAGGCTATTGCAGTCACTTGGGGAAAAAATGTAATCATTTTTTATTATTCATTCAATGTAATCATTCTTCTATTAGTATATACTCGTAAGTTGTTTTGTATATTACTTTACTGACGAGGAAACAAAAACAAAATTTAGATGGCAAGTTGGATGAACTAGAAACTTCTCCACGAAAAAAGTGGACTCTACAAAGAAACTACTACTGCATTCGATTATCAAAAGCTCTTATTGCTATATCCACTGTCAAAAGTGGAGCCAACACGCGTAGTTATTAAAACGAAAAAATCTAGGTTTAAGCCAGACGCTTTCTGTTGTACACGAAACACTTATGTTAAACCTTAATATCCTTTTTTAATTCTTCTCTCCACTGAACCGTGACCATTTAAATTTCCCGTACCATTTATATTTGTATAGAGAAATCTACTAAATTAATTCCTCAAACTTTAATACAATCTATTGTAATTCGCGAAACTTGTGGATAACAATGCAAATCTTTACGCAACCGGGAGACGTCGTAGTAATACAAGAAAGCGCTAGAGATTAAAAATTATCTATTGGGCACAGCGCAGGAGGACATTTTCTACAATGAACATGTGGACACATACAAGAACAATGGACTGAGCAACAAGGACTTAAGCGCTGGCCTGTTCACACTTGTACCTGCTTGGAACAGGTACAAGAACAGTAGTAAGACAAGGATTTGGGGGTGACGATATGTACACATTCAATAGAATGGGGGTTGTTCTGCCGATTGTTGTTTGTATTAATTGGTAAAAGTAGTGGGTGAGGGGAGATGGAAGTTTTGGAGCTTGGCATTGAAGGACAAGAGGATATGTAGACATAAAAATAAACAATGGTTTTGCTTTTTGCGAGATGGTGATGATATTATTATTATTATTATTATTTTTGCGGTTAATGGCTATTTGATGATGAAAGGATAAGAGATTTAGAATACATAAAAATGGAGTCATGAACGTTTAATGAAATTTTTCTTCCTATGATGATGTGATTATTGAGATAATAATGATATAAGTTGTTAATGGGGAGAGAAATAACATTACGCAAATATGGATATCACAGTCATTTCGCTTTTCCAATGTTTTTTCCTAATGCCCAGTAAACATACATGCACACACGCACGCACGCACGCACGCGCGCGCGCACACACACACATTTATATATATAATGGGTTACATTTTTACAGATTCTTGCAGTAGCAATTAGCTCTCAATACATCATTATATATCACAAATCAAGCAACAATCCAAACAATGGATTGCTCCCGATGAATTTATTTTATAGAAGGTAAAGATGGTCACATCGACTGGAAAAGTCATGGTGACGAGTTTTTAGAATACCAATGCATCCTATTTTTGGACTTCTTAGGAAAAATAGACAATCAATGGGCATTATGGCATTGAGCCCATCCTCATTGCCCATCAACACGGGTACTTTGGGAACCGGCTTCGTTATTTCACGTGTATAAAGAACCCTTTTTTGGCAAAAATTACATCTCAAAAATAATGCGTGGTTCTAATGCATAGTTTAACATTATGGATGTTAATGAATCACCTAATTCCTCGAAACCCAAGTCTTTGTAATTTACAACACTGCCCGCAAGCCTCTGGAAGCTAATTGAAGAAGGCATAAAGTGGTGGGAAGAAAGAAGTGGTTGTATGAGCCTTTAAAAGGAGCAACATAAGCAACAACGTGAATGGTACTGAGATTTAAGACTCTTATGATGATAATGAACTAGTTCATGTAGATAATTGTGATGAATCGGACGAAAAAAATGAAGAATTTAATAGTCTCTATCATGAATTTTAAAAAATTGCATTTCAAAACAAAAAAAAGTGTCTTGCAAGAAAACTTCCTTTCCAAATCTTAAGCCACCAAAAATCAGGAAATTCCTTAAGCATATGTTAAAATACGATAAACAGGTATTTCAGAATGTAGAATAGGTTTTTACCGTAAACGACATTTCATGTCTCTATTTACGCTCTGTTTTCATGAAGCTAATCCGTGCTAACAGAGGAATTGCTCTATACGTGTAATAAGGGTACTTTTTCGTTATTAGCACACCACTTGGCATCTTTTTTTTTTTTTTTTTGCTTTGGCGAATTTTTTCGGAATGAAGCATTGCCAACTTGGCTCAGCTTCATTCCTGATGATAGAGTCTGACCCCGTTAACACGCGGTAGACGGGATTCATAATTACTAAACTGCGGGTTAAATGAACCGCGAGTTCAGTAATAACATTAATTCAAAAAATTCAAACCGTCTGTCAACACTGCTATTTTCCTCTACCCTAGAGCTTTTTCTAACTATTCTTTATCACTATCAACGTTATCAACAAGCTAATGAATTTTATCCCTTTTTTTTAACCAGCCGCATTGTGTCGACTCAAGTAGATTAAATTCTCTGGTCTAATTTATGCTTGTCGTAAATGACCTCTCTAATTCTCTGGATTAATTTCTGCTTGTTCTTCCCCTTTTCGAATTTGTTCGGTAACATTGAGTTTTACCTCGATCCTATAAGCTTTTTGTTTACGTTTGCACTCTTTCGACATAGTTCATTTAAACAATGAAAAAATCTATATAATTCTTAAAAATTTAATCAATGCAAAATAGTCGAAGCACAGCTAATCTCAGTGAATGTGAGATCTTGAAAAAACGGAATCTAAACTGGAACTTTTCACTTTCCCAGGAATGGTGAATAATAGACAGCAGAGAACCCAGAGGGGGTGCAAAGGCCCATACGCAACCTCTCCCCCCCCCGCCAAGATTTTTTTCTAGAAATTGAAATGTATCAGGATAATTCTTTAATTAAACTATTACAGATATTCTAAATTTTAAACATAACAACTTTTTTTTTTCATCTCGAAAAGAAAAAAAGGATCTCAATTAAACCTATTCCTGAGAGAAGAAAAGCTGCTCCTGAAAGAGTGTATCTGGTTCAGTGTTCTGAAGTGTATCTGGTTCAGTGTTCTGAAGTGTATCTGGTTCAGTGTGTGAAGTGTATCTGAACAGAGGTGGGTGCACCCTTAAAAAAATGCAAATTTTATTCACATGGTATTTTAAATATCTCTCTCAAATGATCTTTACTTTATATATATATATATATATATATATATATATATATATATATATATATATATATATAAAGGTGTTAATGTCAGTTCTTAATAGTTGATCTTGATGTAATCTAAAAAAAGATTAATTAAAACTTTATAAAAATAAAAATAAGAATTATGAAGCCACAAAAGACAAGTGAGACGAGGGAGCCACAGTAAAACTGCGTGTAGAGCAGACTTGATCATTACTCAACCGCATGTTAACAGGTGCGGTTGTATTTTTTATCCATCTCTCAATCAAGTTCATACGATACGTTAAATACGAGTAAGGTAGAGCAAAAAGGTTCTATTTACTATCACCAGGCCACTATTTAGACTTTTATTTAACGGAATTCATGTAGCGTCGCATGAATTTGAAGAAAAAAAATGTTCTCTGCGAGCATACATATTTAAATGCTATGTGAGATATCATTTAAAAATGTATGTCCCCTGTTTTGGTTAAAAAATAGTTCTTAATGTAATATCCAAAAAATTTCTTTTTGTATCTTTGTTTCTTAAAAGGCAATAAATAGAACTTTTTATCGGAAATCATTCTTTCTTTCTTTATCCCCCCACCCACCCGTTATGGGAAGAAAAGAACGTTTAATGGCTTCGTATTCTAGAAAGAAATCGCTGAAAGGTGGTAATGGAATTTTCGGTAATTCCGACTCCATAATGTCTAATCTGACGTTAATCCAGTTAGATGACAGAATGTGTGTACACAAAAAGGAGAGATTTCGCGAATATGTGAGAACGAGAGTATGATATGAGTCATGGAAGAGTAGTTGTTAAATCAAGATGTTATTGTTTGTTTCGTTATTAAATTATATTTTGTTTGAGTAAATTTTTTTTTTTTTTGGAAAACCTTGTCATCATTTCCTTCAGAAACAAACCAAAATGCCCCAATTTGGCACCGAAATGCGTGTTATGGTTTACTGAAAAAGTACTGTTATAAGCACATAATCTTATTTTACGCTTATTAACATATTGTTAAAAAAAAACAGAAATTTTTTCATTTTCTTACTCAAAAGAGATTATATTCTCCGTCTGAGATTCGTCATTTGAACCGTTACTTACCGATAAAAAGAGGAGTCAATTAAAATCTTTATCGTGTGGTGCATTTTCATGCAGTATATTTTATTTCTTTGCAGAATCAGTATAATATTTTTCTCGCGAATGGGTTGATGAATTTAGTTTGTTCATTTTAATATTGGACTTATGTTCATCTTTGTTGAGAAAGGTTTTTGAATGATTCGGTCAAGAGAAATTTGTAAATTTATTGATTATGGAATCTTATTTTAATGTGTTTTGAGTACGTAAAATTTTTCGCATTCTTCAATGATGTATTAAAAAATTAAGTATAAGAAAATATCATTACTATAGAATGAATTTCATACAAGGGACACAGTTTGTTCCAGTCTTTTGATGGTCATTTAACAACAGAGCTATTGTTTCTTACCCAATACGATATTAAATTATTGCCTGTTGCTTATACGGGGGCCTTCATCCCTCCGGGATCCATAAATAAACACCAAGTTCGTTTGGGAAATAACTGGGGGGGACAGCGTCGAGCTAGCCCCCCGGCCTAGACACTCGCTAGTAATTAGTGCCCCAGGCCCAATGGCTACAGAAACGGAGATGGACACCTCCTGATGGAACTTCTAGGCCTGGGCAGACTTTAACTGTAACTTTAATTTATGCGAGGGTGGATTAAAAAAATACCCGTGTTAGGAATGAATAAAGGAGTAACACATCGATCAATAACTCCCGAGTCTAACATTGAAAACAACATTTTTTTTGCAAAATTTTTTTTTATTCATCAACATAACACCTTTTGTTAATGTCTCTGTATTTTTTTTTTTTTTTTTTTTTTTTTTTCAAATCTTTTTTTTTTTTTTTTTTCGCAAGAAATCTTTTTTGTTGCGAGTAAATAGCGATAAACAGCTTTCTGAATCATCGACTCGTTGCTGTTTTTGTTCCATCGAAAGCAATCGCGGCACCCACTTGGAAAAAACCTTTTTCACTTCACTTCAAAAAACCTTTTTCCTGGTCCGATCGACTTAAAATTTTGACACGTTTTAAGCAAAGGTTAGTACTCTAGAAAGACCTGGTTTTCTGGTTTACTACGAGCGCCATCTCTGGGTTAGTCTCGGGAGTTATTGATCGATGTGTTATTTGGAAGGGGAAAGACGGACAGCTAGCTCTCTGCAATTTTGTCCATAAATAGTTTTTTCTTTTGCTTAGAAATATACAAGTATGACGCCCATTTCATCCCATAAACTAACAATCGATCAGATCTTCTTAGCCTTCTTTACAGCGAATTCACCGAGAGTTTTGATGGTTGGCTTGTGGTGTATAATGCTGAACCCATCGATGGTGACGACACGAAACAAAATGACGATGGCAATTCCACGCGGTAGAAATCGAAACTAACTAATGAATCAGGATCAAATTTTTTTTGGCTCGTTTAATAAATGGTATCATACAATGCTAACGCCAACTTGCCTTAGCAATGCAATTTGTTTTCAAAAGCTTGAATTTTTTGAACCATCTTCGTAGATTAAATCATATACTTATTTACGTATTTTACATCAAATAATTTTAATTACACTTAAAAATGTTTGGATTATGTTTTGGGTTGGTATTTAGTAGAAATACAATCCATCCACGCTGTTTTGTTACAAACTGATACCTTTTGAGATAAGATTTACTTCTATTTTTGCGCTTTAAAATTCTTCCGAATGACGCATGTTACATCAAAATACAACTGTTGTTTTCCGTCTAGGAAACGCATGATTGTGCGTCCTTCGCCTTTCGGCGTCACATCCGATCAAAAATACACCAAAAAGGTATTCGATGTCATAAAAATAGAATTTTGAAATTAAAATTCACTCATCTGTTCGTAACGATACACGTCCATGCAGATGAAGTTACACGGAGTAGTTGAAGACATACGTCACAGAAGTTAATCACGTCACCATCATTCGTCATTACTCTGTTCTTAACCTTGTACTGGCGAGTATGGGCAACGAGACACGTTTTAGCTCGTCTAGCGATGTATCTTGAATTTTAATGAACAACTTTGAAAAATTAGAGCTATTTTTCTCTTCTTTTTGAATTGTAAGGACTTGAAAAAAGAAAATTAGAGTAAAATTAATAGCATTGCAGTGTCTTTCAAAAGCGCACTTGTCTGCTTTTTCGGTCGCAGATTGGTTCTAAAGAATCTTTCCCAATTGATATTGGTATGTTTTAACGTATTTTACAAGATGTGACTTAAAAATTCTTTATGCGTAAAATCAAAAGGGGATGGTGAAAATAAATTAGAATCACGAAAGTTCTCATGTTGTAGTACATTCGTGGTATGAAATACATGGAAAATTCGCAAAAATGACTTGAATTCATGTCACTTTGAAATCCAAAATTCGAAAATCTACGAAATTCACCTAAATAACTAATGAATGAGTAAATAATTTAGATCTATATTAATATATCCTTCTGTGTAACTAATTTATAGTTTTGAAAATGCGTTACATAGTATATCATATTTTATATGCGCTGAGCTATACATTACAACTTGCTTAGCTGATTCACGTTTTTAAGGCTGTTTTCGCGTAATGTCAAAGGATAGGACCCGTTATTCGAACACTTTTTTTGACTAAAAAGAAGCCCTCGAACATTAATTTTATATTCTGACTTCGCTATTCTTTATAGAATAGCAATCCCTCTTTTCTGATGTAAAATGTTTCGTTTGCTTTACTGTAATGCCAAATGATCTTTAAACAATACATAATGGTGTATTGCCAAATGTTCTTTAAACAATACATAATAGTGTATTCACAACAAAAATGGTTTATTTTTGGAATTGATGCATTTTAAAACGGTGTATTTTAAAAAAGTTGTATCATAAACGGATGTATGTGTTAGAATGTCGCAAATTTATGTGAAAATAGGAACAATTTGCTGCCTGGAAATGTCTTCTAAATCTTGTTCAGGTTCTCTGATATTAGGCGAAGATAGTCTTAACATTGAATAATACTGACAAACCTGTTTTTATATGCTTTTTTTTCGCGATTTTTTATGCGGTGTATAAAAATCAAAAGGCAAAAAACAATAATAAAAAACAATTGAAAAAGAAACCAACTGATGGCGGAACAGATATTGCATCATCGCATTACAAATAGATGGTCAAAATGCGCCACTGATTTTGTTGCATTGTAAAAAGATTTTATCTCGCTTTCTCCTTCAACTAACACTTTGGAGACTTTAAATGAATTTGATTAAATTGAAAATATCCCCTAATGGATGAAACGTGATTTACGTAGATTAAATTAGAATTAGTAAATAGTAGTAAATAGATTTGATAAATTGTATTTATAAGCAGCGAAGAATTTAATATTGTTGTTGAAAGTTAGTTAGTGGTATAGAATGGTGCTGAAGGAAACGGACGAACAATGACTGATGTGCGTGAGAAATTAACGGTTCATAGCTAGGAAAGAACTACCTACTTAAGATCAGAGCCCTATATAGATCGTGACGAAAAAAATAATTTTTAAAGTGAATTAAAGGTAAATTAATTACCTTTTATATTTATGTACAATTTTCGAAAGACATAATCCCTGAAAATGAATAATGAGAGCAAAAATGAAGAAAGCCAAAAGAAAGACAATTCCTTTGAAACTAAAATCGGAAAACCAAATTCTAGCTACATGGTGATGTTTTGAGTATCACTTCTATATGGGACATTTAATGCGGTCCCTATTTACTGCATAATTTTTAAATATGTAGCAAACAATATATTTTATAACTACTAATGAAATTTAAAATAATTTTTTTTTTGCGTTTTCATTTATGCGATCTCTATTCCCATCACAAAAATAAGTTTGAGTATATATCTCGAACAGTACCCCTTTGGACAAAAAATAGTTGTAAAATATTTGTTGATGGTGTCGCTCTTTGACTGATTGATGAGAAATTTGGAGTAGCAAAGGCGATAACTTTTCTTACGATAACTTTATTAGTTTATTAAACATTTTCTTGCTATCTATTTCTGCCCAACAAATAAGGTTCGCTAATCAAAACTAATACGCCTCGAAATTTTGAGCCACGGTCGGATGAAAGGGAGTTGTGGCACCTAATTCTTCCCATCCATATCACACCTTCGAGAGGACTTTTAGTACTAACAGATTTAATGTGCCTCAGAACCCTTTAAACTGTTACAAAAATCGCGTGGGTGTGTAACGAAAAAAAATCCAAGTCCAACACGGAGGGTGATGAGAAATGACATTTTATTCACAAATTCTGCACAAAATGATGCACAGGTAGCAGAGCTTCGACTATCACAGTACAAACAGAAACACAGCACCTGCACAGAATAATGACACAGATACAAGAACAAAACAGCACTTGTAATGACAGTCACAGTTGTATCAGCAACATTCAGGGTCACCAGCTTATTAGTTCGCTCTACGAACAAATCTCCTCAGTAATACTCTGTGCTTCCAAGGCAGTCCTCGACGGTTTCCAGCAGATTCAATCGGCTGAACTAATGATAACTCCTCGGTAGATCTACTGAAACAAATCCATCGAATTCCCGATCAATCGCTCCTGCCTCGTAACTATTCGCAATTTATATGCGCTCCGGATAGGAGTGACCTCACAAGAAAAATTCAGGAAAAGTCCATAACTTTCTTCCCAGAGGAGATATTGACTAGTATCCAGCACTTTCTAGAAATATCTTTTTGCCACCAAATCTCTCGACGTCGCCAAGGTTAAGGGGTCATTGCTTAAACTTTTTTGGCTGACTGCTGAAATCTTTGTGATTGTCTTTTTTCTTTTATAAGAGAAGCGTTGCAGGGAAGCTTCATCTCATGTTCGTAACAACACGATAATGGAATCACTACTCGATTAAAATGTCGTCAACCACAAAATGTATGCCCTGTTGACCCCAGAGCTACCACGGCCACTTTGTATCTTACTATTCGATTTATTTCCACACCCCACGCATGAAGATAAAACTAATTAAAGTTTTTTTCCTGAATTTATCTTGTGAATCCAGGAGTAATTTACTACAAACATATATCAAACGGAACAAAATATTAAATATGGTTAATTATTCTTCAAGGAAAAATGATTTTTTTCCATATAACCTCACAGGCCCCTTCCCCCAAAGGTGTCCTGGACTTTTCTATTCCAGATTATGACTCTCATACAAATAAAACAAATTTATGCCACCATGGTGAACTTATTCGAGGTGATTATCCTTTTATTTTGATCCCAAATCTATGTATTTGAATTTTGTAGACGAATATGTTTTCATTTTCGCTACTTTATACAAGGGTGGCTCAAAAAGTACATATTTTGACAACTGATGGGGTTGCTAAGGTAAGTTGGAGAAACCTTTGTGTGCTTCCATCTACTAAACGACACCAAAACAAATCTGACACTGATTCATTGGTTAAGCCCTTTGTGGTCAGAGAAAAATTTGATTGCCACCGCGTCGAGTTGTAGTCGTCAGCCTGCGTTAAATTGTCACCATTGATGAGACCTGGATTCATGCATATACACCGGACATCAAGCAACAATCAAAGCGTAAGCAAAAGGAATAGAAGGAAGACAACATACTCATTGACTTAGGAAAAAAGAGAAAAAAAAATCAGTGGATAATACTGCCGTGAATAACCCCATTTCCTGTTTTTAACACTGGTACTTTATGCACCCCTCTTTTATGCACATTTAATTGCCAAACGATAAATCTTATCTGATTCTCGACTATATTTAAACACCAATAATCGTTTCTGTTTTAGATTATATGTATATACATTGGTTTCTCGAATTGATTTTATTATTTTGAGCATCGCGTATTATTCTCGATTTTTTTCATGTTCTTTATAATGCGTATATTTATTTTTACGTTTAATTAGTGAATTAACTCGGCATTTTGTTTATTTCACTCATAAATATCAAAAACGCAATGTATGTGTGAATAAAATGTACAGTAAAAATTGTATATTTTATTTAACATTTTCATCCAACGAGCTCATAAAAGTCTTCTTGAATCTAAATCTTGTTAGGAATGGCAACAATTCAAAAATAAAAGGTAACGGTTAAAATAAGCCTCGAGAATCTGAAACAAAAGAACACTGTAACTTTTTTGAAACCGTGTGATTTAATACTATTACCATCACACATTCCACATTCATTTATCTCGGTCTATCCATTCAAAGTGACTTAAAAATCCGAATCCCATCAACTGACCTCAGAAGAGTAACTTCATTCTTTTTGCTAAAATACAATTCCAGAGACTGGAATTCGATGCTATAGGGTTAAAGAGAAAACAAAGCAAAAGGCAGAAGCTTAGTTTTAATTTACAGCTTTCGAACGAAACACACGGGCAGGTGATTAATTTTGCCGCGGAAAACAAAAGCAGTGTTCTAAAACTACTCACTCGGAGATATAATCTATCTCTTTTAGCTCTCTTTTTTATTTATTTTATGCGAATTTTCGGTCGGTAACTTTCCAGGAATATCTCTACTGGAAGTGATTAGTGAAAAAGGATTTGAACTCAGAAAGAAATACCCGCAGGTAAGCCTAGAAAAGAAGTAATATTTTTAGGTTAGAAAGATAGAGGAAGGGTGTTGGTTCGAAGCTTTTGAAACAAACAAGAGAGACACGATATTCTATTTTCTTTTTTTCTTTTTTTCCCCCTCTCTTTGTTATTTGTCTTACTTTTTTCGCGTGTTTTTTGCAGTATTTCACAATGCTGTGCTCTTGAAAACATGAAATCAAATTCTTTGAAATTTATTTATAGAGTCTTGGTAACCTGAAAAAGTCATGATTTAACTACTGTAAAGTTGGAAGTTCGAGGCTCCATGTCTCAGAATGCAGTCGTAAGGAATAATAGACTTTAATACTTATTAAATCCTGGGGTAGGAAGGTGGAAAGTGACGAACCGACTTATATTCGCAGATGTAGTTATCATTCTTGATAAAACGTGTACCAATGCTACGAAATTCATTAATTAATTGGTTGGTTGGTTTTGTTAACGTTGCTCTAGAAGCAACACGAGGGCTATTGGCCATCGATCTCGTAATTTTGAACTTCGGTCAAGTGACAAGGACGACACCTGAACTGGCATATCCCCCTCTTAACTTCCACACCACGCCAATGGGAGGACATTGAGCTTCGACAGATTTAACGTTCACCAGCCATGGCTATTCGGTGGGTCTTTAATGGCATCAAGAATCGAACCCACAACTTGACATTGAGATTCGACAACCATGCATTGATTGATGAATTGTTAATTAACGTTGCTCTTACAGATATCAAAGCTATTGTAGTATATATGACACTTGTTGGCAAGGAAAATTTGTGGTACCTCCTCCTTTGTATAAGAGAGGGGTTGCCAGAGTATTCGAAGAGACGTAGCTTGTACTCACGTGTGAGAGGTAGGGGGAAAGGAGCTCCGATATAGTATATATATATATATAAAATAATGTTTTATGAAAGACTGAAGTCATCCTTATGCCCACATGAACATTTATAGAATTCTAGTTATCAGTAAGAGCGTAAGGGAAAGAGATGAAAAATCTCTCACGCCTATACAACGACCTCTTAATTTTGGATCTATGGTTAAGTGAAAATTACGACATCTGTCAGTCACCCTTCTCCGAATCACCTAATTTCCATAACATCCCAAAGTAAGGATTTCGAGTTAATGTGCATCAACCCTACTACATGTTAGGTCTTAAGTGGTATCAGGACTCATCAGGGCTCATGACTCGACTGAAACAATGCCGACATGAGCTTGTGAACATGACCACACGGCTTCCACAGCCTATTTATGAAATACAAGTGCTAATTCCCCTGAAAACAAAGTATCAAAATTTATTCTTGGGGAATGTTTATTCACATTAACTGGGTAAGCTTATGAATTTATCTGTTTAAATTTTGTTTCTTTAATATTGTTCTAATTTGCTACTGGCATCCTTGTTCCTCATGACAAAATGTTATTTTACCAAATTCTCTCTCACATTATGATATATTAGGATACACGGAACGTTTACTTCATTTCTATATGTGCCATGAAAAGTCGAAAAGTTCTCGTGTTAGGAAATGGGGTATTAGGAATAAGAGTGGGAATGAGGTAATTCTGTGTAGAGTTTACTGTCCATTGATCGTCTGTTTAAGAAGTCTAATAATTTGACGGTTTTCCCATCCCCCATGACCACTAGGCTACCGGGGTTACACATATCATGTTGAAGGATGTATGAAAAAATCATTGTTTCGTCTATTATAAAAATAGAACAAAAATGTAGGCTGATATAAAATATATGTTACGTTAGTACCGTCTCTCAGATACATATTACATGACTTTTATTCTTTTTGTACATCTAATGCATAATTTCTGTTCTTTTTTTATTTATAATCTGCATTAATTTTTTGAAAACTACTCAAATGTAATGAACCCCCCTCCTAACTTCCACACCACCCCAACGGGAGGACTTTGGGCCTCGACAGATTTAACGTGCATCAGCCCCGGCTACACGGCGGGTCTTTAGCGGCCAAGTATCGAACCCGCGACTGAACGAAAACTTTCGGCCACGAATCCGAAGCCATGACTACTAGACTATCGCGGCCAAGACAAAGCCTTGGATATCAATATCAACATCCACATACTGTTGAAACCATACTGGGAGTTCTTCGCTGCACGTCAAAGGTACCGTTTTGAAGAAATATTCATCCAATGAAAGATTATAAGAAACTATACAATAATAAAGGATTATAATTTCAGTTCTTATGTTATGTTAAAATTTCTCTCTTTAATCTAGGTTAACATGAATATTTTTTTTTTTAAATTTTATTATTATACCCATATTACAATGATTTAGCTACAGTTCCTCTATCTGTAGGTATATATTATAGTAATCGGTCGCGAGGTTGAAGGGTTAGTATTGCTACAGTTCTTCTGTCAGAAAACGTATCCAAGCGAGGTCTCTGTTTTTTAATATTACGCGAAGCTAAGTCGTAAACTCATTATAATGCCTTTGAATCCCTTCTGCTCGCTACGCTAATCTAAAAATAAATTTTGAAAAAGGGTAAAATCCAATAGAACTGTATTTGATCAACGTGTGTGAGATTTAAATTATCTTAATGATGTCTAATCTTACTTTTGACTCTGCAGAACATACCATATCGAAAGGTAATGGGGTGATGGTCCAGACAATCGCGTACAATTAACCACACTTAATCGATCATCTTCAAGGCAAGACAGATTTGTGTGCGCACCGTATCGTAAATTATCTGAGATAATGATCTAATGCATCATTATTTCGAATTATAAAGACATAAATCACTCATTTCTGTCGTATTTTTCATTCGCGAGCCCGTTATTGAACTGTAGCTAAGCTGATAAACTTTCAACTCAAGCTCCATACGTTCGTTACAAGTGAATATTCATCAAAAACTAGGAAATGTTCGACTGCAGAAATCACTGAAATTTTGATCAATCAACAGATACTTCATAAACATAGTAAGAGTTGAATATATACACACTAATGTTTGGTATTTTATACTGTTTAATTAGTTATTATATAAAGCATTCTTTCTCTGATTTGTATAAATATCAGTTTGTTTTTAATTTCTTTAATTATTTAGTTTTCTATCGATTAATAGTATTGATTTTTCTTAATTGTCTTAGATTGTTATATGTTGTGATTTGTACTGTTTGTGTTTTGTTCTCATATACATACATACATATATGTAATGATTTAACTTAATTCCTATTAGTTTCTCACAATAATAATTTAATTTCCTAATTTTTCCCATTCTCTCATTTAAAAGTAAAGCGTTCATTATTATTGCCCGATATCAATCCTTTTTTTAACTTTAATTTATGGAATCACGCTCTCTTAAAATCTGCAAAGTCAGCAGATAACACGTTTTAGACCTGTAGGAATGATCTCTACCAGACTTTAGGTCTGCACTTAGATTCCCTCTAAATCCCTCCATTCATATCACATGATCTATGACGCATATAGTGAAATTTCCCAATTATATAACCAAAAACACAGCGAAAAACGCTCTTGCTCACTCTTGCTTTTACACTCATGCTCTCATAATCTAAATCCAAAGGCGGAATAGAGTAATTCCCGCTGTGTGGAAATGGTCTCAATAAAATACAATAAAATAATTACTTATATATATATATATATATATAGTGCAAATGATTCTTTAAATAAGCAAATAAAAAATTACTTCACTACCGTAAAGATTATAAAAAACGATTAAAAAAGGCAGAGATAATTAAAAATGGAAATAAAATAACTTAAAATGCTGTTTCTGGTTGTTTTGAACAAAAATCTGTAGTTAAACATGTTTTATGGATTCAAAGCAGTCCATTAAGTAAATTATTTTATTACAAAATGGCTAAGCCAAAATCAATTGAACAGATACACTCAAATAATAAAATGTATTAAAAAATGAACGCATTTATGTAAGATTTCTATAGTATTCTGAACATAAAGATTACGAAAGTAAAAAATGAAGTTGGGAGACGTGTTTCCGTGAATGTATGCGATACTTATGCGCATCAGTTAATTTTTCCTATTCTGCCAGAGCTAGTTTTAAAAAACTCTGCTCTGGTTTAAAAATTATATACATTTTTAGTGGTATCTTAAAATATAAACTATAATATTTTTGCTTATAAACTCAAATTTCTGATCGAATAGATAATAATTATCATTAAATAAATATTTATATTTTATAAAAATATAGAAACATTTTTCATCTAGTAGTTTTTCATATGCATTTGTATGAGAAAATATGGGCAAGTTATATGGTGTTATTTTTCTTTTCCAAACAGACTTACTTCTGATAGACTTTATGAAACATCCTGTTTATAAAATGAGTTGAATATTCAATTTAAAGACGATTTTTCTTCATTTTGTAATTTTTATGAAATTAAAACTGTAATGGCATCCTATTACCCGTCCTGTCTCTCATCTTAATGTTTAATCCTAAGATCTAAATTTCAACTGAAGTTCAAGTACAGACCAATTAATTTAAATTGTCAGCTATTCCCAGAAACTCTTTATTTATTCCACAAATAAGGGAATGTTCTTCACAGTTAATATCCTCTCTGCAAGTGCTAACAATTTCTGTAATCTATCAAAGAATACGGTAACCGGAATGAGATGCGAGTACCTCCTTGCTCCTATAGCGTTGAGTCCTAAAGTTCCCAATTTTGTTAAAAACGTCAGAAGACTTCCGTGCACATCACACTAACACTCTTCTCATAACCGTAACCTTAATTAATTCTACTGTCTCCTCTCCTATCTCTCTCTCATTCCATCTATTCTCTCTTCTTTCTCAATTTACTAGAATTCATGTATGAACTTTGCTTTACATAACTGGAAGTTGTGTATATGTAGAGAGATAGACAGATTGTATATAGTTTATGTATTTACCTCTTTCATTAAGGGATACCCTTATTTAAAGGACAAAATGTCTGGTCCGGTGGGTGTTCCATATTAGAAGGAAATATTTCTCACATTTTTTTTTTAACAATTTATTCTCGTGAAGCAAATGTAGACATTTTCAAAAATGTTTTGTTGGGGAAAAAAGGAATTTTAAAAGTAGTATTTAGATTGTAACGATAAAATACTTTTGAAAGAAATATTTACGAAGTGAAGGACCGTACTTTGTAAAACAGTAACAAAAATAGGGAAGTATGAAATAAAAGAAAATATCTTTGTTAAAAATTGTTATAATGAACAAAGACCTTAAATAACATAAGTCAGCCTACTTGAGATGGATTTTGCGAAGTATTCTGTTTATCAAATGTGTTTAACGTTCATTTTAGTGACGGCTCTTTTTTTTTTTTTTTTTTTTTTTTAAATTTTGAAATTTTAAGAAATTCAAACAAATATATAAATTTGGAAATATGTCTTATATTTTTTTAGCATTTTATTGTCGTGAAATAATTTTAGACATTTCAAAAAAGTTTTTGGAATGACTTTTAAAAGTAGTCTTTAGGATGTAATGGTAAATTACTTTTGGAAGAAATATTTACGTAGTGAAGGACCGTACTTTGTATAACAGTAACAAAAATAGGGAAGTATGAAATAAAGGAAAATATTTTTGTTAAAAACTACTTATGAGAAAACCATAAATAACGTAAGTCGAGCTCTCATATTCTTCCCTGAGTTCTTAAAAATTATTTATGAACTTTTATCCTTACCCAAACATGCTACTTTGTTTGAAAAATGTGTATGTTAAAATAAACTTCTGTGACATCGAAAAACGTTAAGAACTGATCATGCCTGTCAAGGTTCAGAAATATTATTCGATCGTAGAAGATTTATTTGTTTTCTAGATAACGTTTCGAAAGACTTAAGATCTTCTGTTCCTTATTTTTATTTATAGAGATTTTTTTATCTCGGATTTTTTTTTTTTTTTTTTTACAATTTCGAATTTTAGGCGAAACACGTGTTGCACCGTTCACATGTAGGCCAACTTTTTCCTTTGATTGACAGTCACTGATCAAAACCAACCAAGGAAAACTGAACGGAAAGAAGAAAAAAAAAATCGTTTGCACGCGACAAACGATATTTTCACTCACATTTTAAGGAAGTGAAGTTGAGTGATGAATCAAAGCGAAGAAAAGAAGGGAAAAAAGTGAGAAAACGAAAGAGTAAAAAAAAAAAAGAATAAAAAATTCAAAACTTCAAGCTGATGTGGATTTTATATTTAAAAAAAAAAAATTATGTATTTGACCTCGTTCCATATAGCTAACGCTTCTCTGGAACATAAGTAATGCGTGGCTTAAAATGTCAACCATGTTCGATGCTCAGATAAAGCAGAAGACAACTTGGCTCCAAATCGAAGAGAACATTGAACTTGGCTTTAGAGAAGCTTATCCTTGATTTCTTACTTATGTTTTCGTTTTTTACCTTCAATGCTATATTTTTTTTCTTCTTTCGATGACTTGAGTAAGTTCCTGGAATAGGAAGGACCCCACTATCTACTTTCTTAAGTTTCTATTTACAATATATCTATTCTTCCTGCACTTGAACGGATTCCAAAAAGAGTTTGTGAAACTAATATCAACGTTTATATTAGTTCCACAAACAAATGACAAATTTTTATAACTATTTAGAATAGCAAAAAAGATGCACTAAACAAATCCTAATCAGAAAAATTAATTTCGGATTTCATGAATTAATAAAGTATATTTTAACAGAAATTCTGAATTTTGAAAATTGAAACTTCTTGTGATCTTCTTGAAAGAAGCAACAACTTAAACAAAAAAAAATCTTTTTTTTTTGAATCAATAATAAAAAGCAAAGTTCTATTAATAAGAGGAGGGCTCTATTTTTTCTCATTAAAACAGATATTTCAAATCATATAATCATAATTCGAAGTTAGATTCGCAAATAAAGAAGGAAAATTTCAAAAAATTATTTAGAATAAGGGGAAAAAAAGGCAGAATAAACAAGTTGTGAAATGAACTACTAAAATCAGATTTTATGAATTAATGCAAGTATTGACAAAGAATTCTGGTTCTTCAAAATTTAAAACTAATTGTATTATAGAAGAAACAAAACATTCAAGCTCTTATTTTCTGTTCTAATAATGAAATAAAATGAGAATTTTGGTTTTCTTTTAATTAAAAACATATATTTTAAATGATACAATTATAATACGAAGTTGGATTCGTAAATAAAGATGGAAAATTCTGAAATCAAAGTTACAAACTTTTAGGAATTAAAAAAATTGCGTGATGACTTTGGTATTTGATTAAACTTAAATGGAGTTCCTTCACGGCAAAAAGTGTTTTACAATTTTTCTCATTGGAATTATCATGAAACTCGATGATGAATTGCTGAATATATCTATACTTAATGAGAAATTTACAGCATTGTATGTATTATGTTATAACCACACATATAGCATTTAAATTATTCACAAAACACATACACACATCCCTTGATTTAAACGGTAAATAGGTTTTTTGAAAAATCGTTCACACTAAAACCTTGTAAATTAATGAGATAAGGATTACATGAAAAAAAAAAAATTGAATCATTAATTCGCAGAGACATTTCTTATGCTCATGTTTTTCAATTTATTTATTAAAGGAAAAGCATGAACGCAAGTTAACAGTATTCGGTAAATAAGGCACATAAGTTCAAATTAAAGATATATTTTACAAATAAAATGCATAAAAAAACGACCCATATTCCATACAAACAAAAACAATAAAATAATTCAAACCAAAATAATTTTCATAACAATTACACAGTCCGACTCCTTTAGTCTACTTAACCCCCGTTTTTATGATGGCTTCTTTCGTATGATATTTAATTTAATTTTTTTTACAGATGACGTCAGGCCTTCCTCCTAAGAGAAGCTATTAATATCTTCTTTTTTCTTTTTTTTTTTTTGTTCTTTCTATTTTATACATCATACGCTAAACATGCCATGGAGCTCTAATTTAAAATAGAGAACTTATTCTTCGAATGAAAGAATCACGAGGAACAAATAAGTCAAATGGGGCTTGCGCACCTAAAAAACGAGCAAAAAATGAAGTGCATAGGTAGAGTAGGAATCTTTTAGGAAACCAGAACTAACAGAGATGCAGGAGAGAAAATCTTACAAAAAAAGATCCAAAAATAGACAAGGAGAGATTTTATTCAAAGTAGGCGAGGGGGGAGGGGACGAAATCCATTGCTAACCTTGGAAAAAACGCGGCAACGAAGCAAAAGTTGAATAGAAGATAACAAAAATCCGAGAACTTTAAAAAGAGTTCGAAAGATTTAAGACAAAATGCTTCAAAATAAGGCGATGGTCGTAAAACCGGATCGCTACCCATATCAACGTAAAGAGAAGCAAAGTAACGAGAATAAGATACACACACAAAAAAACCCCAATTGAGTGATGAAAGTCAACACTCTGAATATCTGAGACAAGAAAAAGAGGAGGACGAACGACCGCAAGTTCCCCAATCATAAAATGTAGACGGTGATTCTTGTCACAAAAGAGAGACGGTAAAAATCCGACAAAGTGGAGATGAACAAAAGGTTGTCTTTGAAACGCATCCTTTGAAAGTTTGCGGCTGAGAGAAGTCAATGATTTTTCAATACTTTTTACTTGTCTTTTTTGAATCTGAATGTTTCAATTTTTTTTGTGAAAGATTGCTTTCAAAAGCTCGTCGTCATTAAGATGAGGCGTACGTTCAACCATTTTTATCGGTCAAATTTTTAAGAGTTATATAAAGAATTATTTCTTCCACGAATGATTTCAGTAATACTCAAAAATAATGTCGAGTGATTATAAATGTAACGCAGAAAATTCATATCGATGTTGGAAATTACATTATCGCTCAATTTATATTAATACTGAAACTCGCGGTTCACTTAATTCACAGTTAGTAACCATTCGCCTCCCCTTTCCTCTGACAACCACTAGGGAACCAGGTCCTACTGTATAACATGAAAACATAAATAAATATCATCCTTTACACTTCTTCAAAGTTTTGACCAGCTAAAATTCTTCTTTTCTTTGATTGTGTAGGTATAACATGTCATTATTAGAATCACTAACAGAAAATTCTTCAATGTTTCTCATAAGTAATGCTTCATTAGTTGAGAAGTTGGCTGCATTACTCAAAGCCATGAGAGCGATAATTTGATTCCATTCAAGGACGCGGTAGCCTAGTGTTCATGGTCGTGAACTCGCGGTAGGTGTTGCTTTTGTCAAGTCGTGGGTTCGAGCTCTGATGCTACAAAAGAGCAGCCGTGTAACGGGCCTGATGCACATTAAATTTGCCGAGGTTCTAACTCCTCCTTTTGGCGTGGTGTAGAAGTTTGGAGATGGAGGGACCAATTCAGGTGTCGCAGTCACTTAACCCGAGACCATCGCCAGTAGTCCCTCGTGTTGCTTTTAAATGCGATGTTAATCAACTATCAATCAATCAAAACAAAACGAATGTAGTAGTTATATCCATTTGATTCCAAAAATCATTCTATAAAAGAGCGAGATTTATAACAAATAAATATACATGCATATTTTTTTTAAATATCAAGTATCGCTTAATTCTATTTGGTCTTTCAAAACATTAAGATATAATAAAGAAATAAAAAAAAGTTATAAAACCAAGTTTCAGAATCATTGGATTGATGACTCGATGGCGATTATTTTTTATTGTTACAGAAGATGAATTGTAAATACGCGATTGTTCCAAAATGACTTTCGACTTGAACTTCTGTAGACAAAGGGTCATAATATAACACGTGGCCTTTGTCAGAATGTGCGAAATACCCAAATAATATACCTGATAACAGTATTTGGAGGGTGAGGGAAAAACAAGAATATGGGTATGATTGAGGTAAAATAACATGTTTTTTATACTTCGTCGACCTTAATGTGGAAAACTCAGAAACTATATTCGCATCTTGTTAAGCCGCTATGTAATCTGGTAGTTTCTATTTTCCCAACATCAGATTCGAATTTGAAATAAGAAATTACATTTTCTTCCACTTCGAAATGATTTTATTCGATGAAAATTCGAATTTTTTCCTTAAGAATAATATATCAAGAATCTTTTAATAAGATGTTGGTAACTTTTTATTCATTATTTTTGTATCAGTTTTTAAAAATATTTATGACCATGAATAATTGTATCAGAATTACCGACATTTTCGATTACCGGTAATTTGGTAAAATTTTCAAACCCAACCTGTATACTGGCAAATTTCCGGGAATTCTTTAAGCTATGTGTGAATTTAATATATAAAAATCCATAATAATAAGCCATTTTATTTAATTCTTATATATTGTGTCAGAAGTATATGGAAATAAGTAGTATTCTGAAAGCAAATAATGCAAATGAAATTCAACAATTTTATAACAAATTATAAGTAACATTTACACGTGAATAATGTTTTACAATTAAAACAATTATAACACATGTATTTGCATACACAATCAATTTGTTCACAAATTTTAAAAATTAAGAACATAAGAAACAAATTATGTAATTTATTTTGTACAAAATAATCCCGCAGTAGAAAGAAAAGATATTTCAGATTCTCATTTGTTGATTGCTTTATGATTATTAATGAATCGTACATATTTTATTTGAATATAATTCTCCTTACATTTCCTTGCTGAAAATATTGATGAAATGGATTAATAATTTGTAAAAAAATTTTGTAATCTTAAGAAAAATGTTTCATATTCAATAAAGCCTTTGTATGATTTGATATTGTTTGGGAATTCTAGTTTAAAAAATGTTCTGCTTTTACGTGTTTTCAAAAATTGTATAATTTACTATATATATATATATGATTTAATGTTTACACTATATTCAGTTACTAAAAGTTACTATAGAAAAAAAAATACCTCTTCTCTTTACTTTAAATTATGTGAAATATGAAATTTATCTTTTAATATATTTTTAAATTCGTTTTTTTTTTCTTTTTGCTTTCAAAACCAAAGGTTAAAAAAAAACTTTTTTTCTACATGATTTCTGTTTTCATATCACTTGCGAGTATAAACGTTACCTCTATACGATTCAAATGCATACTAAGGAATAGGTAAACAATTTTGTTGGTAAATTTTGTGAGGAATATGCACAAAAGGAAAATTAAATGAATATATATAATCTGACCCGTTAAAATATTCTAAATTCGTTTTAAGGTTCAAATTTATCATAGGAACTATAGAAAAAAAATATGGTTTAATCAATCACTAAGAAAAATAATCATATTCTTAGGTCATCATGAAATAGAAGCAAAAAGGTTTCTCATTGCTAGAATTTTCACTGAAAATAGCATTTTTGGGACTATGAAAGCAGAATGTATCATACAAGCTCTTCTTCAAAGACACAGAAGATTAAATTTGAGAATCTGAACAGTACCAAAAAAGTTCTGTTGGCTCAAAAGTAAGAGCCAAAAGTTAAGTTTGTATCGTGATCACAACTGAACTCTTTTTTTTTTTTTACTTAAGGATGAGTGGCAACAGCAGCTAGTGTTTAAGTTTTCATTCTATTGTAAAACAAAATGGCGCATACTGCCGAAAGAATGTAGCGGAATATATCAGCGAAAGCAATTAATTCTAAAATGATATTCTCGAAATTTATTCTTTAATGCTTGAATATTTGTTATTAATAAATTTTGCATTTCTTGCATTCTTATTTTCAGAAATACGAAAACAAAATCAGTAAAACAAAGATTACATTTCTAGACTGTTTCCCGTCATAAATACGAATTTATCCATGTTCAAACAATTACATTAAACACTGATATTTATTGTGTATAGTATTTTATGTAGTCATTCAATACACACACACACACACACACACACACATATATATATATATATATAACACATGGATCAATAAGTCCCGAGACTGTGCGGTCGTTTTTTTTTTGCAATTTCTTCCTTCAAACGCACCAGCAAGTCAATATAATAATCACTGTTGATCGATTTACCTTTTTCGAGGTAGTCAATGAAAATCACGCCATGCGTATCCTAAAAAAATGACGCCATGACTTTGCCAGCTGACTGCTGCGTTTTCGGACGGCTTTCGCCAGCTGTGCGCCACTCAGATGACTGCCGCTTCGACTCTGAAGTGTAGTGATGTATCCATGTTTTGTCCATGGTCACGTAACGACGCAAGAAATCTTTTTTGTTGCGAGTAAATAGCGATAAACAGCTTTCTGAATCATCGACTCGTTGCTGTTTTTGTTCCATCGAAAGCAATCGCGGCACCCACTTGGAAAAAACCTTTTTCATGCTCAATTTTTCATGAAGGATAGTAAATACACTTCCATATGATATCTGTGTCCTCTCAGCAATCTCACGGAGCTTCACTTTACGATCTTTCATTATAATTTTTGTCACTTCACTCACATTTTCCGGTGTAACGGCTTCCACAGGTCTACCCGAGCGTTCCGCGTCATTTGTGTCGGTACGACCACGTTTAAACTCGGCAAACCACCGACAAATCGTTGCTTTTGATGGACAAGAGTCCGGGTAACATTTTTCAATCCATTGTTTCGCTTGCACGGTGTTTTTACCCATTAAAAAACAATGTTTTATCAGAACACGAAACTCGGTTTTTTTCCATTTTTTAAACAAACTACAAAACGACTTTACTCCAACCTCGATTACTCAGCTGTTTCTGGTCTGATAGACTTAAAATTTTGACACGTTTCAAGCAAAGGTTCGTACTCTAGAAAGACCTGGGTTACTGGTTTACAACGAGCGCCATCTCTGGGTTAGTCTCGGAACTTATTGATCCATGTGTTATATATATATATATATCTTCTACCACGTAAATTTTAAATAATCTTTTGAGCCTATAACATTATAGTCTATTTGAAGATCTTAAAATTAAAAATAAGCACATTAATTAAAGCAAAAATTAAAGAAATATAGATGAATGGAATACACACACAAAAAAAGTAAACACTAGTTGTGATTCATATTGTTAGAAAAAAAAGTTTTTTCATTTTCAAGGGTTCAATTTTTCAACATTGCTTTATAAATCATGCTACAACGTTAGCTTATTTTGCATGCATGGAAATTTCATATAGTTATTAAAAATATGAGTGAATGAATTTAATGATAGTTAATAACAATGAATAAACTCTGTCCATGAGACTAAATTATACTTATATTCATATATTAAAAATGAACAATACAATAAATTTTCAAATATTCTGAACTTGTTAGATTTACCAGCAGGATGCCTTTAGAATATTATGTATATACATTTTTGCCTGGTACCACCCATGTTTGAAAACGCCCAAAAACTCATATATCAAGGAAATTTAATCTTAACATCTCAGAAATCTTTTATCAGCAAATACCCATTTGTCTTCATTTATTCTTTCCTTTCTTCTATCTTCTTCTGTTTTTTAAGTAATTACTCATTCGTTCTGTTAAAAACGATGAAGGAAAATCATGCAGAAAAGAACAAGTAAAACATCAACAGAACAAAAAATTGAGAAAAATAAGAAACGAGTTCATATTAAGACATATATAATGTTTTCAAACATGCATGTTTATACATACTAAATATTTCAAATGACCTTCGAATAGAAATATATTTTAAAAAAAGATAGATAATAGCCTAAAAAGAAATTTTAGGCGTGTGAATTATAAAAACTGAAAATCAGTGTCGATATAAGATGAGTTTTTAAATATAAATGTATATAATTATCAAAACATTTCCATCTTGAACATGTTTAGGAAATGAATCTCAAAAATTATGAAGTATTATATTAAGGAAGAAATCATTTCTATGCTATTCGGTAAAAAACACATATACCACTCGAAATAATATACAAATTAAACACTCAAACAAAGTAAAAAAATGAATAAAGATTTAACTACAAAAGAAAATTATATAATATATACCATAGATAAATGACCAAACGCAAGTAAATTAAACGTCAAATAATATGACATCTACTAGAAGTATCAATAGAGGAGGAACAGAAATATAAAAATTGATTCCAAAAATTGAAGAAAAGCATCATAATGGAGTATAAGATAATTAATGTCGTATAGTTTTATAATAATGTAATAATATTGGATGCATTTTCAGTTCAATATTACAACATGGATTTTGGACATCCTTACTGATAGTATATATATGCGTATATAAAATGACCTTTTAATGATGAATGTCTTATTTTATTAAACATGAATATTCATAGTAAATTTCATCAAAATCTGTCCATTAGGTTTTTAGAAATTCGACATAATGTGTAAATTCTCTTAATTGGTTACACGAGAGTAGTTTGGCAGGTTAAAGGAAAAAAGCTATTTGTGTGTGTGTACACGGAATACATCCGAATTTTGAAAACATAGTATTTTAAGCAGATGTATGAATTAAAATGTTGCAAATTTGTCTGAAAATTGCGATATTTTTTGTCTGAAAATGTGTTCCGAGTTAAGCTCAAATAATTTTGCAATAAACGAAGAGAATCCAACAGAACAAGGGATTCATGCATTGCTATAACTCTGCATTTATTATCAAGCTTCTTCTTCTTCTTCTTTTTTTTTTTTTTTTGAAAATCGTTGTTTGTACGGAAATAGCATTCTCCACTTCGGGAGACTATTTTTGTTCATGTAGTGGACCTTGGTTATTCTTGAAAGGGTGCGGTGACTCGAACTGTCCCTTTTACTGTCAGGATAAAACTTTTGCTGTACTTCTTTACAGTGCCTTTAACAACCGAGTCTGAAATGAATTTTTTCTACCAAGAAAGCTTTCAGGCATTAGCGATATCTTGCTTTTCTTATTCGACTCAATAAAGTCCCATTCATTAATAAATAACAGCCGATTTTATTCATATTTCGCCGTCTATCTTTCGGAGCTCGTTTCCACCCCCACCTCTGTCTCATGAGTATACATTATCTCTCTGATTACATTACATTGGCAACGCTTTTCTTGACAAAGAGGGAGGATCTTCATAACTTCCTCACCTCAACAGTCGCCAAGTATTGCCCTCATTTTTAATTCCTATTGTTGTTGGTTGCAACCAGAAAAAGAAAGTCTCCACACACCCTTTTCCTTCACAGGAAAGTCTTTTTTTAAACTGTGTTAAGGACTTTCTTAACGATATTTAGAGGCGATAGTTTTTCCAGCCATTACTGCAATTAATATACATTCCCTGTCATATTTCGCTTGAAACATTTCCGTTAACGTCATCTGCAGTTTCTAGTTAAGACGCATGCGCCGAAACCTGTTATATCTCTAGTTGTGATTTATACATGGGTATCTTAGACACGCTCACACTGAAGTAAGTTTGTGTTGGAAGTATATGCAACCAGTAGTTCTAGGCTGTGGTGCCATCTAGTGTTTAAGTTTTGGGTTACTTTGGTGTTAGTGTTTCGGCGTTAGCATTTGGGGGTTGTTTTCCCTCAGTAGAGGAAGTCGATCGACCTTGAGTGACAGAACTATCCATCTTTCGATTCGGAGAAAATTTTTCATGTGTCTTTTTTACAGTGCTTGTAACAACAGAAACCGTAACAATGCTTGTAACAAGAAAGTTATTCATTGCTGGGTCAATTATTAGGCCCTTTTAACTCTTGTGCTGAGTTCGACTTGAAGAAAAGAGCCGCGGCATTCTATTTGCTTAAATCAGCGGTTGTGTAGTCTTTCCCCTCGTACCCTTGATCGTGACTTCAAATCTGTTTCACCCTTGTACCTAATGGCTCAAAATCTAAAATTTCCCTCCAATGTGCTCATTAATCATATTTTTCATTTTTCCCACCAAAAAAAATCGCATTTTATTTGTTATAAGCTTATATATAGTAAGATATATTTTGAAATAGCTCTACGAGTAGCTTCGCATTCGGGAACTTTTTCAACGAAATGGCAATGCTTGCTAATTTAATTTGTTTTTCTCGATGATTTCTTATCCAATTATTTTTCAAACATAACACTTTAACAATTTCCTTTATTCTAAAAGGAAATAACTTTAAAGTTGCATTCGAAAATTTTACAAATATTGTTGTAATTTTTTTGGTCTCCAGTACTGGCTCGAATTGGAGATATCGGAGATATTTAGTATGTATAGAGGAACTTGACTTCTAAACAAATAACTTCCACTCTAGTTCGTAGAAAATTTGGATTAATAACTTCAATATTTTATTATTTATTCTATCAATTGCTAATTTTATTGTAACTGTTTCTTTAATTTTAAGGAGATAAACTATTGTAAAAATTGTAATATCTTAGTTCGGGTTCTACCGAATAGTATGTTGTTTTATTGTAGGATTCAGAATCTTGTTAATAAGGTGATATCGCAAATAATATATTAAGAGCAGACTCAAGAAATCTCTCGAATTAATTTATTTTTCCAGTTTCTTTGCTTCAGTTACGAAATAAAAGAATTTTTTTAAATATTAATTATACCTAACTTGAAATAAAGTAATGAACGGTTTTTAAATTTCATCCAATGGTAAAAAAATTTCTGTAACAAATATAATTTTTCGGTACTTCATTGTTTTTTTATAATAGCAAAACATATGTTTTTAAAGACAAACTTCTTACAATAACACTATCGAAAGCAATTTGCTGAAATTTCATAGCTATCTTTGTTACCCTAATACTAGTTATTCTATCTACCATCTATTATTTTTTTTTTCCTAATAAACAAGTTCTTAAATCCATCTGTCCATTATTTACAGAATAATCGTGATCAAGAAATATTTTTAAGGTGAGATATTGTAATGAACGTGTTCATGCCATTTTCTTTGAATACATTCGTGTGGCCCTTATTTATCGTCTGCGATGATCTCTTAAGGATTCGCTGTTGCTTAATAACTACATATGGTTGATTGAGCGATCATTAATGCCATTTTGTTTCAATTGGGGTATATGTAATTATTTATAATAAATTTATGTAAACTAATTGGGATAAACAAAGTAATTTACTTATGAATAAAAAATTAAAGTGATAATCAAACAAAAATTAAACTCTCGGGTTAAGGGGACCTTTACTAAAGGTCTATAGACACCTTAGAAGTTCGTAAACTTGAACGAAACAAATCAACGTCTTATCTTTTTACTTCAAAAATTACCAATTAAATGTTCAATTTTCTTTTCGATAAATGTACGTAATAAATAACAGTAATATTAACTGTATCTGTCATCAAATATTACATCCTAAAGTAATATTCTCATTTAATACGAACAGTAACAAATTCCCGTTTTCACATATCTTTAATACATAAAATTGTACCTAAAATTTCATTTATACTACATGTATTTATGTATTATTAAAATTTAGCTCGACAATTGTTATTTTAGGTATTATAATTTATCATTTTCTGAAAGTATTTTTTTATAGTTTCTAGTGCATTAGCTGGTTTTCAATGTTATTTATTAGCTATCTTTGCAATATTACTTAATACATGCATGTTTATTACAAATTTGTGCTACTCTTTTGCATAATGGACCAGTTCCGTCATCTTTACTTCAAACATGAATAGCAGCAGTAAAAAACGAGTTTTTTGAACGTGGATTTTTGTTTCAAACTACGCACTTTGCGTAACATAATTTTTTATACCTTAAATTTTAAGAGCAAAAGGGAACTTTGAGTCAAATTGAATTTATTCAGTAATTAGTTTTAAAAATTTATTTTATTATTTGATGTTCATTAAATTTATCATTCTAAAATAAATACGAGCAAAATTTTGACCACAAAAGATCGATGAATGAAATAATGTTTAAGAACCCTTACTATGGAATATTTAGATAGAAATACGTATATAGCTTAAAAATTTATGGATACAGTTAGTAAATATGTTTGAATTTTTATGAGATTTTTTGATTTTTTTTTATGTGAAGTGATATATTTTATGTCTTGTAGAATGTGGGTTAAAGCTCTCGTCAACCAATTTGGAATTCGTGAACGTAATATTAATCCTATGGAATCTACTATCATCCTCAAATCTATACTATTATATTTATTTCAATGCAGTAAAGTGTACCCGAAAGAACAAAATTTAATGAGCGTTTCGACATAATTAGATCTCCGATTTTTGGAAAAATTTTAAAATATTTTTTTAAAAACTGGAAAACCCACAAACGAATCATTACGGCTATCTTCGGCTAATGTTAAAGAATAGGTCCTAAAGTTCGAACATATTTTCAGGTAGTAGAAATGCTCAATATTAATATAAATTATTAATTTAGATATAAAACATATATTTGTTTATTAGATGGCATTCTTAGAATTTTGAATTTTTTTTAAAAATATCCAATTTTTCGCTTTAATGTAAAATGGATATTCAATTTTCTGAATTAAAGTTATAGGAGACGAAATTTTCGAACACATTTTTTTTACAAGAATTTTTTTTTATTCAAGCAGAATTGAGTAAGTTAAAAATATACGCTTCTCTCCATAGAATAGCGTAGCCAGAATATAGTTTTATGTCGTTATTAATCAATTTTTTAAGGTTTCAAATTTATTTTTATTCATTATTGACGTTTATCGGACTGTCTGCAAAAGATGGCGCCAGAATATTTTTTTTTGACAAATGTATTTAAACGAATCATTAAAACAGAGTTAAAATATTTTTAAAAATCGGAGGGAAAGTGTAATTGCGCAGAAACCTTCATTATTTTTTGTTCTTTTAAATGTACTTCATCACATTCAACTTGACATAATAGCACAGGTTTTGAGGAGGAAAATAGAAATTCTATAGGGTTAACATTACTGTCCCAAGTGGCTAGTACATGGGGACCTTAACAAAAACTTTTAATATAGTCCAGATGACCCCTCAGAGACTGACTACCGTATTAACAACAACAACAAACAGGGATGTCGTAATACTTCTACATTTCAAATGTGTCAAAAAGTATTAAGAACTTCTCAAAATAAATTCCGATTCTTTCCCGTAGAAATTTTTTATTTACGATATTGTCCATGTATAATGCAAAGGTTTTATAATCCTATAAATTTTCATAGCCACATAAATGCATTTAAAACGCTCTGTAGGCATAAATTCAAACACGAGTCAACTTGAACTAAATTTGATGGATTATGATTGATTGATTGATTAATCTTGTGATACATTGGCCTTGTTTTGTCGGAGCTGGAGACGTCAGTCTCAACAGCTTGTATATCAAGAGCTCGGAATCACAGAATCACAAAATCACTCATTGTTCCACGCAAGGACGAAGATGTTTTCCTGTAAAACGCATGCGTGATTACCATTGCTAATAGGTTCCATAATTCTTGGATGTTTTCGCTGTTGGAAAGAAAACATGCAGATGTTTTCGTAAATGAAATATTTTCTTTTTCATTTCAGTTTTCAAAACGTGCCTGTATAAACCTCGCAATTGTGTCTTAAGAATTTATAATAAGAATTTTTTTTAAATATAAATGTAAATTTTGTCAAAAGTAAAAATGCTAACAATGGATTAAAAATTCCATTTTTCTAAAATCGTTTTCCAATAAATTCATAACTCAGAATTATAGATTTAGGTAATTTCACTCCAACATTGGAAATGTTTACAAAAAGGAAATTCATGCGTTTCCGTATGTCCGAATTAAATAATAACGTATTAAATTTGTATTAGAAAAAGAATATAATAATAAGCAAAATTCGTTCAGTAGTTCGAAAATTAAAAATTTATATTTAATGTAGTATATAAAAACGAATAAAGATGGTTCTGAACTATTAAACTGTCAATTGATTCTATGATTCTTCTAATAAGGAATAATAATCGTCTGCAAAGGAATAACTGCTAAAAAGAGTAAAAAGAAAACTGAAATAAAATAATTATTAAAACTAATTTTCTTTCATATTTAATATCCCAGTAAAAATTGCTTTAATTTATTTGAATGTTTCATGATATGTGACCTTTTTTATCATTTTAAATTTTTCGCGAATTTTTTTCAAAAATTACTTTTGGTATCACTGTTGTTTCACTCGTATATATACATGTCTAGCGTTTATATTATTTTTAATAGTTTATACGTAGTATTAGTGATATTTTCCATAAATATATTAATAATGATTAATTCGACATAAAGTTATTTATCTTATAATTCTCGAATAACTATTTTTAATATTTTGTGATTTTATTCGGACCAACTTCATTTATATGGATCTATTTTTCTTACAATGAAACACAAAATCTTTAATGTCGTTTTCAAAAATCATCATTTTTTTTTTTAAATTATTCGGTCGTTAATGAAGTTTCATAGAAGAGCAATTTAATTCGTAATATCTCAGAATAACACATTTCTGCATCAAAAGATACTCAGAAATTAAATTAAAATATAATTATTAGCCTTGAAGGCATCTGTCAAATAGATGTTGTTATGCAGATTAATACATAAAAATAGAACTTCGAAACACTTTTTGATACGTTATTGTGAGGGGGAAAGAATAATTCTTTCTATTTCGGAGTTCTTTTTATAATTCTTACTTTTTATTTTTCATGATTAAGTGTAAGGTTTCAAAATGAATCTTTTGATTCTGCGATTTCTTCGGTGACGTGTACAGATATTGAATGCCGAAGGGTCGAAGTGTAAATTGACACTCAATTTGCCTGAAGCGCTGCAGTTGTCACCTGCGAAAGACAATGTCATTAACTTTTCAAAAAGAGTTTCTCGAAATAAGTGCCGATGAAAAGTACCTCAAGGCATTATAACATTTAAAATATTTTTTTTTACAAAACAATTTTTGTTGTCAGACCTTTACAGATTCTACGCATTATATATATTTATTTTTTTGCATATTATAACATTTTTTTTAAAGTTTTGCATAAAAATGTTTTCTTAATCCTTATGTTATTTTAGAAATTGATTGCATAACTTAAAAATAATTAATTAACTAATGTTAATAATAAGTGTACTTCATCAAAAAAATTCAATAACCACAATTGTATTTCACCACACAATATGTATGTTATGAAGTTTGATTAAAAAGTACTACTTTCAAGTCCATAACCAGAATGCCACATAAGTCTTTTATGCAATGTGTTGTTTTTCTGTGTTCCTAGATGTTTTTAATGTTCTGAGAACTGAAGATAATAGATGACGCTGACGCAGAGAAACGTCACTGCACTCGACCTAGCAACTGGTGATTTTCACCACTTCCCAAAGATGAAAAAGCACCTCAAGGGACATCACTTTCGTTCTGACACTTTTAAATGACAAAACATTTTTTAACGACTAGGTGAAAGCCGGCATTAAAGCCTGGTTTCGACAAAAACCACTGTAAATCTCCTACAGGTTTGTCCGACAAGTACAGCATTCACACAAGAGAATGCAAATCGATGATTATGTCAAAACGGGAATAGAGCATTACATGAATGAATCTTAAATAACGTCAATATAGCTTTTTTTAAATGATTATTGAATATTGTAATTCTTTCGTTCGCTTTAATTATTTAAAACGAATTACAGTAGCAACACTCAAACGACAAATCGAAAAGATATCAAATAACAGAAACGTTGTAAAGTTTTCAATTTTGAAACACATTTTATTACTCATTTGTGAAACATATTTTAATTCTATGAAAAGTAACTTTTTACAACCAACAATATTAGAATATACTTTCACGTCAGTGACAGTACTGAAGTGAATTGAATTGAATTGTTGAAAATTGTAATTCCATAATTCATAATTCAATTCTCATTCTATTTCGTGTTTTCATCGAGTAATGTAATGAAACATTTTATCTAGCAATTTAATCCAAAAACTTCCAGAAAAAAATATTGTTCGATTGATTAATTTTATGGTTTTCGTAAAGTGATTCGGTCCCCAGAATTATATTTATATAAATAAAATCACTTTCTATTTTATAATTAACGGTTTCCGTAACAGAAGTTTGTAAAGAAAAAAAAAAAAAAAAAAAAAAAAAAAAAAAAGGAAGAATTGTGTTGAAAAAATTGTAATTCTCTCTCTCTCTCTCTCTGTCCTTGAAGATCGAGTTTTGTCTTCGAGTGAGTAATGTTGCTATATTTTATTAGATTGTGGTAGTAAGAAATGTGTCGAATTAAAAAAAGTGGTTGTTGTGATTCTTATTTCGAAAAGATGTTTATGAAATATTAAGAACAATGAGTGTATACCAAAGATATAAACTCAAATTCAAATTAACCTGATGTGCTTTACGATTTTCCTTTTTCAAGAACACATCCTGGCCTACATAAAAGCCAACTCCACATCACCACACTACTTCCCGACACAGTCGAGTACCCGCAATTAAAAACCAACAACCCTGTAACAGATTCGATACACACACCATGCAACCCCGAAGTCCCAACAGTCTTCCCGTCTCAACAGAACAAAATGCAAAACAGCCGGCAGCACATGCCAGAATGAAACCGAAATCACTTCCTATTGTTAGAGACACCCACAACCATTGTTAGCAGCAAACGATTTTCTTGTTGCGAGAAAAACTGCATTAACAAGCAATCGAGAGGTCATTTGGTGTAGCCGCCGATATCACGCTTTGTTAAATCCCACTTCGCCTATTGTATGGGAGGGAGGGGGAGAACAATATTTTCTCTTGCTTGCTTTTTTTATGGGTTTTTGATGGAAACGGAAGTGGAACGAGATGAGGTGTTTATTGAATCCAATTTAGAAGGTTCGCATAGTAACCACGCTGTTGTCGGTATTGGCCATGAGAGTGAACTTATGCAAATTGGGTTCGAGGGTGGGGGTTGCTTAATTTGATTGTTCTCACACACTTTTTTTTTCTACCTCCGGTTGGTTCGTATAGAGGTTATCTTCAACTAATTACAGAGAATAGAACTGGTAATTCCAAACATTTTTTCCGACAGAAAAATTTTACGATATTAATGAAAGTTCGTGGATTTGACCATACTCGCATTATATATATATATATATATATATATATACTGAAAATTTATGAAAGAATAATTTAAAATATTTAAAAAGACAAAAATCCAGAAAGAAATGTAACAATGAAAGAAAAATAAATGAAAATATGGAACCCAGCAAGTCAAAAAGCAATATCGGGCTGAGGACCGATTAAGCGGGGTTAAACTAGTTTAATGGTACCAACCTTCCCCCTTTGCGACTTGGTAGGCTGAATTAGGAAATCCAAATTGCAAAAGAGTTCATGATTAAAAGATGAAAAAAAAATTCAGCGATAAAATCTATAAAAATAAATTCTATAATTCCTGGTAGGCTGAATTGGGAAATCCAAATTACAAAAGAGTTCAATGATTAAAAAATGCAAAAAATTTAAAAAATTTTCAATGATAAAATTTACAAAAATAAAATCTATAATTATAAAAATTATCAACAAATCAAAATATAAAAATTACTTACAAAAATTCAAAGAAATGAAGATTCATATATGTGAGTAGTAAGACGGAATTGTCTTTAAGCTTCAAGATGTATATCACATACTCAAAATGAATAAAATATAACACATCATCACCATATAAATTGAAAAAAATCATTGTTTGATTGGTAATAAAATGTAAAAGGATGCAAACAATTGGTTGGTAATAAGTTGTATAGTAAAGGAGTATAACGGTCCAGAGAGTGATTAAAAATGTAAGCTGTGTAAATGTAAATAAATAAGTAAATTCTTCACGGCTAGACCACTAACAAGCCGACTATGTGGACCTATTGTTGTGTGGTGGATTTGATATATATATATATATATATACACATATAATGCAAATCCTGACGGGCTTGAATATTTAACTAGTCCTTATTCTAAAGATATTCAGTTGTGTCACACAAAAGAAACAAAAAAGAGTCACACAAAAGAAACTTTCAAACATGCGTTCTTTATCCATTTTTATAAGCACAATAATAAATAAATAATATTTTACAAAAAGCTATAGCTTACTACATTCCACAAATTCCAAGACAAAATTCGAACAGAAGAATTATAATTTTTACCTGTTTCATTTTTCAAATCAGTCACGAAAACAGATATATAAAGCGATTATTTAAACAAATATTATATATTCCACTACCAAATGAATATGCTTTTAAATATTAAATTATTGAATTAAATATATTAGAATTAAAACAAACGATAAGATATCAAAGTAGATAATACTATTTTGTTTCAGATATTAAAAAAAAAAAAAACGAATGATAAGATTAGAGTCTTTGTTGTTACAAGGATAGAAGGATCTCTCTACTTTGTAAGTTTTAGTAATGTTTATGTTTTTAAAACCATGTAATAATTGAATATTTTTTATTCAGATTTATAACCATAGGTGCCAAGTTGTGATCTCTATTAGGGTTAACAGAGATTCATTATGGGAACACTATCCAAACAACGAATAACTTCGTAGATTTAATTACATTTATTTAGACATTATACTTGAGGACACAACAAATATAAGGACAAACAATTTTGGGTAAACATAATAATACAGATCCACATAAGTTTCTGGCGGAATACCATGTTTGCTTGTCAACTCCTCCGCAAGGATTGCTGGGAACTGGAGCTCCAGTTGTCATCACTCCTCGGCGGCCGCTAGGCGGCGCGTTTGAGCGCAGGGTGGTTACAGATTTTCTTTTTAATAGAGCTTAATTTTAACAATTCCTATTGTTGGGTAATTTTTTATTAGCATGTATGCATGTTTATTTTTCGTGTGTGCAGTATTAGTGTTATTTACATACACACACGCACACACATATACAGTACAGACTTATGTAATTATATATATATATATGTGTGTGTGTGTGTTTGTGTGTGTGTGTACGTAATTACGTAACTCTGTACTCTTTCTTTTTTAATTTCTTTTTGTTCTTTTCTTTTCCAGTTTTGTTCTATTTGTGGCGCCGGTAGCCTGTGTTCATGATCGCGAATTCTCGGAGCTTCCCTTATATCACTAAAGTTCCTCGATTAGCGTTATGGAGGCATGTTATATCTGTCAAGGCTACAATTTCTCTTTCAGTGGCTTGGTGAGGAAGTTTGGAAAGGGAATTGGCAGCTCAGGTGTCGCCCTCGTCACTGGGGTGTATCTCAAAATAACGAGGTTCGTCGCCAAAAGCCCTCGTACAATAATGAATCAGTCTACGAATATACAATTTTCTTTGAGAGAAATGCGTGCTACTTTATCAGCCTCTCTAGAATACAACCTCTAAGCAGAACTTTTGATTTATAACGCGTGTTTCAGAAGGTGAGGAGACCATTCAATAGACTCGATCATAAATAGGTCAGACGATAATATCAATAAAACAAAAGAATAAATATTTATCTGTCACGTTGTCTGGAATATTATTATCGTTTTTATAACGTCGATGTTTGTTTTGTTATTCGAAATCGGTAACCTATGAGTGACGCATTTTAATGTCTGCTCGTCTCTCTCAGAGGTGTTTTATTATCGATCCCTGAAAAACGTGATTAGGTTTCAAAATTTTAGGAAAAGCTGCGCCATTTCTATGTTTTGAAATATCTAATAGATTCGTTCGTCCGTATTTTTTTATTTATTTATTTCAAAAGGAAATAGTATTGTATGAAAGAAGGAAAGTTTTTCTCCTCGAACAATGGCTTAAGATCTATTTAGGAAATATAATTTTATTTCTTAATTTTTTTTCAACCCGTAAATGAAAAGGATAATTATCAGTATATTTGTGCCATTTTTAATATGCAAGCCTCGTTGGACTTAAAGATTTTAACTTTTAAATAAAGGAAATTTTTCGATTCATATTTGCGGGAAAAATGGTATCTTAGAAACAATGCCTGATGACCCATCGTTGAAAGAATTATTTTAAAGTCAACTGCGTTATCTCTAAATGAAAAGAAGTGAGTACAAATAGCATATTCTTAACGATACTGTATTCTTGGTTATCGAATAATGAAATTGTCGTGGGATTTAATTGTATGGAATACCATTATCGTCATTTTAAAAAATGAGGAGAAAATAATTACTGAGATATAATCCTATCTCTTGCTATTTCACTACATTAGCTCATTGCATTTTAAAACAAGAAAGATTATGGAGTCTAGACTTAAATTGCATGATTGTGCAGTTCTAAAGTTCGCAGAAAAGTGTCAAGGTTACTTGAGACGCACCAAGAACCGAAATAGTTCTATAGATAAATTTATTAGATTCTCAGATTGAAAGAAATAATATCGGTAAGCCTTAATTTGAAATAAATATATATTAACACTCTAATTAAATACTCTTAATATAGAAGACGGCTAGATAATATAAGTGTAAGTAAATAATTCACGAGGTTAGAAATTATTGACAAATCTGATGGATTTGGATTCAAATCTATATCCTCTTACAAGCTACAACGGAGGTTAATTTAAATCTTCTTTAGAAAGTGCAGTTCATAATATCGATTTCCCTCTCAACTTCCGCTAAAAACACTACTGAGAGAACGTTAAGTCCAAGAGCGTTAAGTACTGAGATAAAAAAAAAGCAGTTCTCTTCAGCACTTTGCACACTTCATTCACAGTAAAAGAAAGAAATCACACAGGCACATTAATTTTTTTCACTCTTTCGAATACATTTTATTCCATGCAGTTATGAGCAATAATCTAGCTTTGAGAAGAAAAGTGAGGAATTACATAGGATTAACATTGCGTTCGGATATTCGAGGTGGCGTATTGATGAGAGCCCCAATTTCGTCATGCATGTACAAACTCATAGTTTAAGCTTTGTTGAAGGGATATGCTCACACACATTGTGCTGCTCCATGTGGTGCACTGCGCGTGCAACGACTCGTTCAAGAACTAGTCAGAAAGGTACTGGGAACATAGCTATAATGTACTTAAAACTGACTTTAATGCGCACTGCTTTAATGCTTTTTAAAAAGATATTTAGAACTATTTGTCGAAACATAGGCTCGAAGATTTTTAATATTATTCAAGTTTTTCAGATCGTGTTTTCGAGTTTTTTCAAGAGATGTCAGTTGGTCTGTAACGCTCCTAAAATTAGCCTTAGACTAAATCGCCCTTATAGATCTCTTCACTCCATTGAGAACCTCTGATTTGGGTTATTCTCTACCTAAACCTATAAAAAAAATTGAATTCCGTAGTAGAAAAATTCTGTTTAAAAGGTAATTAATTATTTTGATTTCATTAATTATTAAATTCATTGATACTGTTAAGAAAATTCCCATCTTGTGGGGTGTACGAGTAAAAGTCAGTCCAACACGAAGGATAACAGCAAATGACGATTTATTCACAATTATTCAGGACAAGACAAACAAAGGAATCTAAGCTTGGACAGATTAACAGCATAATTTGAAAACAAAGCTCTAATACAGATTAGCGACTCAAAAGGGACAAAAATGTGGACATAATGACAGTCGCAGCACAACGTTCAGCTCACCAGCTTAATAGTTCACACTACGGTCAAATCTCCAAAGTTATACTTCTCAAGGAATATGACAACGTCCGGCAGTCCGGGCTGATGCTAGCTGCTTCTGGGCCGATTAGCTAGGTTAATTCCGACAGCTTCACGCGATCAACCGATTCACTCTGGAATCGCTCGCATCTCTCCTAATGTCAGCTGCTAATATCAGCCAAAGCCACCAAGATTCTCGCGAAGTTGCCAAAATTGTCGCCAAATTCGTTGCCAAGGGACATTGCTTAAGCTTTCTCTTGTATTCGACGAAATCTCTGGAAATGTCTCTCCTCCCGAGTGACGTTGCACGGAAGCGTCATCGTATATTCGTAACAATGCCCTTCCCTTTGAACCATGAAAGAGGATGCCAATTTAAAGCAGTTGCGATGAGAATTGTAAAAGTTATTAAAGAAACCCAATTTTGTTATGATTATACTAAGTGTGTTTACTCTAGTAACTTTAAATTATCTTACTTTTAACTAAAATAATATGTTACTCTTTCTACATTTTGTTAGACACTTCATTCATTATACACCTCAGAGTTAGATCGCATTGCTTAAGATAAAACTATGAAAGAAAGAGTGTGTGTGTATTTTTTTAATAGGAAGGTATGTGAGAGATAAATTCCTTCAACAAGTTGCATTCTTAAAAACTTCGACAGTTTTAGCTATTTTAATAAACAATGCTGAAGAGAAATAAAACAGTTTAGATTTTCGGTTTTATTTCCCAGCAGATATTAATAAAAAATGCGATAGTAAAAAGGATAATTAAAATCGTATAATCACGGGTAATTAATTAATTTTACTTATTATTAATTAGTTTTACTGTATTTATTTATATAAATTTTTAACTTATTAATGGAGTGGAAAAAACGAGCTTTCAACGACGAACAAAAAAAAAATTAATTCTCAACCTATGCCACAGAAGAAGGAACCGCGGTAGCCTAGTGGTCAAGGTCGTGGATTTGCGACCGGCGGTTTTCGTTCAGTCGCGGTTTCGATCCTTGGCCGCCAAAGACCCGCCGTGTAGCCGGAACTGATTCGCGTTAAATCTGTTCGGGGCCCAAAGTTCTCCCGTTGGCGTGGTGTGGATGTTAGGAGAGGGGGGTGCCAGCTCAGGTGTCGTCCTCGTCACTTGATCGAGGTTCAAAATTACGAGGTCCGTCGCCAATAGCCCTCGTGTTGCTTCTAATGCGACGTTAATAAAAACTAAACTAAAGCCACAGAAGAAGGCTACAACGTTGTTAGGTTTAGCAGATCATTTTTATTAAATAAAGAATTTAGAATTCAGAATAACTATTTTTAATGACCTTTAATCACAGCTTTTAATTTGAATTGCTATTTTTAATTATCTTTAATTGTACATATTCAATTAGAATCACTAATTTTAAATTTTCTACTTCGCCTATATTCTATTTGAAATATAGCACTTTCTCTGGAATTCGGCATGCCAGTAATTTGGCGTTTTGTCAACGGCTGACAGTTCACAAAAAATTATTTTGTGCCTTCCACTTCAACGGAATAATACGGGATATCAATATAGATAAGAAAATTCTATACAAGAAACAGATTAAGCCACCCAAGGTGCGTTTTTCTTAAAAAATAATTATTAAATTTTTCAATTAAATAAAAGAATTAAAGTAAACGATAAAATATCGAGAAATGAACATTAGGAAACTTTTCCGATATTAAAATTAAAGGAAACGATAGATTATTAAATTGAATATTTTTGAGCTAAACATAATTAAAATTGAAGCAAACGATAAAAAATTGAAAAGAGAACTGGTACCCCAAAAGTGATCCAACTAAAACAATAGCTCCTTGGGTGGCTAATAATACCTTTTTGTGTAGTTTTAATTATTTCGTATGATTGACTCTTTTTTTTGCGTGTATTGTATTAAATTTTATATCGTAACAGCTTTTTCTATTTAATTGCGTTATTAGAGATTTTACGGTAATCCGGCATTTTTGGTAATTCGGCGGTACTCTGGTCGTATATCTGTGACGAATTACCGAGAGAGTGCTATACAAAGAGAATGACCTTTAATTATCAGCGTTAATAATGACTTTTCTTATATTTTATGCACCATTTCGAGTAATGAAACAATCCAAATAGTCACAAGTGAAAGCCTTTATACTAATTCCCACCCCATTTAAAAAATGTAGCCTTTTTTTTTTTTTTTATTAAAACATAATTTTGCTTTTGATAAATACAAATTCAATCCCCTTAGCAGTCTGTCTCTTATTGGACAGTCTGTCCCGTCTTTGTGTCAAAGTTCCTTTGAATATCTGAAAAGAGGCAGTTTTTTTTTGTGTACCCATCGTTTGTATAATGGGATTACCAACTGATTCTAAGCGATAACTTTTCGGAATGTTGATTTATAAGAAACAGAAGCATCCTTCTTCATCTGAACCAAAAACACTCAACGAAATTGAAATGAAACTGTTATATTGAAGAATGTATTTCGTTCGTTCGATGTAATAAATTAGAAAGCTTTTCTGTTTCACATCAAACGAACTTTGAAAAGAAAACTTTGGGGTTGCAATATAGTCAAATAGTTATAGTATATAGTAATTCATTCTTTTAACTATTTTAACAATTAAGTGCGTCCTAGAATAGGGATATGGATTCAATTTCGATCGTAATTATTTGTTTCAATTTCGTTTATAGCTCCCCTATGTGTATAAGAAAATATATTTATAACTATTATTAATAGATAGATAGATATGAGTGAGTGAGTGTGTGTAGGATTTTTCGGCTAATTATCAAAGTATTAAATGTATTTTCAAAGATATTGTAAAACCAGTTCCTCAGTTACTCGACAGATGGCACCACGAATCAGCGTCACGGGATAGCTCACGCAGCGCCCCCTATTCCTGAACAAAACCAATAAGTGTTTAGTTCTCGTTCTCTTCTCCTCTTCTATTCTCCACCTTCTCTCTTCATCCGATGTAGCTGAATTCTGAACGCCATGCACGCGTTTCAACAACCATCGCTAATATGCGATAAAATTTGACTACCATCTATTTTTCTCTAGGGAACCAGTTCATCCAAAATCACCTGTACATAGTAATATTGTAAATAGTCTGATTTCATCTAATAACGAATAAAACAACGATTCGACTACAAACTCTTCAATGAACTGGTAAAAGCCAACACCAGTATATATATATATATATATATATATATATATATATATATATATATAT
>BMAW01098118.1:77929-148949 GCA_019974015.1 Nephila pilipes | reverse complement strand
TTTTTTTTTTTTTTATTAAAACATAATTTTGCTTTTGATAAATACAAATTCAATCCCCTTAGCAGTCTGTCTCGTCTTTGTGTCAAAGTTCCTTTGAATATCTGAAAAGAGGCAGTTTTCTTTTGTGTACCCATCGTTTGTATAATGGGATTACCAACTGATTCTAAGCGATAACTTTTCGGAATGTTGATTTATAAGAAACAGAAGCATCCTTCTTCATCTGAACCAAAAACACTCAACGAAATTGAAATGAAACTGTTATATTGAAGAATGTATTTCGTTCGTTCGATGTAATAAATTAGAAAGCTTTTCTGTTTCACATCAAACGAACTTTGAAAAGAAAACTTTGGGGTTGCAATATAGTCAAATAGTTATAGTATATAGTAATTCATTCTTTTAACTATTTTAACAATTAAGTGTGTCCTAGAATAGGGATATCGATTCAATTTCGATCGTAATTATTAGTTTCAATTTCGTTTATAGCTCCCCTATGTGTATAAGAAAATATATTTATAACTATTATTAATAGATAGATAGATATGAGTGAGTGAGTGTGTGCAGGATTTTCCGGCTAATTATCAAATTGTTAACTGTATTTTCAAAGATATTGTAAAACCAGTTCCTCAGTTACTCGACAGATGGCACCACGAATCAGCGTCACGGGATAGCTCACGCAGCGCCCCCTATTCCTGAACAAAACCAATAAGTGTTTAGTTCTCGCGTTCTCTTCTCCTCTTCTATTCTCCACCTTCTCTCTTCATCCGATGTAGCTGAATTCTGAACGCCATGCACGTGTTTCAACAACCATCGCTAATATGCGATAAAATTTGACTACCATCTATTTTTCTCTAGGGAACCAGTTCATCCAAAATCACCTGTACATAGTAATATTGTAAATAGTCTGATTTCATCTAATAACGAATAAAACAACGATTCGACTACAAACTCTTCAATGAACTGGTAAAAGCCAACACCAGTATATATATATATATATATATATATATATATATATATATATATATATGGATTTAATGATTAAAATGATTTTGAAGATTAAGTAAAACTGCATCGCTTAAGTTCATAGGTGGAATGAGAGCACTGTTTATTCATTTCGATGTGAGAGAGGCAATAAATATACATATTTTGAAGGAGAATACAAGAGACGCAGCTTTGTCGTCACGATTACAACAGAAAAGCGCCGAAGAGAGAAGAAGAGAGTGAATTCTTACCATGCATTCCATTTCATAGATAGAGATATCTAGGGACATCTCCATATCACGTGAAACTCACATTGTACAAGATGAAGGAATTCTGGGGAATTTCCCTGACATCTATCAGTCTAATAGGGATTATTTTCGACAGATTTATAATAACGGTAAAGTGGATTCAACAGATTTTATGAGAGCGTGATCAAATAAATAAATGGATAATTTGGAACTGTATCAGAAAATAGGAATGAACTCTTTATTTTTAAGTTAGAGAATGAGAAAATTAGGAAATTAAATTATTTTTTCAGTGAAATTATAACAAATTTAAGTTGAATAATTACATATATAATATTATATTAATAAAAACAGATTTATGCTATTTATTTACTATTTGATTTTAAATAACTTTTTATTTCTAATGACATAGAAGAACTTGTTAGTGTTTTAAAGGAGACTTATAAGAAATTTAATATTAGTAATATTATTGCATATGAAAAATTTAATTAATTAGTTATGTTTGTCCTAAAAAAAATAATATTTTTAAAAGAAATATAACAAATTAAAAGTATACCACAAGATGAACCTGAAAATAATTGCATATCTATTATTTATTTACATTTTTTGAAAATAATTTTAATGATTATAATAGGTTTTAAGACGTTTAAATATATTGAAGATGTTATTTTTTTCAAAAATTATTAATAATAAAGATGATAAACTTTGTTTTTATCTTTTTATCAGAGTATTTAAATGTATTGCAAACAAAGCATTTTTTCCAAAATAGAATATAATTAAGAAAATTTGCAATGTAAATGATGAAAGAGACCTTTTTTTCCTGTTGTGATCTATAAAGTACCCTATTTATATAAGTTCTGATTTCAAAAAAATTGTCCGAAAGCAGAATTTACTTTGAACTTCATTGAGAATAATTTGAAATATAATAATTATAAAAATTTGCTTTTTTATATTTATAATTTCCCCCCTCTTTTTTCCCACTTTGAGTATATTTTAAATTCTTTACTTTTACTTGTCTTAGTACTCTTTCTCTCTTTTTGAGGTCACGACTGAATTTCCTGTTTGAAATTGAGGGGAAATTTTTTTATTTGTAAGCCTGAAAATGGTTTGATGACTGTTGCTATGCATGGTATCTCATGTAAGTTCTTGTAATGTTTTTCAGTATGGTTGATTTATATTTTTAGATTGTTTCTTTTCTAGTTTCATTCAGTGTAGATAAAGCGTGTCTCTTTGTCTCTTGGTATACAAACAAATAGGTATACAAACTTTGTCTATAGGTATATAATAGGAATACTAACTGAATTTATTGATAAGTGGAATGTATTCTAAAATAATTAGGATTATAAAGTATTAAGGAAAAGTAACAGGGCATTAGATCATAGATTCTGAAATTATTCAGGTATTTGAATATATATATATATATATATATATATATATATATATATATATATATATATGTATATTGTTACGAAAATTTTCTTTCTGGGCGTAAATGGGGAGTAAAAATGAAATCCAACTCGGAAAATAATGACAAATGACGATTTATTCATAAATCTTAGAGACACCACATAGGTTGCACAGCTTGGACAATACACATAGATACACAGCACTTGCACAATTTAGTGACACAAACAAGGGAATAAGACAGACGTTTCAGTACAGTTCTAACAGCAACGTTCAGCTCAACAGCTTATTAATCCTCATTGCGGCAAACCTCCTCAGTAATATTCTGCACTTCCAGGGCAGGATTTGACCATTTCCGGCAGATACTTGCTGCTTCTCTGCAAATTCACCTTGAACGCTCTGCTTCAAGTGCTGACAGGTTTCAGTTGACCCCCCGATCGATCTCCACAAAAGAGACTCCAAAAAATAACTCCAATATTTCCGCTAGATTCATGCCGATTCTCCAGCAAATTCAATCATCCACACTATTCTCGGCAGAACCACTCAATCGATTCCCCTGATCGGTCTCGGAAATTGTCGGAAGCATAGATAGTCCGTGCAAACATGACAGTGGTCACATATGTTTGTATGTATGATATGCACCATGATGTTATATGCACCACAGCTATGCGTAGTGGAGCTTTAATTTTCTTTGGAAGAAGGGAAAAAGGCAAAATAAAATGCCAAAACCTTTGCTCACTCAGTGTGCAATTAAAAAAAGTATATAAAATCAACTAACTGACATTTCCCCCCCAGCTCTGCTTTAAAACCTTTAAAATTCACCCAACAGTTATTGGAAAGGGGGGGGTGATCAAGGGTGTAGATTTGTTTACTCCTAAACCAATGCGGTAACGAAAACGAATGTGGGAATCAGTTATTTTTAATCAATTTTAAAAACTCTAATTGCGTTAGAAAATGTCATTAAAATTCACCTTTTTTTTGAGCGGAAAAAATTTGGGGAAAATAGAAAACATAGTAATACATAGTAAGTAAACATAAAAAACATAGTAGTGATAGATAACATAGTAAAGTAATGTAAAAAAAAAAAGGTTTTTTCCTCGCCGAAAAATATCATTAAAAATAAATTCGAACAAATTATTTTTTAGCGGGAAATTATCAACGGCTTCTTCCACACATCAGCAAAGCGCCCTAGACATTTGTTAAGGACATAAAACAAAACAGACTTTCAAATTTACATATAAGATAACTAAAAGTAATAAAAATAACGTTGAATAAAAATTGCAGCAGATCTTTCTAAATATATATATATAAATCATATATAATAATATTATATAATTATATATGTATATTGTTAGACAATCGCTTACCCCTTTCTAGACCTGGAAAGTTCATGGAATAGCAGATGAAGACTTATTAAAAAAAAAAAAAAAACGAAGCCGTAAGCGAAATCTTCCTCGTCTAAACGCTTGCTTACAAGTAATCTTGATAAAGGCTTTATTATCCTAACCCGTTGAAAAGGCTTCAATTAATATCACATTAATAACCATAAGCATAAATTTAGAATTTCTAAAGATTTTTATCTCCACCGTTAAACGGTCATTACCGGCAAAACATTCCCATAACTCTCGCAAAATAAAGAACATAGACCATCATTAATATGAAAGCTTCCACGGGTGACCCACAAAACGCTTCGGCGAAGAAATAAGTAACAATTAACCTTATGATGAACGCCCAGAGATCATATCTATATTAGTCATAATAATTAAAACCCGATCTTTAAAGCTAATTTAAAGTTTTGCTTCGACGACCTACTAAGAGAGCAAAAATTTAGGGACAAAAACTAATGCTTCTTCGTTTAAAGTCCTACTTTTAGAGAAGAACTATTGTTTAGTTTAGGCGGGAAAAAATTGTTCTTAGAAAGGCTTTTTGTGTTTTGAGTATTCGACCTGATAATTTTAAAGCAAAAAAAAGAAAGACTTTTGATACCTGGAGGATATAGGATAATATAGGAAGTGTCAAGACAAAACCACAAGCTCGAAATATGAGGAAATCTATCGAAAGAGTTCCGAAATTAAATTATCGTCTGATGAATCGATGTCAACCATTCTGTTTTAATTTTTAGTTGCTTGAATTATATGCTTTTTGATTGTAATGAAAATATAGATTTTATTGTTGTGATATTTAATATTAAGAAATTAACGTTAGATGATTTCTCTTGCAAGATACACATATTTTTTTTTCAAAAAATTAATTAAAATTTCGCAATGGAAAAAAAACTTTGGATCAAGATAGCTTGCAAAATGTCTTGGCTCAGAATTCTTCCCCAAAAGGTGTTGTATATCTACCAAAATAATTCATGACAATGTCATAATGTGTAGTTATTTTTTTTGGAAGAAGGTGATATTTGTTGAAAATTAATAACGTTATATATATATATATATATACACACATTTTTCAAATGATCTCTCTACGACATAACGTTTCTATTTACCTATTGTTTCAAAATGTAATACAAACGCAACTTTTTTAAAAATGAAAAAATACATCTTTTATTATTTTAGAATATTTTAGATGAATATTTAGGATAGCAGGGTGCCAGTGCAAATGTCGTCTTCGTCATATGTTCGGTGATCCAAACTTTGAAGACCGTCACCAATAGCCTTCTTATTGGTTCTTAATGTGATGTTCGTAAAACAGTCAGTTCAGAATGTTTTGAAAATGTATAAATGCATTCAAAATAAAGAAATGTTAATCTGAAAAGCGTAAAATAAGTCTCAAATTGTGGGCTTTATTCATATTGTAAAATTTTTAGCTAGCTTTTCATAGAACTATTATTTCTAATGTAACATTCGTACGCATTAAATCAAAAGTTTCTAAAAGATATTTCTCCTTTAAAGTAAACAAATATGTGCATTTGAAGATACAATTGACCCCGTTAACTCGCGAGTCCACTTAATTCGTGGTTTTACTATAGCTCCATTTTTATGAGATTCAGATTAATCTTTTCAGATAACGTCAAAACTTCCTGTTAAAAGACAATATTAATATCTTTCATTTCTATTTTGTATATCGTGGAATACATACATCATAGAGTTGTAATTTGCAAAAGCAAACCCATACTCCCAATGAGAGAAATCATAAACATTGGAAAGAAATAAGTCAAATAGATCTTGGGGCACCGAAAGACGAGCAAAAAAAAAAAAAAGCGTATGAATAGTTAAGGAATCTTTTGCGAAACCTTAGTTTAAAAATAATTTTAAAATGAGGAGAAACCTTAACTAGATGAGCAAAGATCCGAGTCATAAAAGCAGGAGGAGAGGGAACGAAACCCATCACTAGCTGTCGAAGAAACGCGGCAACGAAGCAAACGCTGAAAGGAAGGTAACAAAAATCTGAGAGAGTAGTTAGAACTTTAAAAAGAGTCTGAAACGCGTTTAATACAAACAGTTTTGAAATGAGGCGACGGTCAGAAAACCGAACCGTTATCCGTGTTCAAGTAAAGAGGCGTATAGTAACGAGAATAAAATAGAAGAAGAAAAAGAGGGGGGGGAGTCCCCGCTCCGAATGTCTGAGGCAAGAAGGGAAGTCGACGAAGAGCTGCAAGTCCCTGAATTGTAAAGTGGACGGTGACTTTCGTTCTAAAAGACAAAAATAAATATACGACTAAATGGAGATACACAAAGGATTGTCTTCGAGACGCATCCTTTGACAGTTTGAAGCTAAGAGAGGTTTGACTATTTTAAAACATTTTATTTACCTTTTTCTGGATTTGAATGTTTGAATTGGATACGAAATTCAAATTCTAGGAAAGTTAACTAAATGTTCCAATTTAAATTTTTTTTTTTTTGTAAGAGATTATTTTCATGATCTCGATATCAGTGTGATTAATAATATGTTCATCATTTTTGTTGGCCAAATTTTAAGAGTTATATAGATTTTGGTTTTGTTTTAAGGGATTTCTTTATTATCGCTCAATTTTTATATTATCCTTTTAACTCGCAGCTTAGTAATTGTGGACTCCGACTACAGCGATTTAACTGGGTCAGGCTGTAACAATTAACTATTACCCCTGATGCTTTTTATTCAGAATTATTAATAGAAGTGCTTCTATAAATTGGTTAAACATAATTAATATGCAAATTAAATAATATAATGCCATATTACCTGAATAGTTAATCATTATAGTTAGCTTCATTTTTTCCATTATTTTAAACTTACTTTAGAGGATATTATTTGTTAATATAATGCAAAAGAAAAATAAATTAAATTACAGCTAACTATTTTTAAAGTACATAGTTTTATTAAAGTAAGCCTATAAAATAATTATAATTAAGTAAATGTAATTTGTATTGAAAATTATGTTGAGAAAATTATTGTTTAATTTTTATTAACAATAATTGTTCATTTAATTCTTGCTGATCCTATTACTTTCAATATTTTTGATTATCTCCTTCTTAATGATTTATTAATCATTTAACAACTTTAGGATTGTTATTAATATTTTTCTATTTGTTTTTAAAAGTATTAATTTAAATAATTTCTAACAACATAAAAATAAGCATTTGAATGAAGAAAAACTATACCAAGTTTCTACAATAGACAAAATCATGTAATCATGTATCTAGTATGCAAAATTAAACGTATTAGAAATGTGTCATGTACTAGTATGGTGTTACTCTAAATTTTGAACTTTGTTGTCTTTCCTGAAGAACAGCAATTACTGCGGAAAAGACCTTTTTTTACAGACAAGTTGAAAATATACCTGAAAAAAAGCAGCATACGAGGTGTGGCTATTAAATAAAGAGACTGACGCTGCAACAGAAGAAGTACGCATGAGCCAAATGCTAACGACCGACAGCTGTTTAGAGTAAAGTCTTCTTTTTCGAATGCAGTGTCTCTCGTTTCATTAAATTAATCCATATTCTCATAACCTTCGTTCGCATAAGTTATTTTTTGATTCACCGGTAAAATGACGAATTTCAAATGCTACTTGGAAAAACCGCTACTGAAACTTATAATTTATTGAAAGAAGAGAATGGCAATGAATGTTTATGGCACTCACATGCTTTTTGAGTGGTTTAAGCGTTTTCAAGATAGCCGAGAAAACGTTGAAGATGATTGAAGCTTGGGTCACCTTTACATGTCAAAAACGGATGATAATATCGGAAAAAATCGGTACTCCTGTTCGATCTGATAATCGGTTTAGTATTTATGCGATTGTTGAGACTGTATGGATCGACAAAGAATCCGTTAGGCAAATTTTTCGACCAAAACAATGCTCCAACTCATTCCGCATTGTCTGTCAAAAGGCTTCTATCCAAGTACAGTATCCCAGTGTTAAAACATCCGCCTTATTCCCCGGATCTTGCACCCCCCCCTCTTCCATCTTTTTTATCTAAGGTAAATCTGCATGAAAAGGAACAGGATTTGAGTACGTTGAAGCTGTGAAAGAGAAATGGGCGCGCGCACTGAAGGAGCTAACAGAAAAAGACTTCCAGAACTGTATCGAACAATGGAAAATTCGCATGGATTGTTGTAGGGATAGAAGAGAGGTATATATTGAAAGTGATAATAAGTAAATATGAGACATCAAAATAAAATATTTTGCAGCGTCAGTATCGTTATATAATAATCATAAGGAAGGTCGTAGGAAGAGATGATATTGCGACAAATTTGGTCACCAAATGTCCCTGTTGTCAAATTTTTCGCCAAAACATAAAATACATTCACTTCCCCTCTCCTAAAATTGTGAGTATTTTAATTTCACCATTTGTTACCGATCTTATTAATACATAGCCATGATCATATAACGATTTTTTTTTTAAATTTCGTTTTCCATAATTTGAATACTTTATAAGACATATTATATCTTACAAAATCACACTCATATTAATAAACATTTCAAGAACTTAAACAGGAGCTTCCAAGCAAATGACATCCTTGAAGGAAATAAAATGTATATTTGAAACAACAAAAATTTCTCGAGTACCAAATGAAATAGTTTATTTCTTTTAAAAATATTTACTGAAAGGAGAACTAAGTAAGAAAAAAAGTGTAACTTGAAACATTTTAAATTGTAAAACTTAAGGCTCCCGTCTACCCGCCATTTTGATTTCGTCAGCTTAATGTTAATCCTATGGAATTTCGACATTAATTCTAACATCTCTACTAGTTTATCTATTTGAATGCAATCAAGTGCATTTGAAAGAGCAAAAAATAATGAATGCTTCTGTGGAAATACTTTTTTCCTAAGATTTTTAAAAATATTTTTATTCTTATTTTAATTATTCGTTTTTCAGTTTTCCGGTCTTTAAAGAATATTTTCAAATATTTTTAAGAATCGGAGGAAAAAGTGACTCCACAGAAGCATTCATTATTTTTTGCTCTTTCAAATGCACTTTATTACATTCAAATAGATCGAATAGTAAAGATGTGAGAATTAAAGTCAAAATTCCATAGGATTAATATTACGTCCACGAAATCAAAATGGCGGGTAGACGGGAGCCTTAAGCAAGATATATAGTAAAAATTTGGTTAACTAAAGAGAGTTTCTCTTAAAATTGATAAAGTAACATAATTTTTGCTACAGTTATAGTCAAATGAATAATTCCACACAATTTAATATTAACAGAAAAAAAAAAAAATCTATTTTGAACAAGCGTTAGAGTATCATGTGATTCGAAAAATAATTTTGTTCCAAAAAAATAAACTCCCGCTATAGTTTATCTTTTTTCCAAAATGTTTCATTTCTAACAAATTTAAAATGGATGATACAGAAATGTTTAAATTAAACTAAAACTCAAATGTTAATTTTTTCAAAAAAATTTCTTATTGATTAAGCATAAAATTTCATCTTAAATCAAAACATTATACAATTTCGAATACAGTTCACGCAAAAAGTGAATCGAAACGAAACCAACTTTAAATCTATTGAAATCTATTTTGATTCTCTTCAGAAACCTAATTTATAATAATTTTTGACAACAATCATACTGTTAATGTGATTAATCATAAAAAAAAATTCAGAAGTATTGTCCTCTAAAAAGGCTTTGTTTCATTTTCCCAACTTTTCATCCATTACGTCATTTAAAAAAATGCCGAGTCTTAATTCAATGAAACTAGACCTTGAAATATAACATTATAAACGACTTTATTTATATCTGTTACCAAACTTTGCTCCTATTTTGGATAATTATTCAACTTAATCGTGTTTGCAGTCACTTCAATCTAGTTGCGTCCATTACATAATAGATTCTTCCTGACAGCAAAACATAGCAGTTCCATTCCATTCCATGGCCACCTGCTCAACAGCTAAAACCTCTATTTAAGTGGTTTTCTAGAAATATCCTTGTGTCATGAAGAGAGAACATGGTTTTCGAGATAAATCTATCACGATATCGTGAAAGTTGTATGTCTTTTTGTTATTTCTAATGAGCTTATAGTCATTTGAATAACAGCTTGGTTTCGCTTTCTATAGCAGTATTGATGTAAATAAATCTCGCACATTGTTAAAGCATTTAAAGTAATTCATTTCTCTCTTTATTTCTTTTAGCGTCTGTGTGTGTCCATCTTTTTAATTATATTTATTATAGTGTACGATTTTGGCTACATTTCATCACAGTTGAGTAATTTTTCAAAAGAATTAACTCAGATTATTAATAAAAAAAAGAACAGAAATTATGTATTAGATGAACAAAACGAATAAAAGTCATATAATATGTATCTGAGAGACGGTACTAATGTAATTTATATTTTATACCAGCCTACATTTTTGTTCTATTTTTATAATAGACGAAACAATGATTTTTTCATACATCCTTCAACATGATAAATGTGGCCCCTGTAGCCTAGTGGTCATGGTTTCTTGGCCATTAAAGACCCGCCATGTAGCCTGGGGCTGATGCACGTTAAATCTGTCGGGACCTAAAGTCCTCCCGAGCGTGTGGTGTGGAAGTTAGGAGAGGGGGAGGGTACCAGCTCAGGTATCGTTCTTGTCACTTGACCGAGGTTCAAAATTACGAGGTCTATCTCCAATAGCCCTCGTGTTGCTTCTAGTGCGACGTTAAAAAAAAACCAAAATCAACATGATAAATTCTTTAAGAAGATTTCACTAACTTCTTATAAATAAATAAACCTATAAACTTGTATGAGATACAATCGGGAAAAAAAAAATCCTTCTATTTCAGAAACTTGTTAATTTTTTTTCAAAAAAATTATGAAACCTTAATTTTTGAAAAATAAAATGCCATCTTATCTACTAGTGATTTTCAAACTTTTTTGTTTCGATATTACCTTTGATCGTATACTCCGATATTTATACGAGTTTAATTGTTTTAATTGATTGTTTATTATCGTCGCACTGAGAAGCAACACGAAGGCTATTAGCGGAGGATTTCATAATTTTGAACATTGGTCAAAAATCGAGGACGACGCATGTACTGTCATCTTCCTCTCCGAACTTCCACACCTCGATATACGGGAGGACTTGAGACATTGACCAGATTTAAGGCACATCAGCCCCACTACACGGAGGGTCTGTAGTGGCATCAGGGCTGGAGTCGTGACTCGATTAAAACAACGTTAGCCACGAATCTGTGACAATAATAACCATTAGCTACATATGTGTTGAAAGATGTCGGCCTATATGTGTTGAAAGATGACTTTCACGTGTTTGTGATTGTAATAGTTCCAATTTTACAAAACTCTGAATCATGTCGAGCCATTGTTTCTTGATTTAAGTTATAAATGAAAGTTCGTGATAATGAATCTTGGAATGCCCTTTTCAATTACAGTATTCTTAGTTTTTACTGATGTCCGCAGAGTTACGAATGAAATGAATTAATTACTTTCTATATATATAGTAGACAATGTGTGATTATTATATAAACTGTTAAGCGATTACATTCAAAGTTGTTTAAATGATAATAGAACCTTATTAACTAAAGTTGTGAAGTATTTATAGGTGCTCCCACGGTAAACACATTTGAGTGGTCGTGTAGCGGGGATGTTGCACGCATAATCCGTGGAAGCTCAAATTCCTCAAGTTGTCACGTGGAAGTTTGTGGCAGCTGTAACGGAATGGTCGTGGTCGCGACCTCGTAAGCGGCATTGTTGTTGTGGAATCGAAAGTTCGAGTCCTGATACCTCTAAAGTCTCGCCTAGTATCGGGACGGATACACATTAAATATGTCGATTCTCCCGTTGGCGTAGTGTGAAATTTAGAGAGGTTTCAGCTCATGTATCGTCCTTGGCACTTTTCCAAAGTAGTTCAAAATTACGAGGCCCATCGCCAGTAACCCTTGTGCTGCTTTTAAGTGCGACATTATAAAATAATTGGAACCTTGGAGAGATGGATGTCAGTTCAGATGACATCCACGTCAATTGTCTGTGGCTGAAAATTACGAGGGCAGTAGCCAATAGTCTCGCGTTATTTCTCAGTGCAGCTTTAATAAGCAATTAATCGTTAAAATTTTATTCCAAATTAATTTCTTCGACATGTCATGGAGCAGCATCGGTAGGCTCTGGTCGCGATACTTGGCCGCCAAAGGCCCACCGTATAGTCGGGGCTGATGTACGTTAAATCTGTTCAGACCCAAAATCTTCCCATTGGCGTGGTGTGGGTGTTAGGAGAGGGGGTGCCAGTTCAGGTGTCGTCCTCGTCACTTGACCGAGGTTCAAAATTACGAGGTCCGTCGCCAATAGCCCTTGTGTTGCTTCTAGTGCAACGTTAATAAAAACTAAACTAAACTAAGGCTCTGGTCGCGAGCTCCCACCAACGTTGTTTTCGTCGAGCCGATGGTTCGAGCCATGTTCTACTGAAGGTCCATCCTGCAGTAGAGATAATGCATGTTATATCTGTCGAGGATCTAAGCTGGCGTTGTCGGGAAGCTAATAAAAGGTTTCACCTTATGTGTTGTCCTCAGCATTTAACTAAGGTTGATTCAAAATTACGAGGTCCGTTGCCAATACTCCTCGTTTCGCTTCTAAATTTGCGTTATTAATCAATCAAATTACCTCGGTTCACATTAACCATAAAAATAAATAGTGCATAGCTAATTTTATAATAAGAAAAATAAGCAATAGCTAATCATATCCTAACTTAAAGCTGAGATATTACTCTCCAAGAAATTCTATTAAGAGGATAGCTATTTAAGGCTAATATCTCTTTTATGTGACGATGGATAGAGTGCAAAACTTATTCAGTGACACAAAGATGTAAACATAATGAACCGTATACACAAATCATACCAAACACAACTTGATAAAATTACAACAGCCGATATGGGATAGAATAACAGGTCAATTGAAAAGTCCCCGGCCTGACACATAGATGGCGCTACTAGAATTAAATCCATATGTTTTTTAGTTAGCCCTAACCCTCAAAAGATGCGTGTATAAATTTGACAGCTGTCGGATCATTAATTTGTGAAGTATAGCATTTTGAGTGAAGCAACTTTTGTTATTGTGAAAAAAATGGATAAAAAGGAATTTCGCGTGTTGATAAAATATTGCTTTTTGAAGGGAAAAAGTAGTTGAAGCAAAAACTTGGCTTGATGCCGAGTTTCCGGACACTGCTCCAGGAAAATCAATCCTCAAGGATTGGTATACTAAGTTTAGACGTGGTGAAATGTGCACCGAAGACGGTGGATGCCCAAAAGAGGTTGTTAACGACGAAAACATTAAAAAAATCCACAAAATGATTTTGAATGACCGTCAATTGAAATTGAATGAGATAGCAGACACTATAAAAATATCAATTGAACGTGTTCATCATATCATTCACGAATATTTGGGTATGAGAAAGCTCTGTGCAAAGTGGGTGCCGCGCGAGCTCACTTTTGACCAAAAACAACGACGAGTTGAGGATTCGGAGCAGTGTTTGAAGATGATCAAGCGTAATAAACCCGAGTTTTTGCGACAATGGATGAAACATGGCTCCATCATTTCACTCCGAAGTCCAATCGACAGTCATCCGAGTGGACTGCACACGATGAACCCGCTCCAAAGCGTGGGAAAACGCAACAGTCGGCTGGCAAGGTTATGGGAGTCTGTATTTTGGGATGCACATGGAATAATTTTCATTGGCTACCTTGAAAAAGGAAGGACCATCAACAGCGACTATTACATAGCGTTATTGGACCGTTTGAAGGACGAAATCGCCGAAAAACGGCCGCATTTGAAGAAAAAGAAAGTGCTGCTTCACCAAGACAATGCACCGTGTCACAAGTCAGTGAAAACGATGGCAAAAATCCATGAATTGGGCTTCGAATTGCTTCCTCATCCACCGTATTTTCCAGATCTGGCCCCTAGCGACTATTTCCTGTTCTCAAAAGAATGCTCGCTGGGAAGAAATTTTCGACGAATGTAGAGGTGATCGCCGAAACTGAGGCCTATTTTGAAGCAAAGGACAAATCGTACTACAAAAATGGTATCGAAAAGTTGGAGGGTCGCTATAATCAGTGTATCACCCTTGAAGGGAATTATGTTGAATAAAAAAAACAAATTTTGCCAAAAAAAATGTGTTTTACTAGGGTAGGCCGCGGACTTTTCAATTGACCTGTTAATTAGTGGCATCTTGCAGCAATCTCTCAACTTCAACTCGTTTTAAGGCCTTTAATATTTTGACTAATCACGTAATTCAAATTTTCGTTTTACAGTTACCGATGTGAATTTCAGAGGAGAAAATCGTCTGCACTTTTATTCGTGTTGAATTTTCAAATAGTAGATGATCTAGTTTATTTATGAATTAAAGCCAATACAAAAACGCAATTTCAACATTTAGACACCATGCCTTTCAAAGTTTAATGTAAGCGTTGAAGAATTCTTAGCATTTTTTTCGAACTTACAGCGTTCTTTTTAAGTTGTTTGTGTATTTCTAGGAGTAATCACATTAAAGATTCACAGCTACTACCTAAACGTCATTAATAAAAAAAAAGTTTAAAAAAATCAAAAATAGGGTAAAAAAAACTACTGAACTCGATCACTATATTTCCTACGATCGATTCCAACGTTAAATAATAATAATCGTAACATTTATTGTAATAATTTTCAAAGCATATTGAAAAACATGACAAGATATAGAACAATATCATATTTTTATATAAGGCTACAGCTGGAAGGGGAGGGGAGTGTCTTGGGATAAACGTTGTTTTTTGAACGGCTGGATATCTCACAATTGGGTTTATTTATGGTAGTAAAAGAAGAATAAGCTATGAAGTATGATCACAGAATAAAAAACATAGGTGAACAATAAACATATATCAAGCTGTCTATATTTTTGAGTAAATGGAAAAAAAATTAGAAAATAGAATTTTAAATATTGTTCTGAAAGAATGAAGACACATATGTTCTCTGAAGGGATTCGGTTATATTAGTTGAATTTATTTGTGAAATATGTTAACTATGCAATGCTTTTTAATTACAATTTTGAGAAATCACACACACACACATATATGATTTAAACAGAAGGGAGTAAATGAAGGGAAATCTGATTACCAAAATTTTCTGGCTATAATATATTACAAAACAAAGAAATAGGAATAGAAAATCAATATAAGATAACTTATTTAATTATAAATTATGTATAAATTCACCGTTTTAGTACTAATAAAAACAATCCTGTATAATATACGTATAACACGAATAAAAATTCAAAAGGAAAAATCTTTTACCAAATCTCAGGTTGAAATACTCTTACAAAGAGGGATCAATTATAACCGAAACTTTTTTGATAGCAGCAAGCGATTTTTATATATTTTGCCATGGCAACTATAAAAAAATTATTTAAAAATTTAAATAATCGTTTGGCCTCTTTTTGTTCTTTATATGTATTTTTATTCACTCGATAGCCCTCTGAAATAAAGGATCCAATAAGGAATGAACGCACAAAAAGGGAAGCTGCACCAATTAAAGCAAAACTCGGTTAAGTGTAGAAAAAGCTCTCGCTACTGTTATTTTACGATTCACCGGTTACTGTGTACATATAATTTCTTCCTGACCGAAGCGGAAGTAATAGGTTTACTACAGTAAACTTTTGTCGAATGTTAAAGCGCGCAGTATATTGGTCCAAAAGACTTCCCATAGCGACCTACAATATTCTCTTTCTCTAGAACAATACAAGACTCCACACAGCTGGTATAACACAAGAAAAATTAAAGAAACTTCCCTTGACAATACTCGAACATTCGGAACAGTCCGGACTTATGTCTTCGGACTACTATTTGTTTGCATCCCTCAAAGAAGCTTTAGAAGAAGAAAGATTTTCACCGATTGAGTAATTTGGACATGGTTGCGGGCTCGCTGCCAAAAGTTTCCATCGAAGCGTGGGTTGGAACCTTGATACCACTTAAGACGCGACGTGTAGCCGGGGCTGATACATGTTAAATCTGCCGAGGCTCACTAAGTCCACCCGTTGGCAGTGTGGAAGTTAGGAGAGGGAGGTGCTAGATCAGGTGTCGTCCTCGTCTCTCGACAGAGATTCAAAATCACGAGGTCCGTCGCCAATAGCCCTCGAGTTAATTCTAGTGCAAGGTTTATAAAAACCAAATCTGTGTATCATTAAGAAATTTAAAACAAAAACTCCCAGTATTGTGGAAAAAAATGTGTAGATTTTAAAGGATTTGATTTGGCTTTATTAACATCACACTAGAAGCAACACCAGGATTATTGGCGACAGACCTCGTAATTTTGAACAAATGACGACGCCTGAGCTGTCACCTTCCTTTCCTAATTTCCACACCACGCCAATGGGAAGATTTTAAAAGATGTGCACATAGAAGTAACATTGGGGTATTATTTTGGTAAGAAGTACTCAAGTAAAATCTAAAAAAAAAAAAAAAAAAATCTCGTTTTTATTTGATCCACCGTCGCATAAAAAAGTAATTTATTTTGCCATTCTTTTGTATAAATTCGTTGATTCAGTGCCGATAAAAATAATCTCGTATCTGGAAAACAATTTCAAAAGCCACATTGTAATAAAATTTTGAATACCTCACACAATGATAAAATTCTCCCATCCACGTTAAAAATAAAAACCTTACTCTTTTCACGAAATCGTATCTCTTGAAATCCTTTATCTGTTTTATGATCATTAAAAGACTAAAACGTTAAAATCGAGTATTACCTCATACCAAACTTTTACTTAGCAAGTTGGTCATTGTTCTGATAAAGCGAAAAATATTTTCGAAATATTCTAAATACATAATAAAAGTTTTTCGTCGTGAATGCGTTCCAAAAAGCGAGATATAATTTCAATGCCAGCATATTCCAACTATAAAAAGAAGTGACCAATAAACGAATTTACTAAATGAACGCTCCCAAATTATTTTAACGGACAAGCGAATCCGTACTCGTGAAGGCAAAGTGATTTTTTTACAACGTTTTTCTGAATTTCACTTGGTGTGTGTGTGTGAGTGTGTGTGTGTGTGTCATCAAATTTTCGATCGTTAATTTAACCAACTTCCCATCAAGCTAGAGCTTTGAAATTTTGGGAATCGTTCGTACTCGCCTAACAATGCAATATTTAGACATTTGCTACAAGTTTTAACTAATATTTTCTTTAATAATGCAGTTTAGCCCAAACACTTGGCGTGATTTCAAAAATTGGCATCAAACTTGGCGATTTTTTTTTTTTTTTGGCTGAGCGTTAAATCCGTGAAACGGAACAGGGTAGCCACATTTGGCAAAATACTGCTAAATAATTCTTGTCGCAAAGGGTAAACCTTTTATGATTTCTGGTTCCCATTTCTTTTTAATAGAATGACTTACAAACTTTCAAATGCATGTTTTGATTTTATGAGTATTATGAATTTCTTAATATGCTCACAAATGTATCTTTTTCAGTAAATTTTAAAGTTAAACATATCTAACAGTTTTAACTAATATTTCAATAATTTTCTTTAATAAACTTTGCTACCATATAAAAACGTTATTTTTAAAAACGTTGGTTTTTATATCGAATTATTTTACTATGTGGCATGACACTCCTTTGTCAAATTTTGGTTCAGTTTTTGCAATGTTATTGTTTAATTCTTTAGTTACCGGTGATATTGAAAGTTCGAATGAGTTTGAATTTTATAGTTTATCGGGATTTATTTATTTGTTATGTCTCTTTTACAGTTTCAATTCAACAGAATTAGTCTTTCTCAATAATCGTCTTAAGAATGTATACGAAATTGGATCAAATATTAAGAAAAAAAAATTTTTTAATAGAGACAGACGACTTTTATACATTTTGCCATGGCAACCAAGATATGTTAGTAAAAGTTTCAATATCAGTTGTCATCACTGTTTTATTCTATGTTTGTTCATTTATTTATTCGCAAGCCCTCTTACATAATCCGGTCCAGTGTGGAATGCGCATGAAAATGCGACAGTTCAACATGTAGCAAAACTGCTAGTAAAGTTCTTTCTTCCCTTCTTTGGAATTCAGATTTCATTGAATACATCGGTTGTCATCACAACCGCCATGCAATTAATGCAATATACTGCAGTGCACCTATGGAGAGGTTGAAGCAAGATATCGGTCCAAAAAATATTCTACTGCGATTTGCAAAGTTCTCATTTTCGAGGTCAATGCAAGGTCCAGAGAATTGGTGTAACACTACGGGAAAAAAATCAAAGAAATTTCATTGAACATTCGAATATTCTTCCTACAGTTCGGATTTAATGTTTTCGAATTACCATCTGTTTGGACCCCTCAAAGATGATAAGGAGGAGAAAGATTTTCATCGGGTGAAGAAGTAGAATTTGTGCGCATTTCACTCCGTACATATCTGACTTCTACTTATCTATACAGGAATTTTTTAAAAAAAATACTCTCGATACAGATAGAAATAACGTGTGGATCCAAAGAGAAGATGCTTAAAAAATAACATTGATGTAATTTGGGCTAACAGTATTTAATAAAAGATATTTATAAAAGGTCTTACTTACATTTTTTCCGCTCTAGAAGAAACAGAGGAGCTATGAACAAAATTCTTAGTTTGGGGCTGAAAAATTAATCTCGTTCAAGAGATCTATGAAAGATATAAAGATCAAGAATTCGTAATTTTGATAATAAAATGATGAGTTATAAAAAGGAATATACAACTATATAAAATACTCATTAATGTATGTACACATATTCAGCTGTAATTAACTCAAATACATATCTTTTACATATCTGTAAAGTTAATTTTGCGAGAAAAGATATCTTGTAAAAAAGAATTATGTAGCTTATATGCTTAAAAACAAATGGTTAATATTCGTATTATTTCCGTAACAGGTTTCCTACGTAATGCAATTGCATTCATTGCATTTTTATCTGTTTCAATTATGTCAACTTGTTAAAATGTCTCCAAAATGCAAATTTTTCTTAAAAATCATCTTTTCTCCCCAAAATATATCTTGGTGGTTGATGGATTCCAGGAGATTGGTAACGGACAATTTTCTTTTCGATATGCTTCTTCCCTCAATTGTACAACGTGGAATCAGTCGGGCAAGTCCACAAGAGAAGAATTCCGGTGGTTGTTGTCGACATCAGACATTAAAAGCAGTTTTCATCTCGTCGTCAGAATTATAGTGATATCCTTCAAGTTTCTCTTTCATCTTTGGGAAGATGTGAAGGTCGCAAGACCGGGAGCAATGACACCTCGCTGTTTCAAACTCATATCCATCTGGGCGGCCATCTTCTTTAGTTATCAGCCCACCAACGACATGTAGGAACAAAAAGAACATTTTTGCAAATTCAAACTCATCTCCATGTTACATAGAGGACATACGGAACTTCCAGGTACAATGATAACTGCGAAAATAAGGTAGGAAATGAAAACATTATGGGCATAAAGGCATTAATTTTCAATCATGACTCGGACGGACAAGTTTTATTTTCAATTTCTAATATATATTTATACGGATCCAGTTTTTCATATAGAGTGTCCCAGTTTTATGATTAAATGTGTGGTGCGACCTAGTATTTAACAAAAACAGCATCGAGAATTCTTAGAATATAGACATTCCATATTAATTTGCAAATGAATGGGAATTTTTTCATGTTGAGGCTTAATTTTATCTTTTAATGGGCCTAAAGACTCTTAATAATTATCCAAGTAAACAAAAAAAAAAAAAAAAAAAAAAAAAAAAGTAGAAATTCGAAACATTTGCTGTATAATATTCATATATTCTTACATTATTTCTCATTTAATTTGAAGAAAACTCTTTAACAGTTATATAGAAATATACAACTTTTTAAAAATCATTGTTTTACTGAGCGCAGGATTCTGAAGTGCAGCATTGAACAGAATTTACAAAAGTAATGTTACCTAGGAGAAAAATGTTCAGTTTTGAAGCCATATAAGTTTTTTTTAAAAAAAAAGTTAGAGAAAAAAGAATCTTAATACAGCTATTAAGAAAATTATGCGGTTTTAAAAAGGAAAAAAAATCTAATTAAAATTGATATAAAAATTTTTGTTAGCAGTTTGTCTAAGCATTATATGACGTGTATAATCATAAACGAAACTTATTTTGAACATGTGTACGAAATTTTAAATTATTATGATAAATAGTTTCTGAGAAATCCTGCACGAAACCTGAATTTTTTTGAGGTTTTTTTTTTTTTTTTGTTTTTTTGTTTTTGTTTCGAAACAAATAAATTTAAGGTTGAAAAATAATTTTAAAAAGGTTGAATTCTTCCTGGATAACTCTATAGATTTTTTTTTAATAGTACTGTTAAAGCTTTGGCACCAAAACGTTCAGAAAAAAAGGGCTCTAACATACCTTTTTTGAAAAAATTGAACATTTTGAAGTTTGAGGGTCCCGAACACCTCCCCTTTCCCTTAATCCACTAAGTCTTACCCTGTAGATAAAATGTAGCATTCAATTTTCTATCCCTAAGATTGAATTCTCATTTCCTGCGATCTCAAAAAATAAATAAATAAAATTACTAGACAATGAAGAATTTTCTGGAAACTTAATTCTGAAGCAATCTTACTATAAATTAAAACGTCTGAGTATTTCCAGTTGAATAAATTCAAAGAAATCAGATACTGCTTTGGGTACACATCATACAATCGTACTCAAGTTGATGGAGCTTAATATTTTTATTGAAATTCCTTGTAGTGTATATTTTGTCTTCAATTCAAGTCTGTGTAAACGTCTCACTGCGTTGTCTTAAAGTGTTCTTATATCGTTTCTTTGCCGTGTCAATATGCTGTGTTTTTATTTGCCACTGTCCCGACAAGTGATGAAACGTCTCTTCACAATGATATAAACTTTATGGATGTTGTGTGTGTGTGTGACAAGTTACTGACTGGTTCTATTTTTTCCACGTCTAAATTTAAATCTGGATCGTTTGTGTGTTTCCAAAAGTTAATTTATCGCCGTATTTACCTCCTGTGTTTAAACAATCTATTCGTACGAACAGATGTGGCAGTAAGAGTTGTTTCATTGCGCATGCTCAGAGACAAAAGGTTTATTTTCGATTTCGAGTGAAAGCTAGACCATTGTGAATCGGTTCACTATTTGAACCGCTTCATTAAAAATCTGAGTGAAGTGAATGAAAAACTATAAATTAAAACAGGAATAAAAGTTTATCCAATGTTGGCAAAAAACTCACCAAAATATTTTTTTACTCTAATAATATTTACTGCGATAGAAATTTAAATTTCAGTGACACATATTATTTGAGCAGATTAGTTAAAAATAACGAAGAATGTAGTAAATACCATAAATTACAACCGAAATAAAATTTTATCGAGTGTTTCTATTGAATAGTATTCCTTTCTGTAACTATCAAACAAATTCATTGTAACCCTATAAATATTTACTGCAAAAAATCGCTTATATTTATATACATAAAACTACACTACTCAGTTATGGCATGTAACAAAAAATTGCATTTTTTTCAGTCGTAATTGATTTAATTTTACGTATAACAAAAACATTCCCAGCATGTTTTATTATCACGTGATTTCTAAAAAGGTAGCGATTCAAAGAACATAATAATCGCATATGCCAATAGAAATCGGGTGAAAAAATTCTACTTCTTATGGTTTAAAAATATTATTAAACATTTTTAATATTGCAACTTTCTTTGTCTATGTGTAGATTTTTAATTCTAAAGGGTCGAATTCATTTATATGACAGAATAATAAGCATTTATCGGTGCAGGAATTATATATTATCAATATTATATAAAACCATATTTTTGAGTTCCCCCCCCACCCAAAAAAAAAGTTTGCTAATTTAGAATTTCTAAAAAGTAAATATAGAATTTAATAATAGTTTTTCTTAACAGATTTAAAGCAGTAGTTTATTTTATACTATTTTTAGCAAATAATGCCTTTTCTTCGTAATTCTTGACAGAAAAAAGGGTGCAAGCATTTTTGTTCGCTGTTTTATATGCCAAGGGAAAGGATTGTGCCCATTTTAAAAATTTTACAGGAGAGCTGCTTAATAGATTTTTTTTTTTTTTTTTTTTTTTTTTTTTTGCATTTCTTTATTAACACTTGTTTGTTAATGAATAGTTTTCAATTAACTTTTGTACATTTTATGCTATAGACTATCAACTTTAAAATTGTTTATAATTTATTTTTTAAACCTTATTGCTTTTAAAAACTTTACTGATTACTATTTTAAAACAGCAAGTTACTGATTACTATTTGTTCAATACAGCAAGTGCATTTAAGCTTTCTGCACACATGCTTGACTAAAAAGTTCAGCGTAAAAGTGGAGATAATAAGGGAGTTTCCCGAATCAAATAACAAAAACTAAACAGTCTCATCATCAAGAATTAGTTTGAAAATTGTCGAAATTCAGAGATCTATAAAATAATAATATTTACGATAAAATGAACTTAATATCGTACTGACAAAGATAAGAATATTGTCAAGTTTTCTTGTGCAAGAGTACATTATATTTTAGTTCTTGATCATGTTGGGGGCCCTCAATCGCGGGATCCCGGTGCATAGCATTCGAAACACCCCAGATGGCCGGCCCTGCATTTCCGTCATGTAGAATTATTATATACTATTGTATTCTTGTCTATTTCAAAGTTAATCTGGAATTGGAATAATTGTAACACAAAATAATACAGGTTATAAAACTTAAGCTGATATGGAACAACCGTCACTCTGTTGCCATGTTATCACATTAAAAACTCAAAAAAAAAAATCATCTATGTTAAAATAAATGGGGAAAATAAAGAACTTATTTAAAATCGGCTGTAAAATAGTCTAAAATAGTATTCACAATTACAAGTGGCTGCTTTTAATAATAGTGTTGTCATGGTAATGCAATATTAAAGATATGGATACATTAAACTGTCTCGTAATTCATTCAGAAAGTAGTATTAACAGCACTCGTGATAAATTTTTGTTTCATTTATTTTTGTAAGAAATCAGACTAATAAATTGCAATCATTTATTATGTTACATTATTTCTATAGTTAAAAAGCCTCCATTAAAAACGTATTTCAAATTCTATATACCTATTTCTATTTTATATATTAAACTCATAATTTAGGTTTCCTTTTTAAAAGGATGGCTTTTTAAAAGACATTCAAATAAAAATACATTTTTATGTTCTGAAATAATAGTAATATAATGATAAAATATATCTATTTACAACAAAATTCCAAAATAAATTCGAAAAGAAAGAAAGAAAAATACTGTATTTTCGGGTGCATAAGATGCACTTTTTTTACCTTAAAATTTCATCTTAAAAATGAAATACGTTGTTTCTAATGGAGGTTAGGATCGGAATCCAAAAAATCATTATTTATATGAAGATGATGATGATGAACAAGAGGAGGTAAAAAGGAAAGAAATTAATTATCCCAGAGAAAAGTCAGACAATTACATGGGTTTTGCAAGTTTTCAGAAAGGGGTCAGTTTATTAATGAAAATTACTACGCGGTTTTATCCATCATTTTTTTTTAATAAAATCATACTTAAGGGTTTTTCTTTTCAAAAAATAGTATTAAATTTCTTGGATGAGTCTTATACGAACACACCGGAAAATGTGGTAATTATTTGAACAAATTCCGTGACAAATCCCACACATCAATTTCACGCTTTATCTCGTCTTCACGCGAGCATGCGCAGAAGTACATCTATTTCTTTCTAGATTCACTCAATCTGTCCCAAGCATGAACAGGGAATATAAATTCAATGAATCACTGTCTGGTTACTCTTCAGACAAAACATATTTATTCTTCTACTTAAAAAAAAATTATTGTTATTAAAGGTAAAAGCTTATTGAAAAAGAACCAAAGTTGATTTTGCAACTGTGAGAAAAGTGGAGCCAGACGCAACAGAGAATAAAAAGAAATAATCAGACGCGGGTCTGTAAGCCGCTAGACAGTGAACTTGACAACTAGAACATATGGTTAGCTTTTTGCAACCTTAGGTAAGACTCAAAATTGCGCCGAATGCTTAAAATAAAAAATATATAAATAAAATAAAGGCTTTAAAATAGCAACATTGTAAAATTTATTTTTCAAAAGTATCAAGAAGTATTTTGGGGGAGAATACATTTACTTAATTTTGAGGATCATTTATTTTTACTAGTTTACTGCTAACGGAGTTATTGTTTTCGACTTTGATAAATGAATATTTTGAGTAATGATTCATGTATATTGTTGACTTTTGAAATTTTCAAATTTTTTTTTGGAGAATGTGTTTATTACTTATAACAAAATCTAGTAAAAAAAAAAAAGTAAAAACTATTAAAATAAAATAAAGGAGCAAATGCTTTACTGCCGCATTTATTGCCAGTTAGTGAGAAGCCGTTGCAATCTAATAGTCGCGGTCGTGAATTCACGGCTGTCGTTGTCTCGTCGAGTCGTAGGTTCGAGTCTCGGAGCCTTTGAAGACCCAACGTGTAAAGGAGCTGATGCACGTTTAAACTGTCGAACGTGGTGTGGAAGTTTGGAGAGAGAGAGAGAGAGATGCTAACTTAGATGCCACCCTCGTCACTTGACATAGGTTCAAAATTGCGAGATCCGTCTCCAATAACCTGCAAGTTTCTCCTACGTGCAGCAACCCTCCTAATTGTTATTCTCCAAAGAAACAATCAAAGTCATTAGGTAAAATACGGGAAATTTAATGTATGGGATGCCGAACTAAAGCTATGCAAAACTAATGATTCGTATTAAGGGTACGGAGGCCCTCTTTTACAAGTCGAAACTAACAATAACAGAAATTAAAAGGCTTGGTATCAACCAGTTTTGTGGTATTGCCTTATATTTGGCCACCAATCAAAATTTGGTTGTTGTCACGTCGACTTGTCGTCGATGAGACCAGGAATTACACCGGAAATCAAGTAACAATGAAAGCAATGGATTTTTTCCAATGAATCTGTTCCATAGAAGGCGAAGACGGTCTCATTGGCCTAAAAAGTTGTAGCGACGTTTTTTGGGGATGCGAAGGGCCTCATATTCATGGATTTCTCAGAAAGGAAAAGCGATCACTGATTAATTTTTCAGCGAGTTGTCCCTTTCTAATTCCTAACAACGGATTTTCCGCGATGCTTGATTTGAGAACCTCGTCTTGGTAAAATAAACTTTAAAATAAGCTTTATACATAAGAAGTGTAGAACATAGGATATGTAAGAGATAAAGGAATTAGAGAGTTTCATAGGAATCGTATACTGTGAGGCGCGTGATACACAGAGCTTGTATACAGTCACTGAAAGTATATTATCTGCTGTATCTAGCTGCTAACTAAAAGCCCACCGTTTAGAGTTATCATGATAAGTAGAATTACTCTTTGTAATATTTAGTCAAGGGCGTATTATTTAACCGCTCCACATTATTAATTTGCTGTCATATCGCTAATTCAGAGCCTGAATAAAGTGGTTAAAGTAATTCGGCTGATTATTATCACGTAACCATAACTTTTAATCACGTCCGGGACAGTTCGTCACAGAATCATGAGGGGTAGTCAACCTCTTCGCAGTCTTACAAAAGAGTGATTTAACAGAACTAAACGTTTTGCGCTTTTGAGCCTAGCATTCTAAAATAAATAAATACTTACAACTGTATTAGAAATACTCTTAATAAGTACTAGAATAGTGATGTCACAGGTATCGTTTCCTCTATTTAACATTGATATCTATCAAAATTGATAAGCGTTGTATGAAGTAAAGAAAAAAATGTGTAAGACTTAGCAGATTCGTCTATAAATTGATAAATTAACAAAACAGTATACCGAAAAAATAGATAGAAAAAAATAGAATCTGTAATAGTTAGTAAAATTAGATTTAATAAAAATAAAACACGAAATCCACCATAAAAACACCTGCCCCCTTTACTCCTCGTTTTTATTCACATTTTGCTTCATGTAAAAAAAAAATTAGCCAGCCCCCACCTGGTGTAAGCTATATATTGAAAATGTGATTTTTAATTGTAAGAATACGAATCTGAATCAAAACACACACACACGCACGCACACACACACGCACGCACACACACACGCACGCACACACACACACACATATATATATATTTGCAAGTTAGCGCTTTCAATATAGCATAATACTCCGTACTCTGTAAATGGTACGATGGATTTGAATTTTGAGGCATGAGCTTTCTTTACGACTAAGATTAATGTGCTTTGATGACAAGAATAAACGTATTTTTGTAACTAGAATTGATGTACTTTAATGACTAGAATTAATATACTATACAGACGAATATATTATAGAAACTGGAAATAATATAATTTAAAAACTAGGGTTAGTGTACCCTAGCGACTAAAATTATTGTACTTTATTCAGTGTACCTTAATAGACTATTTTCTTCTAGGGAGTAAAGTTAATATAATTTAGAAACTAGTGTTAATGTATTCTAGTGACTAGAATTAACATAATTTAGAAACTAGTGTTAATGTATTCTAGTGACTAGAATTAACATAATTTAGAAACTAATGATATTGTATTCTAGTGACTAGAATTTATATAATTTAAAAGTTAGTATTAATTTACTTTAATGAATGAAACATATTCTAGTGACTAGAAATAAAATAATTTAGAAATTCGAGTTAATATACTCAAGCGACTAGAACTAATTCAATTTAGAAATTAGAATTGATGTCTTCTAGCAAATAAATTAAACATCTTATATGTGGGTATATTTCGAAAACGTTATTCTAGCGACTTTAATGACTGTTGTGATTAAGTGACTAGAATTAGTGATAAGCATATTATAGCGGCGTAGCTAGAGATAATATATTCTATACGCATATATTTAGAGAATAAATTATGAATAAGTCCATCTAACTGGGCCAGGTAACAACAAAATAAGTTCCAACGATTTACTGAAGCCTTATTGTAGTTAACTATCCAAGAAAATAAATATTGCTGACCAATAAAAGATTACCAAAAATATACTGATGGAAGTGAAAGGATTTCTTCGAATTTATTTATTGCAAATAAAATAAACAACAAATCGAGTGAATTCGGATTGAAAACAAAATCGCTCTTTTTTTAAAATTTTCAGAAGGGGGGAGACGAGAGTTATAATATTCTTAAGTGGATCCAAATGATGCAAAAGGGGAAAAAACATTTGAAAAAATAGAAAACGTTTTTGAAACAATCCGGAAATCTTATTCGAGTCTAAGAATAAAATTCATCACACTACTTGAGGCAACCCGAAGTGAAAAAAAGAAAAACACGAGATTTTTCCAGGTTTATTTGTTCTAACTCCTCCTGTTTCTGAATTTTGCAATAAAAATGGTAAGATTCAGGAAAGTCCCATCTTTATGGACACAGCTGTTTTCTAGGTGATGAAGATTTAGATTGCTTACTCTCTTCTTTTCCAGAAGCTGGCATTTGGTAATCGCAATTCGAAAGCAGTGATGCAAAAAATAACGCGAAAATGATTCACAAACTCCTGATCTTAGAAGCGAATAAACTATTCCTGATATTTTTATGAGTTTGCATAGGCACATCTGCTGTTCGTGCCGTTCTTCTTTCCTCTTGAATATGGGTGTTGTTGTTTTCGGATGAAATTAGAAACACGCATTTTTGATTATTGTTTTACAAGAAAGTAGGATAACAGAGAGGTTAAGTTTTTGGTAGCCTAGTTTTAGTTACTTTGCGTGTAATAAGAATTAGATTTTGATTTAATTATAATTATCTATCTATGAGCGCAAAGATATTTCACAATTGAGTAAACAATTCAAGAATTTAGTTCCTTGTGGTCCCGTTCATTGATTGAAATTAATGCTGCTGTGGGTGTAACTTTTTTTGTTTTATTTTTCACAATTCTTTTTGTTTCTGAACGTTACACGTACAGAAAAGCCTCGTTTATTCGGATTCTCTTAACTGGGATCCATGGAAAACCCAGATCGGTATGGAAGAAGAAATATTTTTTTTTTTTTTTTTTTTCATTTAATTTGAGAAGCTATTTGCAAATTTCCGTGCTAACAATATTTGTTTAATAGGCGTATTTTTAAAAATATTTTCCAAATATTTTAATAGCTATGAATGTACGACAAGAGGGGGAGAGGGGGTGGGGAGAGACTTTACAAATATTCTGAGCAAAATCATCAAAACCTTAGTTGCAACTTTTATCACTAGTGACAAGTGGCATACGGTGCAACATTGTCTAAGTGGACAATGCAAAAAAGCAACTTTAATCAAGATAATTCTCTATGGATACGTATTATTCCATTCTCTGATTAGCCCGGATTTTTGATATTCCGGAAAGGCTCTATTCCCAATCAATCGAACTTAACAAGGTTTTACCGAGCCTCATTTGTAATGCACCATTCACTTTTCAACTTGGTTTCTGTTGCACTTGCACCAAAGAGTGACTGGTTAAGAAACTCGAAGAAAAACAATTCCGGTGGTGGTGGTTGACACTAGGCTTTAGTGATGGCTTTCATCTCATCGACAGAACGAAAGGGGTGCCTCTGGTGAGTTCAATCATGCTTGGGAAGATATGAAGGTCGAAAGGTCAGATTCAATGATACTTTCCTGCTTAAACCTGATCTCTATGAGGATCGTCACCATCTTTAATTATCAGCACATCAATGATACCTGGAAATGAAGAAAATAAACGCATTGCATTGAGGATACACGCAGCTTTCAGATAGAGCAAGAATTCTGAAACTGGAGTAGCAAATAAAAAAGCTACAGCCATGGAGACATTATTTTTAAAACAGGCCTCGTATTCATACTGAGTCTTCTTGGTGAGAGAACAGTGGCCGCCGTCACCCAGTGGTTATGGTCGCGGATATTTTCATCGAGTCGTGGACTGCCACTAAGGATCCGCCGTATAGCGGGGCTGATACACATTAAATCTGGTTGAGGTCTCTGATCCTCCCGATGGTGTGGTGTGGAAGTTTGGAGGGGGAAGGGCCAGCTGAGGTGTCGTTAATAAACAAAGACATCGAATTTCATGACAGTAGAATTAATGGCCACTAAAAATCCATACATTATTTGTTGAGCATATTCACTTACTTATTTAAGGTATTCTTAAAGGAAAATAATGCTCACGAGAATTGCTTGAAAAATGCTAGAAACTCATGTAAATAATTCCTTCTACGTAAATTCGAACTCAAACCAGAAACACGCGCACACAAACTTGGTATAAGGTAATTTTTTTTTTTTTTAAAAAAAAAGGATACTCTTTATGTATACAGCGATGATTATATACTCTTAAATGATTTTATACTCTTTATGTATACAGTGGCAACATACGTAAAAAGCATTCATACTGTGAAAATTTATTATTTATAGTATACAAAAAATATTGTAACAAGCATTTCTTGAATAGTTGTTATGTAGTAAACAAAGACATACCCAAGAAACCTTTATGATATTACTTAAATAAGGCAAGCAATCACAAAATTTATCTCCTTAGGAAGCCTGGCAAATTAAATAGTTATATTCTTTTTAAAAAATTTGAAGAAAATACAAATATTAAAGAATGTTACGTAATCCAAGTAGATATTTTTTTAAAAAAAGAACTCTAGATTATTTATAAGTGAAAAACTATTAATTTTGTAAAATGAAAATCTTAAAAATTGATTCTGATTTTTTTTTTTTTTGAATCAATTTCTTGATCGAATTGAATCTGAGAGGAATCTCACGCAACAAAATTTTGTTCCAAATTCGATAACATTATCTCATAAATATTTAATAACTTATAATTAAAATAAAACACTATTAAAACATAATTTAGGTAATATAAAAAGCAAAATAGAATTAAAATCTAGAGTTCCTAAACACAATTTATAACTTAATAAGTAAATATTTGATAAAAAAAAAATTATGATAATATATATTATTAAATATTAAAGACGTACACCATACATTAGAAAATGTGAATTAAATTTTAAGAACTCACGTAGATTTTATATGGTTCTATATCATTCTTTTCTTTTTTTGCTTCATCGTACAAAAATTAAAAAGAAAAATAGAAGGCAGAAATGAAATATTTCTTACTAGTTCTTTTATAAAGTATAAATATTTGTAACACTCGGTGGTGGAATGAATAATTCAAAATTTTGACTCAAAATTCCGAGAGAAAACTTATTCAGTCTTATTTTACGTGCCTTTGAATTGAAATTGGTACTGATATATAAGAACTATAAGTTTTTTTTTAAATGTGTGTGTTTGTGAATCTAAGAATTTATGAAAACAAAATTGAAAATATTACTATTGTAGACGTTACATATACATCAGTATAGGTCACGGTCATTTTGATTTTTGATTTACAAGTTTTGGTCGTTAAAGAATATTATTTTGAGGAAAATCGATCAATTCTTTGGCGATAACATTTGACTTTTCTGTCACACCAAACGATGTACTCGTATTTTAAATAAATACTTCATTCTACCAAACGATATTAAAATAATAAAAACTTTCTTGTCGTTTTAAAGATGCATCAAAGCAAATACGTAAATCTTAATGAATTTGTAAATTTGTCTTATACAATTATGTCAAACTGAAATTTCATGATTTGATTTAAAAAAAAAAGATTTAATATAACCATAGCAGTTATAAACACAGAAAACTAATAGATATCACTTTTGAATTTTTTTGTCTGACTTTTATGGCTGTCATCTACTGGTCATTTTGATTTTGTGAACATATGATTAATCCTATTGAATTTCTACAACCTTCCAAAAATTTATACTAATGAATCTATTTGAATCCAACAACAACAACAACAAAAAAAAAAAAAAAGGAAAAAACCGAAAGAGCAAAAAAATAATGAAGGTTTCTGCAAAACACATTTTCCCTCAGATTTCAAAAAATATTTTTTTTCACCCCTATTGTAATAATTCGCTCATGAGTTTTCCGGACTTTAAAAATATTCTAAAATATTTTTAAGAATCGGAGAGAAAATGCAATTCCCCAGAAACCTTCCTTACTTTTTGCTCTTCCTTGGATACACTTTTTTATATTTAAATAGATAAAATAGTATAGATTTGAAGATGGTTGTAGAAATGTCATGGGATTAACATTACGTTTACGAAATCAAAATGGCGGTTAGACAATAGGGAACACACATTAAGTTGTATGTATGCTTTAGTGTTATTTAGATATACATACGAAAATATTGAGTAAAATAAGTCATCATATTCGAAATTTAATGCAAAAACATGCACCAAAGGAAGATTAGATTAAAATTAGTTAGCAACTGTTATCTTCCAAACGTAAGAATGTATTCGGATTAATAGTTGTTGTTGTTCTATATTCATCAGTATTTAGATAGCATTAAATGCTATAGAGGCATTTTTAAAAATCATTTTTATTGAGTAATATTTTCTTCGTGTTATCTTTTTTTTTAATTATTTTTGTAGTAAGAAAAGGAAATGGGTATTTAATGAACTCGATTTTATATTAACTGGTAAATATGCTTGCAGCCGAATATTCAATCATTACTGCAGCTTAGTTCAATTTCCATTAAGGCGGTCTATTTTGGATTATCTGCCAATCAATGAGCTTAAATGTGATATAATCGTTATAAAGCGAGAGGGATTACCATTCTAAAACCTGCCAAAATTGCACTTTCTGGTCATGGTGAGAGAGGTATACGAGCTGATGCACAAAAGAAATTGAAATTCTTTTTAAAAAAAATTGGTATTTCTCTCTCTCAATTTTTCATGAAGTTATGTATTTAATTTTTTTTACCAAAACAATCACTCTCTCTCTCAATCCTATGTATATATATATATATCAATTTTATTAAAATTATGCATTTCTTTTTCACTCTCCATTTTACTTAATGCATTTATCCAATTTTATTTACTATTCCAGTACTTATAATACAAATTTTTCAAAATTATTTTGTAAATATAATGCAAAGGAGTACGATTCAATTTCATCGAAAATCATTATTCAGAATAATACGGATATTATATCTCATGAATTCAGATCTTATATAGTTTCTGGTAATAGTTGGAAAAAATAAATATTATTTTGAAAAATAGGAAGATCAAATTAAATAGGAATAAATAAACAAACAAAAAATGTAAATAAAAATCCTGGATCATTTGATTCTGGCATATAATTTAAAAGATATACTACCATAATCCATTTGGTTGCTACTGTACGTTAATACACCAAAATATTTGAATGTTATTTTAAGAGATTTCGATTTTTATTCTTAGACAGGGACTATAATTAGAAAGAAGTGAAATTCGTTACTATATCCAACTTTATCATGTTACAATAAATCTTCTTACATTATTTTAACTTATATTTTTTTAGAAGTATTTTTGTTTTCAGTTATATTCCTGGACGTGATTTATATTAAAAAAAATAAACCATGAGACATAAATGTTTCAAATGACCGAGAAATTGTTCTAAAACGACTAAAGTCCAAATATGTTGATTGCCATCTTTATTTTAAGAAGTCATAGCCATTTTTACCGGAATTTTTCGGGAATTTCATTGTCTTAGAGATTGGAGCTGAAGTTTGAATTTTGTAAAAAATAGAAATAGTATGCGATTACGAACACACGTAATTGCACAATTTTTTTTTTTTAAAAAAAGGCAAATTTATCCATAGTTTTATTCAAGTTTAAAATATAGCAATACATTTTAAGAAGAGTGATTTTAAAAACGGTAAATTTTTTTCCAAAAAACAACCAACAAAATTTCGTTCCAACAACGAAGATAGGGGTAATATTGTTTTTCACTAAATTTAACACCATTGAAATAAGAATCACTGAATATAGATTCAAAATTGTGAGAAATTTACTGACAATCAAAGAAAACACAACTGTATGATTACTGCATAATATAGGAAAAAGCTATTTTCGAAAGAAAAAAATTGTTCAATGATCATTTAAAGACCAATATCCATTACGCTTGAAGTGATGGCCGTATGTGATGTGATATCTAATGTCCTTTCAACTTGCCATTAATCTTTTTTTTATCTCTACAGAAATCAAGAAAAAAAATATATATATATATATAAAGGAAGAAAAAGAAACCTCTACCAACAAGTCCGTATTCTTGCAAACTCTCAATGTTCCATGCACACTTCAGTGGAATTAGTTTCCCTTCACTAGCCAAGCTATCAAGAGCAAGAACAAAGGCTATAAAACAAGGCTTAGCAAAAAGAAGAAGAAAAAAAATCGAACGCTTAATTGACGCTTGGTTAAATCAACAATCAATGTATGTTAAACACCTGGGCAGAGAAATCTTCCCAGAAAAAAAAAGTTAAAGGATTTGGGGGGAGGGGGGTTGCTGTAACGACTACATTTAGTACGTAATGTCGATTCTACAAAAAGGTACCAACATCTGAGACCTAATCCCGCTTAATTACTATTCTTCTAAGGAAAAGGACAGAAAGAAATTATTAGTTCGAAACTTCTAGTTGCTGGGACAATTACGGGCAAATAAAATAGGTCCCCTTGATGGGTTTCCTTGTTGTAAAACCTGTCGGATTCATTAAGCTGCTAAAAATATTAAAAATACAAAGCAAAGCATTGACGTTAATTATGACGATAGGCTTCAGAAGAGCACGCAATCTCTGGAATTCACTACGCAGGGGTGTTATCTTCGATCTCAGCACGCGAATCTTCATTTGCATCAAGTGAGACTGTCTTTTGTAAATTGTTTTCAATGGTCCTCTGAGTCTTGATGCAAATTAAGAACATTGAAGGGGGTCTGTTCGGAAGATTTGAAAGTGCTTGGATCAATAAAGCTAGGGTTGGAAGATCAAGAAATACTTCCTGGATTTAACTCCAGGAAGATTGGGTAGAGTTAATTGTTTAATAGTGGTCCAATCTCGGAAGAAAGGTAATCGTATGTAGATCTTTAGGCTTCCGTGTACTCTTTTCCTTGTTCGTACTGGGGTTCATAACCTCGAAAACGAGGAAATGAGGTATATTTTGGTGTATTATATTTGTATAAATTTTAAATTTGTATGTGGGAAAATTCTTAGTATTTATTCGTTTCTCTATAGTAGATTAATTTCCAAATATATAATTATTGGAAATGTATCAATTGTGTAACTAAATGCGTCGTTCAGAGATAAAAAATAGTGCTTACCTTTCCTTATTTTACAGAGTTGTTGATTATATTCAAGCAATTCGCGAAAGGCTGAACATTGTAATTTCTTTTAACTTTATTCCAGCACTTTTTCTAGTTATATTTATTTACTTCTCGGCACAAAGACGCAAGGAAATAGAAAATGTAATATTGCATGTTTGGACTTCCAAAGGAAAAAAATCTTGTTTGGAAATAAAAATTAAATGAAGCTTAATGGATTTTTGCTTTCTTATGCAATAGTTTTGCAACTAAAGAAAAAAATTAAGAGAATTTTAAGTACGAGAAAAGCATGTATTACACCGGTAGAGATTAATTTACTCTTTTCGGTATGAAATAAGAAGATGAATTTAAAAACTATATTTATCTAGAGAGAGACATTGAATAAAAATTCCATTTATATTTCATACCTAAAAAAAAACAACGAGTATTCAAAGCCAATAACATTGCATCGAACAGATCTAATATAAACTTATCTTTCTTTCAAGCTAGTAAAGAATTAGTTTTTTAAAAAGAATTTATGCAAAAGTATCAGGATGTAAAAAGGAAATTGTGAAAAAAACTATTTTCAAATAGCTGACGAACGTAGTTTGAAAAAATTTATAAATGAATTTTAAACATTATCTGTTAAAGTTTAAAATGTAGCGACAAGAAATAAATATTTAATGAAATATAGAATGTGATAGTATCTTACACTTCCCTTTAAATGATTTGTTATCAAAATGTATTGTTCTTAACTTAAAAAATGCACCAGCTAACACTTAAAATCTCATCAGTTTTTTTTTCTGACTGTAAAGTTGATTTTTCTTACTGCTATTATGTAACAGCTCTATTGGAACATATTTCATAGTAGAAAAATATTCCACACGAATATCAGATAATGTGATCATCATACATCAATCATACTGCTTTCACAAAATTTAAAAACATTTCATAGACATATACATATATATGCAGTTTTTCACTTACAAAATAAATTTTTAACTGAATACATTCTAAAAATGTAGAAGGCGATATATTATCATGAAAAATGTGCTGCAAAAAGGAGCAAAAAATAGATTCACAGTGAAAATAATACTATATTAATATACACTGGTTCTTCGGATTTGAAAATGATACAAATATTGAGGTGTTTTTCTATCTGAAAGAAAAATTCATTTATAGGACTTATTCTTCCATTCTAAGCCAAAATAATTTTATTCCTTAAAGAAGGGAACAAAAGAAGGGGGTATAAGAACTCACCTTCTCTTTCGACCTTTGCTTTTAATGGTCATTTATCAAAGCCTCTATTTGTCTTTCTATAGCAACACTCCATAGTAACCAAACTTTATTGCTGCCTTTCTTCCATATTGTGGCCCCATTTTGTCAACCCACGAGGGGTCGTTGCACGACGAAATCTACCGTACATTAGTTTTATTAGCTTCTCTTCCAATTAGTGTCATATAAATTTGAGTCTTTTGTCCTAAAAAAAGCATATGTGTCAGAATTAAGGCGTTTACCAAAAATCAACTCGGTTAGTTTTGACTTTATTGGGTAGCATTATAAAAAAAAAATAGAAACTTTTTTGAATTCAGATTAATTTTAAATGCTCATATAACTACTTGTTAAACATGGTTGTTTTGATTTGATTTGTGCTGTTCATTTGGGTTACACTAAGGATTCTTAATTACTGGCTTCGTCATACTAAAGCATCATTCGATAATTCAAATTACACTTCAGTTGGTTAGCTCACTTAGAAAACGCCGCCGCGTGAATAATTTCGAAACTTAATTACATTTATCCTGCAGTAATCATTTTTGTTCCATACGACAGCTTCTGGTGGAATTAAGACTCGAATCGACAACCCACACTGAATACCTTGGTTAGTATTTATCTCATATGTGATAGTCCTCAACAATGGATCAATAATATTCGTAAGTCGTAACCTAATTAAAATTCACCGAACTTAATAAAGACGAATTAAAGAAAACATAACAAAAACCAGTTTCGTAGTTAAGAAATATGTATTTTAAATTCATACATTATGATAAAAAAATAAATAAACTTCCTTCTTTTTAGGTAACCATGTTCCGGTTACCTAAAGGCCTCTACGCCGCCCTTCATTATTCAATACTCTACACCCCCTCTCCATACTCTATAGCACCTCTCTCTTGAAGTCTAATTAAAAAGTCAATAAGCTCAACACTCCAATTGAAGATACGAAAGAGAAGGATAACACACGTTATTATCTATCAAAGAACTTGAAAGAATACTCTCTCTTTCTCGAATCCCTCTTAACTCGGTTAAACCTAGTCTATGTTCAAATAATAAAGCTTTAGCTTACCAAATCACTCATTTCGATTCAAGCCCTGCTCGATTATTGAAGAATCGCTTCTTATTATTCTGATCAGAAGTCACTCCCAGCTACTTTTAATGCAAACGATTCATTACGACTATTCACTCCAATTTAGAACATCTGTCAGTTGGTCGTTATTCTCCACCTCCCTTCTTTTTCCTTTCAATTCGATTTCGCTTACATATCACTACCTCAAATTAAATTCACTGCACTTTTCATTTTCGTTTTATCTACCTGATCATGTTTCACTTTGGTTGGCGAGGAGTTGTAATTTTATGCAATTCAAATCAAAACTCGAATCTACCGCAAATAGTCGTATGGAATAATGAAAAACTGTTACTCGTTAAATTCAACTAGCTCTGGGCATGGGAAATGTGAAAGGGATAACTCACAATAGAATTGTCCACTGGTCGGTTTTCCTTTTTCTAAGAAATCACTGAGGGGGGGGGGAACTCTTCTTATTCTATAAACTCGTCGTCATAATGTTTCCGCATTTATTGGAGCAGATTCCCAGGAAGCGACATATTGCTTCGATTAGTGCTTGATTTCCAGTGAAAAAAGATGAATCCAGGTCTTATCGATGGCGAGAACTCTAAACACTCTTGCGCAAAATGGTGACAACTTGGCGCTGGACAATCAAAACTAACCTATAAATAAGTGTCACTTTTGCTTTGGGGTCGTTTAACAGGCAGAAGCACACAATATTAACACCAGCATGATTAAAAAACGCCGTATATCTTCAAACATAGATATCCCTTCAAATACATATTTGAATAGGCGATTTTAAGCAAAATATCGTCATGAGAAGAAATTCTAAGTGTATAGGATACATTGATTGAAAAAGGAAAAAAATATTATTGTGACCAAAATAGAGACGTATTGGAATGAGTATTCATGTGTATTTCTCTTACTATATTATACATATATACTCAGCAAAAAGCGTGACAGGATTATTTAAACTCTTTCACATCAATAATTTGAACTATACGAACTTTCGTATTATCCTTGAATGTACTTTAGATATGTCCACTACTAATATACTAGCAATAAATATATCCTTAATAATAAGCTGTTGACAAGAGAAAAAACATATTTGTAAATATCAGTTCTCACAGCATTGTTGGATATTCGATTACCAAAGTACATATTAAGAAATTCTACCAAGAATTTCCTTCTTATTTGAAGTCAATTCTAAATATACATGCAAATTTGTTCTTCAGGAGAACATAAGGCCATATATATACATTATTTATTTTTCAGCCTTCATTCTTTTTCTTTTTATTAATAAATAAAAGCTTAAAAGAAATATGCATTATTTTTCTGGAATACACTTACTACTACCTATAAATAATTAGATGCCCCATTTTGAGGGGGAAAGTAAATGACTGAGTAAGAGATTTGATTGAAAATTAATGCTCCAGGGCATAACTTTTCCTCCCCCCCCCCCAGATTTTCTTATTTCTTGTTATACCTGAAAGCTACGTGTATCCTCAAAGTAACGCACTATTCATGTTTCGACACAGTTCCCATCCCTTTCAACGCACCTGTGCATGACTAATCAGGCTACCGATCGGAGAATTTCGGTGGTTGCAGACAATAGCAGGTTTTAATGACAACTTTCCCCTCGACATTAGAACGCAAGAAACGTTCCATATGTACTCTTTCTTTTTTTCTTTTTTTTTTTTTAAAGAGTGGAAGTCTGAAGGCGCAATGTGTGATGGAATGACTCTTCGCTACTACAACCTTGGCTACGTGTGGATCGTCGTGGCCGCGGCATCCTTGTGGTCACAGTCGCAGATTCGTGGCTGGCGTTGTTTTCATCGAGTCATGGGCTCGAGTGCTGAAGCCACTAAAGACTCACCGTATTTCGGGGTTGATGTACGACAAATCTAGAAAATGATCCGAATCCTATCATTGGCGTGGTGTGGAAGTTTTGAGTTGGAAGTACTAGCTCAGGTGTCGTCCATGTCACTTGACTGAGATTCAAAATTTCGAGTTCATCGCCAATCGCTCTCTTGTTGCTTTTAAATGCGACATTAATAAATAATCTCCACGTGGGTCGTCACCTCCTTCACTTCTCAGCACACCAGCGACACCTGGAAACAATGAAAACAAATGCATTACATATAGAACACAAATAGCTTTCAGGTGCAACAAAAGTTGTGAAAATTGAGAGACAAATAAAAAAAATTATGGTCATGGAGATTTTATTTTAAATAAATCTTCGATATATAAATATATAAATATATTATCTCCACTGTTTTCTATAACCTCAGATCTATCAGGAAACGAAGATAATTGTTTTCTTTACCACAAACAAATAAATTCATAAAATAAAACATAATAATAATAATTAAATTTAATTTATTAAAAAGATTAAAATAAATAAATAAATAAGAGAAAAGAATAAAAAGACGTGACCTATATTGTGGTGATTCGTAAAATAAAACGGTCCAAAATACATACTAAATTTAAGAGGAGGCTACAAAATAAAACTAAAACCTAATTTTTTATGAAAAAAAAAAAAGCATTTATTCTAAAAAACGTGGCATTCAATTACATTTCTGAAGTTCATGATTATGTATTGCTTGATTCGATACGCACAAAAAAAAAAGTACTCGATTTACAATTCACTACAGGTTTCCCAAAACATGAATCTATTTTCATTCTGACTTGGTTATTCACTGTAAATAACATGACCACAGAGAAATATGAGCATTTTACTCTACAGAAACAAAGATAGGTAAAAATAAAAGTGTTAAAAAACAAGGGTGTGTCTATCTCTTTAAAACATTAGATACCCAAAAAAAAGTGACACGCAATACTTGACATTGATTTGTTTATGACGGTAAAATATTTAAATTTCTAATGATGTGTTAAAGGTGTAACCTTTTTTGGAATGAAAAAAAAAAAAAATTTTTTTTTTTTTATTATTATAAATGCAATAAAAAAAAAATCTGTTTTGCATTCCGAGAAACACTACACGTTAAAAGAACGCTCATTATGTGTTGATTAGGAAATAACTGCAATCTCTTCCTGATTTTGTTCGCAAAGAAACTGCAAAAATAGAATTTGAAATCCATCTCTCATTTTTACTTTGTCATTCGTAATCCGTAAAAACTATCGAGTTTCTGCCGATAGATTATCTCCGCTGTCTTCTATAACCTCAGATCTCTCGGGAAATGAAGATAATTGTTTTCTTTTCAATTAAAACATGCTTCAAGGATAAGGAAAATTCTAATCTTAATCACTATATGCCGTTTTAAGATTGTTTTCACTGCGCCTTTTTTGCTTTGTTTCAATAGTTTAGTTATCTATTCTAATAATCTCTTTGAATTCTCATAGTCTTAAAATAGGAGCTTTTAATTTTTTTTTTTGTACGAGGGACCCACGTCAAAAAGGTGTAAAAAGACAAAACAAGTCTCTGTGACGAGTACATTCCTTCCCCCCCCCACATGGACAATTTCTTATGCATAAATAATATCAAGTTTGATTGAAGCCTCTACCGGTATAATTCTTTTTAACCGGTACTCAATATTCAAAATTCTTATTGTAATGAAAATTACATGTATTCTCTACATTATACATTTGTTTTCTTTGTTTCCAGGTGTCACTGGAATGCTGAAAACCGAAGAAAACTGCGACCCAAAAGGAGATGAGAAATATTATCATTTTACTCTACAGAAACAAAGATAGGTAAAAGTAAAAATTCGATTTTTACTGGCTTCCATAGGTGGAAGAATACATAAGGGATATCGCTTTCATTGTGGCGATGAGGTTAAAGCTGACAATAAGCCCTTCTGTTGACAACAACCACTGAAATTCTTCTTCGATCGGTTAGGCCGACTAATTTCACGTTAGCGCTAGTGCGTGGAAAGCGCTAAAGATTGGGTGAAAAAATGAATATCGTATTATATAGAGGACGCATGTAGCTTTCAGGTTTCAGAAGAATTTTAAAAATTGGATATCAAATAAAACAGTTATGACCGTAGAGGCATTACTTTTCCAAAAAGCCTGGTATATCCCGTAAACACTAATCAAAATTACTAAACTTCAATGAGTATACGATTAAATAACTAAAGATACAAAAATGTGTACGTATGTTCCAGAAAATGTGAGCGTAACATTTATTAATGTAATGCTACGCTCACATTTCCTGTATCATGTAATGTACAGAAAATGTGAGCGTAATAAATATTAAATATAATTAATAAATGTTACAGTTATTAATAATTATTGCATGTCGCGTGTTGTATAAATAAAGGCTCTTGATTTCATCAGCAATATTATTTATTTGCTATTTAAAGCACACACAACGCACATACTAAAGTATTTATAATATTTACATTCAAATGCTAACAGAACGTAATGATATCATTATCATAGAAACAAGGATAGTGGAGCTGTTCCACGACGGCAGCAAACCACGATCGCCACAATAATATTAACATTTATTAACAATATATTACATCAAAACTCACGAGATAAATTTTTAATCGAGGGAATTCTTTAAGAACATCACACAACGAGAAGCAACACAATGTCAATAGTTATTTCCGCTTCGTTTTGTTCCCAAGCGTTATAAATTTTGGAATTTCCAAAGCGCTCCTTTATTTAACATACATTTTTTCGAATATTATGTTTCTATCTAAAGTACAAAATAAATTTATTTTGTTTATTTATTTCATTTTGCTCATGATGATGTATTATTGTTTCACTTATAAATTCTCCGAATATTAGTTTTAAAGACGAGAATTGATTTCTAGCCAAATGCAACTCTCCCCTCCCCCTTTCTTTATTCCACCTTGATGGCCTACTTTTGTTGCCTTTTTCTTTCAATTCTATTTCTAACGGTATTCCATCACATGTGCAGCATCGGTGGTTCAGTGGTAGAATGCTCGCCTGCCACGCGGGCGGCCCGGGTTCGATTCCCGGCCGATGCAATGTCATTTTTGCTTCATTTCAGCATTTTCTAGTTCTTGAGTGAAAAAATTAATACGCAGTGATTAGGAAGGTATACACTTTCCGCGTTTTGCATTTAATTTACCTGGGTTTTTAATGAAAAGGCAAATAATGTATTGTGTTCATTTCGATTATTTGACAATATGCAATTTATAAATTAAATGAGTCTCATGCGAAAGTAATATTTGCATGCATTAACATATATTTGTATACAAAATGTCTAGTTGCTACACCGCTTCATCCAAAAGTAAATTATGATCAGCGACGTGGAAAATACTTGTGAGAAGTGTAACCAACATCTGAATTGGTGAGGCAGTACTTGAGAGAAATGTTGATGAATTTTCCGTGAGTGACTCTCGAATAGTGGTGTTCACCTGCATACCCGAAGAAAAGTAGAATTTCGGCGTTTCAAAGCTCTGAAGAAGAGTACAGACTGATTTTCATTTCCGTTTTAAAATTGAAGTTGATATGACGATAATTTACGCTTGAATTCTTTCATGTTTTTTTTTTTATTATTATTTCTACGGTTTATTGTTCATTTGTTTATGCCTATTGTACTTTTATGAGTAAGGGACATTATTAATTTGCATTCATATTTACGTTTGCATTTTAAAATAAATTGAAACGTAAGAGGATTTAAGCATCTAAAAATTAATGAGATCCCCATTTTTAAAGAAATCTCTTTCTCATTTTACACAGTTTCAGATTGCATAACATTTCGAAAAGCGTATCTACTATGGAAATAATTTTTTGATTGATTGCTCATAAACGTTGAATTTAGAAGTTATACTAGGGATCGTGGCGACGGACCTTATAATTTTGAAAATCTATCAAGTGACTAGGATAACGCCTGAGCTTTCCCTTCCCTTTCTAAGCTTCCACACCCCACCACCGGAAAACTTGGAAACCCCAACCAGATTTACTATACATCAGCCTCAATAAACCGCGGGTCTCAAGTGGCACCAAGGGTCGAACCCACGACTCGACGAAACCAACGCCGGCCACGAATCTACGACCATGTCCACTAGGCCACCGTGGCCAAGGAATTTATCTTAAATAAAAACATAAATAGTGTGTGACACTTTTAATAATTCATTCAACTAATACTATCGTAATATTAATGAGTACATTCTTCAGGGAAAAGTAATGTAAAACTATTTAACTGTCACAAAAAATATAGGTAATGAGTAGATTTTTCTCTTGCAAACTTACTAATACGTCCCCCCGCCCTTCCGAATGAAAGCTTTCTACAAATATCTAATGAAATTTTGAAGCATTTTTACTCACATAAAAATGTTGCTACTTATTACGATTCAGTGATTCAATACACTGAATTGTCGATTGTGGTTTTCGTCAATAAAGTACACACACATCTCTCTCACTCTCTCATCTCTGTCACATTTAGCCTCTAACTTATTTTAGATAATCAACCATTAACTTCTGCCTAAGATTTTCAGTTCTTTTTTTTTTTTTTTTTTTGCATATTCTTTTAAAAGTCTAATAGTTTGGTATGTTCCTTTTCAGAAGCTTTCTACATTATTATTGTTGCTAATTCAAATAATCAAGAACAGTTTGCTAGGTACATAATAGCCATGGGTTATAAGAAATATTTTAAACGTAAGTGCTACTAAGAATGTCATTTAAATCCTTGTAAAAAATGTGCATTTTATTTTAGTAAATTCCAACAATATTGAAACATCTTTATTAGTACGTGCATTACATTTTCTTAGAATCTTCAAAGTTAATTGTATGACTGAGATATATTAGAGTATACACATTACATACTTCAATATTTTTTTGATATTGGATCTAGTGGTCATTGTGAATTTAGAACCCAGTTTCCGCTAAAGGATCAGTGTGTATGCAGAATAACAGAGGCGGCTTTTACACTGTCACTGGGTCTAAGAATCCACTCGGTTGATTGATTGATTGTTTATTAATGTCCCACTTAAATGGAAAAAAATGCTACTGGCAACGGATCTCATAATTTTAACTACAGACAAGTGAAGAAGACGACACCTGACACTCCATTCTCTCCATACTTCCACACCAATAGGAAAACATTGAATCTCATTATATTTAACGTGAATCGTATCCGCTACAAATGAATTTTAATTGGCATCGGGACTCGAACTCACGACTCGATTTAAATCCACGCGAGGTGGAATGTAGAAGTTAGCAGATTGTGGTGTCGACGTAGTCACTTGTGGCTCAAAATTATGAACTCCGTTACCATTAGTTCTCGAGTAGTTCTAGAGCAAATTTATTCTAAATAAACAAAAGAAACCTTTAATGCATATTTAAGTATGTGTAGCATTTAAGCAAAACATTTTTTTTTATATAATAAGTTTATATTTTTGAGCAATTTCTTCCATAATACTAAATTTAAGAAACTGGAACATTTTTTGATATCAGAGCCCATGAATTTGACAAATTTCGGAGTTCATGTTTCAAGTTGCAGAAATTATAAATATCTGTCTTAACTATTTTATATCGACTTTTATTGATTTATTGATTAATAGATATCCTATATCGTTTCAGGATCATAACATTAATATAAGTTACTAAAATAACTTTTTTCCCCCCAGAACAAAAACTTTCAACATCACCTCGTCATTATAACAATTTGTAAATGCAAGTGCACAATCAATGTACGAAAACTCCGGGCTAAAAATTATAACATCCAACTTCTCACTAAGTAATGTTCAGCCTTTTAAATTTTTTTTACTATTTAACACTTTTTTAGACAAACCTCTTACACATCAGTCTCAAATGGTTAATTCAATTAATAAAAAGTCTTAAAATTTATTCGGATTTACTTTATGTTAAAAAGACCCATCCCTTTGAATAATAAATTCCAACAGAACTAAGTACCGTCACTCCAGACAGATCTCTTTGTTATCTTGTCACTAACCGTATTGTTATGAACCATTCAACAAGAGCTGCATAAAAGAACCGATTCGCATCTTATCGTTCAACAAGGTCAGACAGGTACATTGCCTGGTTATGACCTTAACTACAGTCTGCGAACTCAATCTGACAGTCCGAGGGAAAAAAAAAAGTTTGGAATCATGAAATCAAGCGATATAGACGTTTCTAAATCGGTTAATGTCACTGAATCCATGGTCTTTCAGAACGAGAAAGGGTTTAAAAAAAAAGTTGGGTTTCTTTTGTATATTCAGATATCTTACCTCAATCGGCATTAAGGTTATTCTAGGAACTGGTTATTTTAAATATGGCTGGAAAAATTTATTCACAAAGCTAAAGTAAATAACTGAATCTTAAAAAATAAATTAGAGTTTAGTGTGAGTAATCAAAAGGAGCACTTCTTTCACTTTTATATTCACTTAAGCTTAAACATTGTTATTAATCTAGGGTATTCATGAATTATAGAATAATGAGGACAGATGCTATAAAATTCTATAGTAAAATTATATTTGATTACCTAAGAAATTTCTATGAGTTAATGAACTATGAAATTTACTTTAACGACAAGTACAACATGCAAGTGAAGTGCAAGCCGAAGTCACGTGATTCCAATTCTGTAGATGTTATAAATGCAATAAAAGCAGCGAGAGAGATGCATCTTTTAAATTCCTGTAAATTCACCACTACAACATTACATTCATAATATTTAACATAATCCCACTTGAAACAGTATTGGTGCTTTAAAAATGCGCTCCCAGTAATTTTTTTGATTGTTATATGAGCCTTTGAATAATATTGTTCTTATTTTTCAATATATAAAATGGAGTACCTTATCTAAGGGGGGTTCAATCGAATCAAAGTTTAAATAAGTAGTCTATGATACTAAAAAGTTAGAAAACTATGGCTTAGGTTACTCATTTCAAGAGGGAGAGTCGATATGTTACCTTTTTAAAAAGAAAGTAGTGAGTAATTTTTAATATCTCTATCTTGAAAGAGATATCGGTTAAACAGCTGCAAAGTTACACACACACACACACACCCTAATTGATTTCCCTGAAATCTAATTAATTTCTTAATTTATCTTATATTTTAACTACCATAATAAATGTTCATCGTTATTTCGTGATCCCATTCTTTTTAATCTTTCAATTTATGCGATCATGCAATTTCCAAAAAGGTTTAGATCAGCATTTCTCACGCTCTGAAAGAATAGGGATATTCCCCGACAGCTAATTAGTCTCCTTGTAAAATTCTTCAAGAACCCGGCATCTTTTACCACGTGATTTGTATCATCCTTAATTTAACTTCCCTGGAGAAACAAACAGGAAAAAAATTATGTCACTTCCAACTTAATTACCAAAGTGAGTGGACGTGAGCATCCGCTGCTATTCTCGATGAATCTGCTACCCTCTCTCGTATGAACATAAATAAATTCGTAATTCATTGAATTAAACTTTCCCTTCTGTGCCGTGACTGCCACAACTTAAGAACAAAATATGTTTTCAATTAAATATTTAAAGCAGTACCGAATTATATATATATATATGTGTGTGTGTGTGTTAGTATTTATTAAGTAAGATAAAATGACTTAATAAAATATGGACAACTATGAAAACCGGAATTATAAGTCAAAATCTGAAAATTTGCATAATCCAAACACTTTGCTTATAACGTTATAGGATAAGCGCTGTTGAATATAAAATAGGAATTAATTTTTCGATTTGAAGTTTGTTGTGATGTCTCGCAACGTAAGCACATAAAACCGAAATTTGGCGTTAAAAGTATGAAGGAATAACGGTTTCGGAAATTTTTAAGCATATTTGGTGTCTTGGCGCACTGTGGCATAGCTACAGGAATGAAGTGTTCAGAGAGACCAAAGAACATATCTCGACGGCAAGATAGACAGCCTTTCCTAGACGCTTCTAATCAAATATGTCTGCTCGTCAAATTGCCAATAACTTAGGCTTCACAGTATTCATATCTACAGTTCATCGTCGTTTACAAGTAAGCAAATTTCATGTTTATCGTAGTATATGGCGAACACCCAAGCGCAAAGCACATCATAGAGAGGCGCGACTACTTGGGCTAAGAAACACATGTATTGGAAAGAACGATGAATGATTGACTTTTCTCTTCAGTGATTAAAAGAAATACGATACGGATGGTTCTGCCTATTATTTGCATGACCTCCGACGCCTCTTTTTTTAGCCAACAATAAGAAGGGTTTTTGTCCTGATGTGGGACGCATTCTGTTTCATCGGCCAAGTGATAGATTTTTCCAAGAAAGTCATTAATATTTAGAAGATTATCAAGATATGCTTCAGATTCATTTGCGACCATCTGAAAAAGCTCTGGGAGATGGTAACTGGATATTCCAGTAGGACAACGCTTTGATCCACACCTTTGCATCAACTAAAACTTGATTTATATAGAATTAGATTACTATTATAGATAGCCTAGCTATTAGGTCAAATCTTAAACCGGTTGAAAATCTTTAGGGGGGGGGAGGAGCATTAGCACGAGATGTGCATACCCATGAGCACCAATTTTCAACCGTGTCTGTTTTACAACAACAAATAGACCAGAGCTGACTCTCTTGTAAACCTGATTTGTTGTAAATCTTAATTCAATGTATGACAGATCGAATATTCAAATTAACCGGAAAAGAGGGTTTCAAAATTTGAACTCTAATTGATAAAATTCTATTTGCCCATACATTTTTGGGACAGTATATTTTTTAAATTTTTTTCCACGAACAATTGTGAGCTTTATATGATGTACAAGGGTGGTTCTAAAAGAACATGTATTTGAAGACAGATGGCATCGTTAAGGTAAATTGTTGTTACCATTGGGTGCTGCCATCTGTTAAACGGAGACGAAACAAATTTGATATTGATTCATAAGTTAGTTTTGATTTGGTAGTCATTTGCTGCCAAATCAAAATTTGATTGTTGCTGTGACGAATTGTCGACATTATTTTGCGATGAGTTGTCACTGTCGATAAGATCTGGATTCATCATTATGTACCGGAAATCAAGCAAAATGTTGGGTTGCTTCTGGTGAATCTCTTCCAAAAAAGGCTAAGATGGTGTCATCAACCAGAAAAGTTATGACGAAGAATTTTTTAGGTGCCAAAGGTATCATGATTACAAATTTGAGTAACTGAGACTTAGACAGCTGTCTAGTGAATTATGATGCTTATTAAAAACAAACTGTTTTCAATGCTACGAGTGCCATCTCTCGGATTTTCTAAAGACGCATTAAACGACCCTCGTATCAGTACTGTAATAAATTATTATTGTTGTTCTCTAAGTTGAATATTTTTCTTTTGTTCATTAATGTTTAATCAAGTTATTAATCTGAAAAATTACCTATCCATATATTTTTGAGACATGCTCTGAAATGTTAGAAATAGTGATCATCATAAAGTGTAACGATTATTTTTCATTGTATACTTTATAAAATAGTTAAGATTTCTAATTCTTTTAAGTTATTCTATTTCTGTAATAAAAATAAACTATTATTTCGGAAACACAATACACATAATCTTTTAAAAACTGAACCATTGTGTCTCGGTCTCTTAGATTTAACTTGTCTTTTATTTCTTCGACTAAGCCTTTTCGGGAAAAGACTCTTTTCGACTAAACTATCTCTGACAATGAGCTAACAGCCTCAGGAGATATCATTCGAAAGATTTATCTTTGTTCTTCGCAAACATTAGCTAAAAGGGGCTTATAGAGGAAGAGATGCAAGAAGTTCTATTGAACTGTATGTTTTGCTTACGCCTGTGGCACTAACTAGAATTATGTCATGGAAAAACAAGTTTGTCAAATGTTGGCAGCGTTAATATTATACGGAGGCTGTTTACATATACTTTTTTCTGAAAGATATTATTGCATAAAGCATCAGAATTAAAACGCCATCAAATGCTTTTCTGGTATCGGTTTGTTTTTCGAAAACAAAATTATCGTCTGCTATGAAACCTTTTTGTCTCACGTTATAAACGACGCATGTAAACAAATTGGGCTCTAAATGGATATGTTTTTGCATTTTCTTATAGAGAATTGTTTTTTAAGGGATCCCGAATTGAAATCTCTGAATTTATTATTGTGATAAATATTTATTTTAAAAAGACTTTTTCTGATATTCTTTTGCTTCACAGTTGAAGTATGTAGATGATTCCTTTAACCTTTGGCAGAATGTAAATTTCAGAAGCTATTTGAAATTGTAAATAAATGTTAAATAAAGTCAAGAAAATTTTATTATAAGAGGTTGACTGATTTATTGCTTTTCAAGGACGAATTTAGAGCTAACACTAGAGTATTGGCGACGGTCCTCTTAATTTTAATCGCCCCGGTCAAGTGACATGGACGATTTTCGATATGTCTCTCTCTCTCACCTCACACTTCGAACTTCCAAATCACCCCAACGTGAGCCCCGATATATTTAGCTCTATTAAACTAAGGGTCAGTAATGGCACCAAGACTTGAACCAACTAATCGACTGAAACAATGTTGGTCATTAGCTCGCGACTTCCACGACCACAAAAATTTATAGTACTATAACGAGATTTTCTCTTGTATTTAACTTCAATTAACCTCTTGTGGATTTACATATTTCGCGAATCGAATTAAGTGATTTTGTTTTGTGGACATTGCATTGTGAGAAGCAACACGAGGGCTATTGGGACGGACCCTGTAATTTTGAACCTCGATTAAGTGACGAGGACGACACCTAAACTGGCACTCCACTTTCCTAACTTCCCCACCACACCAAAGAGAGGACTTTGGGCCCTGACAGATTTAACGTGCATCAGCCCCGGGTACACGGCGGGTCTTAAGCGTCCAAGGATCGAACCCGCGACTGAACGAAAACAACCGGGCTCGAATCCGAAACCATGATCACTAGGCTACCTGCAGCCTCACTGTAAGAGAGAGAGAGAGATTGGTGGTTAGAGCATCGAAGTTTGGCGCATGCTTACGCTGACGAAAGATATTAGCTAATTCGTTGAAAGATGTGGAGTAATCACCAGAGAGAGAGAGAGAGAAAACGGGCGTGCAGTAGTATCCAGATTACAAATTGATGCGGACTCGGATTCAAATAGTCAGGATCAGATAAATAAAAAATATTTTTTACTTATTCTTTAAGTACGGACGTGCATAGAGACCCGCTCTTCATGTATAATACAGATATTGAATTTCGAACAATCGTCAATTCTCTGGATAAGAACAATTTGATTTCCTTCGTTGTCTGACTATTTAATTAGAAACTCAGCTTTATTGTCTAGTAACGGCACAATTAAATGGTGTACGGGAAAACGGAGCATTATAGTAATAGTTACCTAATGATAAAAGTTATAATTATTAATCCTCAGACTATCAGACAATGTTCGACTGAAATTTTACCGTAATGTGGCATCTCTTTTGATTATTAAAAGTTAATTAATGCTTCCCCTTTACTCGTCTTCGCTCATAATTGAAAAGTAACACACATATCTCATTAAATCTCTTTTTTTAGTAAAGAATTATAAACTCGATGTATTTTTATAATTGATCATTTAAGGAAAAATTTTAAGAACATTTATTTTATGTTTCCATTTCTTATCTGAGCTTTTCACTTCCGAATTGCTTAAGAGCGCATTGCAAGAAACGTAATAACAATTTGAAAAGCATTGTAAGATTGACACTAAACTCAGAAGTAACACGAAAAAAAAAAAGGGCTGGCGACGGACCTCGAAATGTTGAAACACTTTCAAGTGATGAGGACGACACCTGAACTTTGGAACTTCACTCTCCAAACTTTCTAACAACACTTATGTGAGGAATTTGAATTGGACATTTTCAACTTGCATCAGCTCCGCTACCGACCGGTCGTAAGTCTCGGGGGTGGGGGGATCTCGAATGCATAAACACCACGGTTACCGAAGTGGTTGGATTGCAAAATTACAAGCGCGTTTTTAACTACAAACTGAACTAAAAACCCAATATTTGGAAACTGAGAAGCTATTTGGATATTTCTGTAATTTTGAGGAAAGGCTTTTAACCTTCAAAATCATAATTTAAATTTTTTTAGCAACAATAACTATTTCTGCTTCGTTTTGTTCCCAAATGTTATAAATTTCGTGATTTCCAAAGCCTTTAACATACATTTTCTGGAATAGTACGTTTCTATCTAAAGTACAAAATAAATTTATTTTGTTTATTTATTTCATTTTGCTCACGATGACGTATTATTGTTTCACTTATAAATTCTCCGAATATTAGTTTTATTTATTTTCAAAGACAATAATTGATTCGATTTCTATAGCCAAATTCAACTTTCCTCTCACTTTTTTTTTAATTCCATCCTGATGGCCTACTTATGTCGCAGTGAACCTTTCAATTCTATTTCTGTCGGTATTCCATCACCTGTGCAGCATCGGTGGTTCAGTGGTAGAATGCTCGCCTGCCACGCGGGCGGCCCGGGTTTGATTCCCGGCCGATGCAATGTCATTTTTGCTTCATTTCAGCATTTTCTAGTCCTTGAGTGAAAAAATTATTACGCAGTGATTAGGAATGAATACACTTTCCGCGTTTTCCACTTAATTTACCTGGGTTTTTAATGAAAAGGCAAATAATGTATTGTGTTCATTTCGATTATTTGACAATATGCAATTTATAAATTAATCGAGTCTCATGCGAAAGTAATATTTGCATGCATTAACATATATTTGTATACAAAATGACTGATCACTATTTAACTTCATCCAAAAGTAAACTAAGATTAGCAAAGAAGAAAATGTAGCCAACATCTAAATTGGTGAGGCAGTACTTGAGAGAAACGTTGATGAATTTTCCATGAGTGACTCTCGAATAGTGGTGTTCACCTGCATACCCGAAGAAAAGTAGAATTTCGACGTTTCAAAGCTCTGAAGAAGAGTACAAGCTGATTTTGATTTCCGTTTTTAAGTTGAAGTAGGTATGACGATAATGTATGCTCGAATTCTTTAGTTGTTTTTATTTGTACGGCTTATTGTTCATTAGCTTACGTTTTTAATAGTTTTTATTTATAAGGAACATCGTCAATTTGCTTTAATATTGTTAATAAGTGTTTATATTTTTTTAAAATTTAAAAATGAATTGAAAATGCACGAGTATTTAAGTGTCTAAAAATTAATGAAATCCCCATTTCCCACGTAATCTCTTTCCCATTTTACACATTCTCAGTTTGCACAATATTTCGGAAAATGTTTCTCTACCATGTAAATCAATTTTTGATTGATTACTTATTGACGTCGAATTTAGAAGCTATACCAGGGCTATTGGTGACGGACCCCCTAATTTCGAACATCGATCAAGTGACGAGGACGACACTTCAGTTGGCACCTCCCTCTCTAAACTTCCACATCAACGGAATAATTTCGCTTCATTACACGGCGAATGTTCATTGGTTCCTGGACTCGAACCCTCGACACGAAAAACACCATACGTGAATTCGCGCCCTTGACTATTAGGCTACCGCGGTCTGGCCACGTACGTCAATGGATGGGCGTATTGTGAAATTTAAATCTTCATATTTAAAAATATTACCTTTAAGTAGTGCTCATTGTTGCTATTTTAACATAAATTTGGGATCCACTTTTCTATATTGGAAACATCACTCTCTGAAAGTAACTTTACTCTGATAATCAATTCTTTCAAAACTTTTGATGAGAAAATTTCGTTCTCAAGAATTGTGAATATACAGTTAAAATTCCGTACATTATTGAATTCAAAAGCTCCAGGAAAAAATCTATTCATAGAAATTTTGGGGTACAGAAATACATATTGTAAATTTTTCGCCAGATTCTTACTAAATACAATATGTGTAGTTCATTTTTTAGAGATAAAAATGAAGAAAAAAAAATTGTTTAAAAAACACCGGTAAAAAAAACCGGTAAACATGGGTTTTCGTTCAAACTTCATACTTTGCGTAACATGATTTTTTATACCTATAATTTTAGGTAACATTCGCCTGTCAGAACATTCATTTCAAGAAACATTCGCCTACCTTGAAGAGGTGGAGCAATGTTATGAACATGAGTTGATGATTCTTTGCAACGCTTCTCTTATAAAGGAAAAGATGGATTTACGGAGATGTCACCAGTTTACAAAAGAGAGTTTAAGTAATTAGTTTTAATAAAATTAATTTTTTTAAATTTTTGTTACATTATCGTATTATCATTCAAAACAATCGTGTATAGAACGTTTCAGTTCAGTTGAGCGCTTTAAAATGTGAGAAAAAAGCTCTTAAAGTTTTGATCCTGACTTACAATGTGAGTAGAAGAAAACCCAATAATAATAAAAATGTACAAATAATGATATTAACAATATTTATTTAAAAAATGCAAGAATATATATGTAATTTTCAAATTTGCTAACAATGTATACTACAAACTGAATGTTTGTATATAAAAAAGGAAGAAAATTTTTATTACTTTTTGGGCAAAGTAGCTCCTAATATCTTTTTTAGCATAATCTTTTCCTGAAGCCGTTTCAAAGAATAACATTCATTTTTATTCAGAGATGGAAACATTTATCTCGGGGAAGTTAGGAATAAATCTCAAGTCGTGTCGGATAGTTTTGAAGGCTTCCGTTACTTGTTTCTTGATGTTTTTTTAAATTGAATCAACGTCATTGTCGTCATCATCTTTGGGTTCATCTTGACCCAAGGATTCATCTAATATATCCTTATCTGTGGATTGATCAGCCACAATTAAATTGTGGTCCGTAAGTTAAAATTGCTCCAATTTTAAAATTGCTGAACATGGAAATTTTGTTCGATGTACAGAAACTATTTTTATACAGAAAATTCAAAGTTCCTCAAAAAGTTTAACATTTTTGAGATTTTCGATACACAGAATTTAGAAAGATAGAGAGTTGAGAGCAGTTTGTACTTTCTTCTGTCATCTAAATGTTAAAGTGTTTGTTCATATTAAAGTCTTACAACTGCTACGTAACTCACCAAGAGTAACAGGATTCGTAATTTTAAACCTTGGCCATATGACGAAGATAGTACTTGAGTTGGCATCTCCTTCCACAATCTTCCACACCACGAAATTTAAGGACAACTTAGATAGGAGAATCAGATACTAACTCAATTCTCGTCCTCGTCACTTTTTCGTCAGTCGTCAAGGTTTTATTAATATAGAAATATTGCCATTTCTGTAGAAAATATTTTAAAGCTTCACTTACCAAACAAATTTAAGAACTTAATATTTTCTTTAAAAAAATAAGACTAATCTTTTGTATTGATGCCTCTGTAGTCTAGTGGTCGCGAATTTGTGGCAGGGGTTGTTCCTGTCGAGAGTCGTGGGTTCGAACCCCGAGTTTTCCTGTTGGCGTGGTGTATAAGTTTAAAGAGGGAAAGCCCACCTCAAATGTCGTACTCGTCACTTGACCGAGGCTCAAAATTACGAGGTCCGTTGCCAACAGCACTCGTAGCCTCTAGTAGACGTAAGTGCTACTTTAATAGACAATCAATCAACCTAACAGTCTTGTTACTTCATATCCCTCAAATGCCAATCAATCTTTTGTTTTGAATTTTTTTTTCTTCAGCAATTCTCATTCATAATTCAATAATTAATATTTACCTCACTCATCTAACGTTGCTACGTAATTTTTTCACAAAATATTACGAGGAAAATTTTTAATGATCCTTCCACCCCCCACTCTAGAAGGAACGGAAAAGAGATAAAGTTGTTTAACTCAAAAATGGAAACAAAATGCCTGCTTCAATTACATAAATTATTTTATTGTAGGTAAAAAAATCAACCTTCCGTCGAGCCGGAGTCGAACCAGCGACCTATGGATTACTGTTATCTAACCTCTACAGTCCACCGCTCTGCCAACTGAGCTATCGACGGACAAACACGTTTCTCATAATAAGATTCAAAACTCATTTCATGAATAATGTCACAGCAGATATTGCCCGCTTTTTCCCCCCTTCGTTTCTAAAATAAATCCTCTTCTCTTTTATGATTAGAGGTGAAATTTCTAATGCAGGTCTTCTCATAATTTTACCGAGGTTCAAAATTATAAAGTCCGTTGGCAATAGTCTTCAATTTGCTTCTAACTACGATGTTAATAAGCATTCACTCTTTATACATGTATGAGGGGATAAATCAAAATTTAAATTGCAACGAATATATCTCTTTATCTCGATATCAATATAAAATTAAATTAATATTTTTAAAGATCCACAAAGACTTGATAAAAAAATTAATTGAAAGACAAATTAACAAAGTTTAAAAAATTCGAATAATTATACTTCACTTTTTTTGGTAATTAATTTAATTGCTCAAGGTAAAAAAAATAATAAACTTTCCTTCGAGCCGGAGTCGAACCAGCGACCTATGGATTTCTGTCAACAAACCTCTACAGTCCACCGCTCTGCCAACTGAGCTATCGACGGACAGAAAGTTGTTACTAATAAGATTCAAAAGCCAGTTTTTGGATAATAAGGTCAGATACGATTTTATCTCGTTTCTTACTTTATCTATCATCCAACATTGCCTTTCAACATGTTGAAAGCCATATGCCATAGATCATTTAACCTGTTTGACGCTAAGGGCTTGCGAAGAAAAGTCACCTCACTTTAACGAACAGATTTGTGCCAAGTTATTTCTAACATTCAAAAAAACAATTCTAATTCTAGATCGATAAAAGTAAATATAATTAACAAGTGCACAAATAATGACGCAATGCGTATAATTTATTTACCTTTGGTATTTATTAAGATACCAGAGATTGTTAAATGTAAGCAAAAAAATAAAAATTATTTATCAAATTATCAGAATAGTTTATAATGATAAGTTAACAATGTTTTTTTTTAAAAAAAAAAAGATGGGAGAGGAAAATTAGAAATAACTCATAAAATACATAAAAAATGAGTAAAGAAATTTTACATTTATCCTTTTTTATTTCATATAAATATTCTTTTCGTCAATCCTTTTAAAATTAAAAGTACTTTGACTTCCACTTTTGACTGCTGTAATTTCTTAGAAATCGCGTGAGTTATGTTTACTAGAAAGTTCCGAAGCCGCATTTATCCCTGACTTGACAACATAATAGAAGTTTCCCTTTTCTCTCAGATATAAAAGCCATTCGCTAACTGTTAACCGCTCTTCTCTTTTTCTGCTACCTCTCACAGTATGAGCCCCGCCACCTCGTGCTCTGTCCCTTCGTCATGGCTTAAGAAATATCAATTAATAAAAAACTCAAATATATTAATAAAGATCAAGACTAATTTTACGTTTACATAAGCATTTGTCTTCTACTCAACATTATATATACAGACTGTATATTCAATTCTTGAGAACGAAATTTTCTCATCAAAAGTTTTGAAAGAAATGATTATCAGAGTAAAGTTACTTTCAGAGAGTAATGTCTCCAATATAGAAAAGTGGATCACAAATTTATGTAAAAATAGCAATAATGAGCACTATTCAATGGTAATATTTTGAATATGAAGATCTAAATTTAACAATACGCACATCCATTGACGTGCGTGACCAGGCCGCGGAAGCCTAATAGTCATGGTCACGAATTCGCGTGTGGAGTTTTTCGTGTCGAGGGTTCGAGTCCAGGCACCAATGAAGACTCGCCGTGCAGTGGAGTCAAATCTTTCCGCTGATCTGGTGAGGAAGTTTAGAGAGGGACGTGCCAGCTGAAATTTTGTCCCCGTCACTTGTTCAATGTTCGAAATTAGGAAGTCCGTCACCAATAGCCCTCTTATAGCTTATAAATGCGACGTTAATAAGCAATTAATCAAAATTTTGATTTACTTTGTAGATGCCTTTTTAGAAAAAATTACTGTGCAAACCGAAACCGCGTAAAATATAAAAATATTACGTGGAAAAGTGGAATTCATTAACTTACAGATATTTAAATACACTTAAAATTTTCAATTTATTTCTAAAAGTAATATATATAAACTTTCATTAACAATATTTGGTGCATTAAAAAAATATTAACGCAAATTCACGATATTCCTTATAAGTCAAAACAATTAAAAGCGTAAACTAATGAACAATAAACCGTACAAATAAAAAACAACTAAAGAATTCGAGCATAAATTATCGTCATATCTACTTCAACTTAAAAACGGAAATAAAAATCAGCTTGTACTCTTCTTCAGAGCTTTAAAACGCCGAAATTCTACTTTTCTTCGGGTATGCAGGTGAACACCACTATCCGAGAGTCACTCACGGAAAATTCATCAACGTTTCTCTCAAGTACTGCCTCACCAATTAGATGTTGGTTACACTTCTCACAAGTATTTTCCACGTCGCTGATCATAATTTACTTTTGGATGAAGCGGTGTAGCAACTAGACATTTTGTATACAAATATATGTTAATGCATGCAAATATTACTTTCGCATGAGACTCATTTAATTTATAAATTGCATATTGTCAAATAATCGAAATGAACACAATACATTATTTGCCTTTTCATTAAAAACCCAGGTAAATTAAATGCAAAACGCGGAAAGTGTATACCTTCCTAATCACTGCGTATTACTTTTTTCACTCAAGAACTAGAAAATGCTGAAATGAAGCAAAAATGACATTGCATCGGCCGGGAATCGAACCCGGGCCGCCCGCGTGGCAGGCGAGCATTCTACCACTGAACCACCGATGCTGCACAGGTGATGGAATACCGACAGAAATAGAATTGAAAGGTTCACTGCGACAAAAGTAGGCCATCAGGATGGAATTAAAAAAAAGTGAGTGGAAAGTTGAATTTGGCTATAGAAATCGAATCAATTATTGTCTTTGAAAATAAATAAAACTAATATTCGGAGAATTTATAAGTGAAACAATAATACATCATCGTGAGCAAAATGAAATAACTAAACGAAATAAATTTATTTTGGGCCTTAGTTGGAAACGTAATATTCGAGAAAAAAGCACGTTAAATAAAAGAGCGCTTTGGAAATCATGAAATTTTTAACACTTGGGAACAAAACGAAGGAGAAATAACTATTGTTGCTATAATAATTTAAATTATGATTTTGAAGGTTAAAAGTTTTTCCTCAAAATTACAGGTTTGGTTTTATTAACGTCGTACTAGAAGCAACACGAGGGCTATTCAAAATTACAGAAATAGCCGAATAGTTTCTCATTTTCCAAATTTTGGGTTTTCAGTTTAGATTGTTGTTAAAAACGCTCTTGTAGTGCATCGCCTCGGTAACCAAGGTGTTTTTGCATTCGAGTCCTGATTTCATTTCAGACTCCCGGAGACTTAAGAACCGACGGGTAGCAGAGCTGATGCACGTGAAATGTGTCCAACTCAAATTCTTCACATTGGTGTTATTAGAAAGTTTGGAGAGTGAGGTTTCAGGTCAGGTGTCGTCCTCATCACTTGAATGTGTTTTAAAATTACAAGGTCCGCCGCCAGCCCTCGTGTTACTTCTCAGAGCAGCTTTCAGAAACAATCAATCAATCTTGCAATGCTTGTAAAAATTAGTGTAAAAATTGCGAGAAAGGGGTAGCCTTTTTAGCAGCTCAAGTGTAATGTTAATTAAATTAATAGGATGGAATTAATGCGTTTGTTTGAATTGCAATTCTTTATTAGTGTCGCACTGAGAAGCAACTCCTGAGTTATTGGTGACGTATCCCGTAATTTTGAACCTCTATCAAGTAACGAGGACGACACCTCATCTGGCACCTCCCCGTCCAAACTTCCAGACCACGCCAAAGAGAGGACTTGGAACCTCGAACAGATTTAACGTGCCGTGCATGATGTGCATAACGGCTGGTCTTGTGTGCCATCATCCTCGAATCGACGAAAGCAACGTCCATTGTGAGTCTACAACTATGACCACTAGGCTTCCGCAGCTTTGAGTTGAATCAAATTGTCGCTTTGTTATGGCTTTGAGAATTGAAAAACCCAGAAAGAGAAGAACATCAAATATCAATACATGATGTTCAATCAACATCATATATCAATAAACAATGTATCATTCACGATAAAATAGCAAACTCGCTATCACTTTTGAACTGAAAAAAAACTCGAGGACATCATATATCATTGAAAAAAATCTTGAAGCTTTCACTCATTGCCAAAGGCTCCGCCACATTTTATCACTCTCAAAAGAAAGCTCTTCTTTCGTCCACAAATCCGCATTTATTAAATCCGGCGATCCATCAAAAAGGTGACAGCGTAAATATGCTCCAATCGTGCCATCGCCCAAATGAGATGGCTGTCTTTCGAGTGAGTGGCTGTCTCTATGATTTTCGATCATTGTCTAGAAATCAACAGAATAATGAAATGAGAAAGTGGATTTCTTTGTCTGGTTACTGTTCTGGATTCTAATCAGTTAGTGTACTCGATAGAATATAGAAAAAGGTGTTAATACAGGTTTATTAAAGGAAGTAATTTTCGACGTAGGTGTTTCGCATGAAGGAACGCAATTAGTGCTTTTGTTAGGTTCTATTAAATAGTATGACATAATTGAAAGACTTCTCGCACAATATTTTTTAAATGAATTTTTCTGTCTTAAATCTACATTTGTGTGTAGAGTATTGTTTCCTGTAGGAAGAGTATTGCCATCTTTGACCACATATTAAAATTTCAATTACATTCACTGCTTTCTATTTAGTAATTATTGGATACAAAAAAAAGAAGTGATTAGTCGAGCGATAATGGTGTCAAACTCTTGATCGAATCGAACTGCAGACTAGAGTCCTGAATGTCCTCGTAAGATATAAATGAAAACTACAAAAGTGAGGTTCCAGCCAAATTGTTGTTCTGTAACGTGATCTTAAACTGACCTTCAACCTTGAAATTTTTAACCTTGATTCAAAATTACAGTATCTATTATCCACAAGCCTTGTGTAGCTAAGCCAAACCTTTATTTAGTTTGGTTTATTTAAAAACGTTTAAAGGTAACGGCGTGAGTGCAGCTGAGAGATCGTGACAGCAAGCTGTGGCTGGCGATGTTTCAGTCTAACCACTTGTTGAAGTCCTGTAACCAATAAAGATCCGTAGTGTACAGGAATTGGCTCTAAGTTCCCAGGTCGACGTGGATGTAAAGAGTGGCGTGCCACCTCAGGAAATCGACCTTGTTATCTGGTAATAGTTCAAAATTACGAGACGTGTTGATTGTGTTTATTGGTCCCTGTGTAGGACAGATGTAGGTAACTAAATGCGTTCAATATAACAGCAAACTTTTTGAAACTATACGGTGAGTTATTTTGGCAACACATCTTACTATTTTGAGCCACAAGAAACCAAGCTGATGACTTCGGTGATTTTTCCGTCTCTCTAGATTTCTACTTTCCATCAGATGAATCCTTTAAACTCTCGGATTTTCACGACGCAAACAACCACTTTCCAGTTAATTCGTTTTTAAAAGGGGGGGGGGCTCATGTGTCGTCCTCGTCACTTGACCAAGGCTCAAAATTACGAGGTCCGTCGCTAATAGCCCTCGTGTTGGTTCTGTAGGGCGACGTTACTAAAACCAACCAACTAATCCAGTTAATCCATCTGATGTCTATAGTAATGTTGAAACTCGAAATCATAGACTCAGTATTACTGTAGTTTTTAAAACAGATAGATTCTATACAATGGGTGCAGAAAGTGTGCGCACATTTTAATACTTACAATCTAAAGAAGGCTCACTGTCAAAAAATACATATTTAAATTATAGGATAAGTATTTAAATGTATATAATAGAATACAATTTCAATGTAAAATTTACATGAAAAAATTACATATAAAAATACAAGACTTGTATGACATTAATAATGCTCAATCTTGTGGTGTAGATAGTATTCATACATGGACATAATCTAAAATGCTTAAGATAGAATTTTACTATCAGTACCATGTAGGACATCCTTTGGCTTTAATAATTGCTATTCTTTGCGAATTCGGTGTCAATGTTGACCCATTCTTGTTTAAGAATGTTTCTTAAGTCATGTTTATCAAAAAATTGACCTAATTCTAACATTCTGATTAAGAATTTCTCTACACAAGTTCCAAAAAATTGATGTCTGACGATTGAAAAATTCATAAATTTAGCAATTTAATATAAAAATTACAGTCACGTACATAGAGCTGTACGTTTGGGTTCATTGTAATCATAAAAATCTATTTTTGTCGCACTAGACTGTAAATTAATTTTCTAAATGTCTATATTAAGCTGGTGATTCACGATTAAATCAGTTGGGACTAAATTATTAATCTCTGAGGCACTCATGCAAACCCAAACAAGCATATTCCCGCCTCCATATTTTATCATTGGAAGTCAGTTTCTTGGAAAGCATTTCTGTGTTTCGTTTTCTTTGTGCCATCTGTCTACTACACGATTCAAAAACATTAAACTTACATTCGTCAGGAAAAACAGCTGTTTTCCAGAACTATGAGCTTTCGCTGAAGTATTTCATAGCGAGTAGTACATTATCGTAACTTCAGATTCTTCTCATTCAGATATTTTTTTTTCGTGAAACACGACTGTCAAAATCTTGATGCATATATACATTTCGAGCTGTATCTACAGATAAGGCTATTCCTCTGGGTTTTTTGAATACAGCTGTAAGCTTAGGAGAATTTTTTTTCAATTTTTCTTCAACGTAAGAGCTTGAAACATAGAGTCGACACAGGTAAGCAGAGAAGATCGACCCGAGAGAAAAACGTTATGTAGTATTTTAGAAGCCATAAATCTCTGAATAATTAACTGCATCGTGTGTGTTGAACGAGATCTATGAACTTAATAATGAAATGCCTTTATATATTTCACCATCTTTACAAAGCTTTATGATTAGTTTTTTTTCAGTGTAACAGATTACTTTAGGCTTACGATCTATATCGAAAAATTCTGCAATGTCTATTAAATTTAAATTCCACCATATCATCCAAAATCTGCCTTAAGATAAGTGATATCACTTGGGCCGCGGTAGCCCAGTGGTCAAGGTCGTGAACTAGCGGTTTTCATTCAGTCGCGGGTTCGATCCTTGGCCGCCAAAGACCCGCCGTGTAGCCGGGGCACGTTATTTGATGCACGTTAAATCTGTTCGGGGCCCAAAGTCCTCCAGTTGGCGTGGTGTGGATGTTAGGAGAGGGGGGGGTACCAGCTCAGGTATCGTCCTCGTCCCTTGACCGTGGTTCAAATTTACGAGGTCCGTCGCCAATAGCCCTCGTGTTGCTTCTAGTGCGACGTTAATAAAAACTAAACTAAACGAGAGATATCACTTATCTACAAAAGATTCACTGATTCAGTCCCAAAATACTTGTAAAAATATGCATTTGTTTAAGGGAACGAATACTTTTAACACGCCTCAAAATCACTAAGCTTGTAGTTTTATTCAGGTTTTCAAAACAATTCAATATATATTCAATTTTTTTTATCTCATATTCATATTTATAAACAGTGTTTTATTAGATGTTACCTTTTCGAAATAATTTCATTCGAATAAGCATAGAAACACAGTAGCTTTTTTTCGCTACAGTGCTCATGTTCGAATACTTTTTACACTCACAGCAAATTTCACTTTAAGAGAAGAAAGTTCAGAAAATAATAAATATCCCAGATATCATTCCCCGTCCTGGAACTAGAAATCCATATAATAATGTATGAATAACCTTACATGTAGTTCAATTGATCTTAATAGCAGAGGGTTTTTAATATTTTAAGAGAATATTAATGATAAAAGAATCTTAAAAATTACACAAATATTCTTAATAATAGAAGGATTTCAATATTAAAAGAGGATATTAATTACTGAAGTCTTAAAAATTACTTAAATATTCTTGGTAACAATAGGATTTCAATATTTAAAGAGAATATTAATAACGGAAGAATCTTAATCATATAAATATTCTTAATAACAGATGGATTGCAATAATTAAAGAATTTAGTAATAAAATGATTACATTAAATAAAGAATTTCAATAATAGGGGTATTTCAATACTTAAACAATCTTAACAACTGATGGATCAAATAATTAAGTTATCTTAATAATATTAAAATTTCAATAGTAGAATGGTTTCAATAATTAAAGAATTTTAGTATTTTTTAGAATCCTAGCAATTATAAGGGATTTAGATAATTAAAGAATCATAATAATCAAAGAATCTTATTAATAAAATGATCTTAACAACTGTTTTAATAACAGTAAATTTTCGTGATTGAAGAATTTCAGCGAATCAAGTATTATATAAGAAATATAATACGAACTATTTTCTAATATTCTTTCTTTTCTTCCCATTTTGTCTCAAAGAAGAAAGAAATGAAAAACAAAACTTTTCCCAATATCTATGATCTTACGAAATATTCTTATACAAGTTTGTGGGATGAAATTTTAAAAAGAAATATCGCAGAGAAGGGATCAATCAATACATTTCTAGATCCAATACACAAAAGTCTACATGACTTCAGGGTACCACGTCTTGGAAATCCTGTATGACAGGATATTGTATAAGTGCAAATCTAAATTGAAAAGGTCCGTACCAAGAAAGGCCCGGAGGGAAATTATCTCCCTTGGCCCGAGTTCAAATGTGACAAATCCGTAGTCTCTATTAGGATCAGAGAATGAGATAATGTAGTTTGAACTCAGCCCAAAATATTTGTCAGATTCTTGGATTAGATACGAGTTTATCTGGTTTTTCACACTAATTTTTTTCATTTGTTATTTGAAATAAAAAAAAAAAACTAAATTCCTATTATAATATCTTTGATCTGAATTCCTAAAAAACGTTCTTTTTTTAATTAAAAAATTCCTATAAATCTATTGTTTTTACATTATTATTATTTCACAAAAGTTAAGATAAGAATGAGTACAATATTGATTTAAATATTTCAAACTTATTTCAGATTTCCCACGTGCAATGAAATACAACACTGTGAAGAGTATCTGATTATTAAATAAGTAAGAATAGTATAATTAATAATATTCATAGAAATAAACCTACTTGTATACTAATAATAAATAACAAAATTGCAACGAAAAATAAATTTAACAAATTTAAAATCAAATATAGAAAAAAAAAATGTTATTTCCAAAATAATAAATAAACTTAATGTAAACACAAGCATGATTTCTTTAAATTTCTGTAAGAAGAATATTAAACAAATAACAAGAATACTAATAAAGATATAATTAATAATTAAAATAACCAATATAGCAATATAAAATTATCTGTTATATATATATCTGATTGTTTATCTTGAGACTTCCCCATGTGGTTAAAAACTGATTTCTTTGGACATCTGTTCTTATGATCTAAACCAATATTTAAAAAAAATCTGGAAACAAAATGATGTTGCATATTTAAGTTCCCGAATACATGTGGATTTCAAATATGTAATAAAAAAAGTACGTAATTCTTGTAGCGAATTGGTTAAGAAAATTCGAGCAGTCAGAGCATTAAAAATAATCAAATTGATGCACATTTTTAAGCAAAAAGCTTAGGAGCACCACAGTATTCCTTTCACATTTCAACCATTGTAATTATTGGCATGATACTAGTTGATATTCGGAAGACTTAATAAAAACAATCGTCGTCCGTTTGTTCTTTTTCTTTCATATTCGAAAGAATCTATTTTAGTGATTTTCGTCTAAGGATTTTTGAATCTTTAAAAGAAATATTTAACTCTCAAAAAGTATGGGTGGAAAATCACCCCATGAAAAGTGTTATTTTAATATTATTACAAAAACCGAATCATTGGTACCACTGGATTTTTTTGTAACTACATTTAGGGCGTCAGTAGGGATCGGTAGCTGAAGATCTGATATTTAATTTACTGTTAAATACAGTAATTAAAAAAAAATTGTTTCAAGTAAGACAATTATAAGCTGAGAGGAAAATAAATAATTATTTTAGATTTTTTTTTTAAAATTCATTTTATTTTATTCATTTTATTGTCATGAATAATATGCAGTTTTCAAAAAAAGAGGAAATTGGGAAAAAAAATATACGCTAGAAACGGATAATTTTAGAGATTGTGAAAGCGGTAATGAAGAAGACGATGATGTGGAGGATGATTATGTAGACTTAATTAATAATTACATGGGAGAAAGCGTTGACATTTTAAGTGATGAAGAAATGCCTTTTATCTACTTTAATAATCTTAAAGAGGTTCGTGTAATAATTTCCAATTCAGATGTGTGAGGATGAACTTCCTCAATAAATCCCAATTCATAAAAAGAAAGCTAAAGTAATTAGTGATATGTGATTTAAATTTATAAAATAAAATTCATTTACTGGGGTGATAGCGGTAGCGTGATTTTTTAGATGATACCTTTTAAAGGTTAAAATACTTCGTAAAATCGGTGGAAAAATGTCCCCTAGATAGAAATCTTTACTTATCTTTTCGAATGCATTAACATTTGAATAAACACAATAAGTGAAGTTTTAGAAAGTAATTAGTGATTCCACAGTTTTGAAGCTATGTTTGTAAATTTAAAAACTAATTTCAGTGAGCCTTAACAAATGCAAATTTTTAGATTTATCAAATCTATTTAAATCTAAAGCCTCTTTTTTAATTCAGTGTGTGTCCAACTTGTCAAAAACTCTTTTCAAGGATTAACCTTGAAATTTTTGTCAGAGTCATTGATGTTTATTTCCTCTAAACCATTAAAAAAGATATCAGCTACGATGGCTCTGTTTGAATAATACAATTTCCGCAAGTAAAGAAGTTTAAAAGATAAGAGACATGCCCCGTCCCCTTTCTAAAGTTCGAAAGTAATTGAGCAAGCCAGTTCATGGCCATAATTTCGGAAACAACACGACCAAATTCTCCATGCACCAAAAACCGATGTAAAATCTACGGAGAAAGAAAAACATTTACCAATATCCATCCGTCATTCAAATGTCGCAAAGTGAGTTAGAAGTACATACCGCATCACTGATTGCCTGTTGCCCCACGGAATTGGCGAAGATCAGATGCATCAAGCGAGACTTCGAAATAACAGTATTTTTTCAAGGATTTGGGTTCGTGTATACCCCCAAGGAAGATTCAAAATTTGTTATTTGTTCGGCGCACGCCACAGATGAAGTGGTCTGCTGCAGTACGTAATTGTCAGCACGTGCCTTTTTCGTGTAACAAGTGGTTATTTATGGAATAATGCATGAACTTTGAGTGGTAAATAGCATGCTGTCTGGAACAATTGTATGGATGTGTTACTTCGGTGTATTGCTTTGAGTGGAAAAGAAACTTCAGCCACGGGGGATATATGTAAAGCATTTATTTTGGGATTTAAAAGAACTTATTTTGTATGGATTGGATTTAAATCGATTTTAAAGCGTTGTTTAAACACTGGATATAAAGATTTACCAAAGGCTATGCATGCTGTGTGTGGATTATGAGATACAGAAATGTTTGAAGTGGAGGGATCGGAGTAGAGGATAAAAAAGAAAATTGATAGTAATCTTGTTTGGAAATAATTATCGAAGGCATCGAAAGGTCGTACTTGTGCAGGTTTAGTTGAGTATGTAATGGTGAAAAAAAATGATAACTAGTTTCTGGTTGAGCGGAGAGAGAGAGATTATGTGTTTAACCACCATCTTTAGGGTGGGGAAATGGTAGTTGAGGAGCTACACGCGGAATTTTCGGATTAAAAAGTGGTTTTTAGGTACAGTCTTGGTCCGAATGTGAAAAGTTCTCGCTCTAAAAATAATGTATTGAATCAAACAAAGAAAATAGAAAAGTTGAATTCGATTAAGGGGAGTCTGAATTCGCAAATTCAAAAATGATATTCTTTTAGAGTGAATGTATTAATCCGGAGATTTTCTACTTTTCTCCTCACAAGTTTTCTTGTTTTGATTTTTTTTATTTATATTTATTTTTTTCAAATTTGTTCACAGGGAGTAGAATTGTGGGAAATGAATTAGGATTATTGGTCGGCACGTGGTAGGTTCCATCAGAAACGTTCGTGAGAAATAGTGAAGACTGGTGAGCATCGAATGTAAGCAAGTCAAGAAATTCTCAAAAGACATGGTGTACTAGCTCGGAGAAGATGTTACCATCTCTGATGCTGCCCTTATCGCATGACCGTGACTTAGAAATGCAAGGTGTGTTACCAACAACTCTCTATAAAGCTCTAGTAAAGGCTGTTCAACTTCTAGCGTCCTTATGTCTCACTGGAAGAAAGATTAGTTGTTTTAGGTTGCGTATAAAATACATTAATATATTGGGCCTTAGTTGATGACGTGCTTGTTTAATGACGAGTAGCTGTTCACAAAAAAAAAAATATCTTGGTTAACGACGCAGAACATTGGCTTACCACACCTCATCAGTAGTTCCATTTTGTTTCAGCGCCATCTAGCGGATGTAAAGTGATTTAAATGATCCTTATATCAGTAGGTTAACCAACTTGAAAGACAGGAGCCGGAAAGCATTAATCGATTACAATTATTGAATCTGTAGGAAATTGCGTTTGGGAAAACTAAGATTTTGACTGACGGCGATAATCCTGGAACGAATTACCGTCATTAAATGACGAATCACTGCACTAACAATTAGTAATGGGCAGAAAAGTAGAAAATTTAGCTAATATATTACATATTTAAGTAATTCAAATTTAATTAATAGGGATTTTTATTATAAAAGTTAAATGCAGGGCAATAACATAAAATTAATGAGAGGCTTGAAGTTATTTTTGGGAGACCAATGCTTCGATATTTAGCTCTATGAAAGTAGTTGCAATTTATAATAAGTTTTCAATTTGTTCGTCACGTATTTTCGGTTCTAGTTTAATTCTAGTTTCCTCCTGAAAAACAACTGCCCATAAATGTGAGTACTTCCAAACGGCGATGATGTAAATGAGGCATGAATGTGAAACGAGGGATAGTTTTCTCTGGAGAGATATAAAAGAATTTTTTTTAAAAAACGAGTGAACATCAAACATAAACGAGACTTTTTTTAAAAAAAGTATTTTCCGAACTACTATTTACCACAAAACTTCACGGCTATTTTTCTATATATCTTCTTTTACTATCTAAGCATTTTTTTTCAACATATTGAGAATTTTTCTGTTTTTGTATGATAAAAAGAAGTCAGACATATACGGAGTCAATTTCATACAAATTCTTCAACTTCTCATTTATGCGAGGAAAATATTTCTCCTCTCACAACACTCGTTGGAAGAATAAAAGCTAATGGTAGGTCGAAGATGCTAAGTCCGGAGTATAGGAAAGATGATCGAGTGTTGTCAAGTTAAATTTCTTTTATTTCTCTGTTACACCAAATGTGCAGCCACCACCCTGATATTCTCCTTCTTGGAGAACTTCGGAGATCGCAATGGAACGTTTTTTGGAACATGTGCTGCTTTAACCTTTTTCGAAAGTTCATAGCAATATGCTGCATTAATTTAATATTCCTCACGAAGAAATTCGACATACACAATATTCCATGAATTTCAGAAAAAAAATGTTGCGAAAATTTTCTAGCAGATAACCGAGTTTTTATTTTTTTAGTGGAGCAGTTTCACCTTTAGTGCGCCATTTCCATCCTGGAATGCACTATGCAAAGGGGATTAGTGGCTAAATAAAGGAACATGTGAAGAATAAAATGACGCCGAGGGATTATTTAAATTTTCAATAATATATCATGCTTTTTTATAGCAAAATATATAAAAATCATCTACCGCAAAAAGAAAAAGTCTTATTAACAACCGATCCTATTTCGTATATATGTATAAGTCTAACAAAAAATATAATAAAATGTTTCTGAAAATTTGATTGTGGTCTTAAGTAATTAGAGAATTAAGTGTACTTCCATGTCATCTAAATAACCTAACAAGCATAACGATTATAAAGGTAAACATATTATTAATAATCACTAGCGTTTTACTATCCAAAACGCCAACACACTCGTCAACTTCTTGCACCTATTTTCGATGTCAGTTCACCTGCTTAGAACTGTGAACTAAAAACTGTTCCAGAGTGTGTCCGTAGTACACAAAGAAAGAGACACGTAGTGCACAGCAAAAAATAGAGAGCAAGAGGGTCAGAACACGGTTTATGGAGTCAAGAAATAACTACTCGCATGTGGGCGGCAATTTTGAATAAGTTTTTACCAGCTTGTCCATTGAATACACAAAGAGGGAAGCAAATGCGACTGCTTGAGAATGATTTCATAAACCTCTCATTGCTGAAGAAAGTGTTGAATTTAAAGTTTCGTCGCGTATGAATAAATAGCACGTTATTTGTGACATGATTAATGGTATCTATAGCAGAAAAAGAGAGAGAACTATCTTTCGAACCGTGTAAGTGTATGGGGTTTTGTTAGGACTCTTCATAGCTATTTTGAATCGTTGTTTGGTCAACCCTGCTGTAGTGCAAAAGTTCTTAATAATTATACTTCTAGGAGATCCGTTGAGCGATATTAGGTTGTTCATGTACCTGGATGAGAAAAAAAATCCCGCATGTTCTACTAATTCACATTTCCATTTTTTAAAACTAATTTACTATATTTCACCTGGTCGGTACTGGATAATAGAATCTGCCGAACCATCAAATGTCGGTTAAAGGAAGGCTTATAGTATTATACACTCTAAGGAAATGGATTGGAAATATATATTTATTTTTTCAAAATATTTTTCTGACAGTCATTATATAGAATATTTTTCTCACAATCTTAATATATATCTTTCTGCTAATCTTTACATAGATTTTTCAGATAATCTTTATATCGTATTTTTACGCATAGAGAAAAATAGTACAAAAAGAAAACTAGTATCAAATTTTTTAACATTGTGTGAGATTTAAAATGTTTAACATATAATTAAAGCGCACGAGAAAGTTTATCATTCATTCTATAGGAAAAGGTCTCAATGAAGCTTTGTCATTTGAATGGATGACAAAAGGATTTTACTGAAGAAAACATATTCGTTTTTTATATAAGACTGTTCACAAAATATTATAAAATAAAGAACTTTTATGATTAATTAATTAAAAATTATCAATGTTTCTTCATTATGAATAAATTTATAAGCTAATTTTTGTAAATTTTTGTTTAAATTTTCCACCGGTGATTATTACCAAAGCTCTATTAAGGACAATTTCTCTCTCTTTTGTTGTACTTTATAAAATATCAAGAAATGATAACAAAAATTATCGATTAGCGAGTAGTTTCATTTGTCAATCACCACCAGATGCAGTTAGTTGCAAAGTCTTCTGTAAAACTTCTTTAAATGTTAAAAAAATTAATAAATAAAAGCAGTACATTCGAGTACTGCATTCCTGCCTCCATCTTAGTATTGAATGCTATTATCTTATTTTTATCATGTTCTTTATATAATACAGAAACTCCGAAATTAGCCATTTTCCGCGAAACTATAATTAAATAATAATAATTTTTTTTTTACCATTTCTGTGTCTTAGATTAATCTTAATTCCCCTAACAGTGACGCATGTAACCCCAAACGCAAAAATAGATTTTTATTTTTCAATATTTCGACCCCTGCTTTGTTCCATTGTTATTCTTCCACCATCAATAAAAAAAGAAATCAATAATTTCAAATCATAGTTTTTAGAATTGGTCAATCCGGTATGACCCGGTTATGTGTATCATTAGTTCATTCCCTCTCTCAATTATCCTTTACCGAGAATTGAAAACTACTCAGTGCTTTTTTTGTATTGTTTTTAACTGCCTAAATTATCACTTTGTTTTGATCTTTCGTTCGAAGCGACGTTCTATAAAAGTTGAAAGGTCGCATTCGAATAAAACTTGATTTATGATGGAAAAGAAACAACCTACGAATGGATGTAGTACATAGTTCGAATTTAATGCTTTTTTTTTTTCGAATCATATAAAAGATAGGAATAATAAAAAATACAATAAGGCGATAATGTCAAGTGTTTGATTATCGAAGCGAAAGGCTTTCATGTAGCTATTTTTATTTGTTTTTTTTAAGAACAAATAACTGAAGGTGACTTACAAAGACAAGAACGATTGAGAAAATTAAAGTAGGTAGCAGTCTGACAGCTTTTCATTAATATGTTTCAATATAAACCTGTTCTTTTCCTTGGAATAGATGTACTTAAATAATAGAATAAAAAATAGCGCCATTTTTAAAAGTGGTGAAATTAGTTATTAAATAAATTGGAATATTGATAGTGATAGTTATCTTAATCCACTAACAATTTGTACGGGGGGAAAAAAAGAAATGGTGACATGTGTATTGGTGGTTAAAGACTGCGCTAACTTGTGAATGTGGAGATGGATTTCGAATTGGTCGTAATTTTGTGACGTAATATCCAAATCGTTCCCCTGAGGTATTATAGAACCACAGGTAAAAAGAAAAAAGAATTAATGGGCAGAAAGGAGACGTGACATGGGAAATAATGAGCAACTTTTGGAGAGATTATATCGGAGAGGGGGAATTTTTATTATTTCTTCCTCTCTTTTTCTTTTCTTTTTTTTTTTGTTTTTGGAATAGCATTATCCATGTTTTCATTAAAAGTTTTTTTTTTCTCTCTCTCTCTCGTTAAACAGGTTTCTGTTCATATGACATCAGTCACTATTGTTTGTTTGAACTTGAATAGAATAAAATAAAAAAAAAAAAAGATTCAGATGATGAAAAGAAGAAAACAAGAAAGAAAAGACATCCGTTTTATATTCATGAAAAATTTGAAGGTGACAGTTTCGATTTTTGTCATCCTGTAACAGATACCGAAGTGTGTTATAAACTTTTTTGTTACTATGC